>OX419730.1:30600000-31047000 GCA_948477245.1 Thumatha senex
AAGAATAAAGTTTGTTTGTTGAAGAAGTCATTGTATGGGTTGAAACAAGCTGCTCGAGCCTGGAACATCAAATTAGACGAAACTTTGAAAAAATTAGGTTTTATAAAAAGTGTTTCAGAGAGTTGCGTATATTTAAAAGCTTTTGGTACTGAAAAGGTCATACTGGCTGTCTATGTAGATGACTTATTAGTACTTCATAAATCTGACAAGACGTATGAAATTGTCAGAAATGACTTAAAGAAATATTTTTCACTAAATGATTTGGGATTGGTCGGAAAATATAAATTCCTTTTGGCTGTTCAGTTGACAAACCGTACAATGAGTTTGACAGTTTGTCCTTCCGAAACCTAATCCGAACCGAAACAGTCCGAAACATGACATTGGCGGACTAGTGGAAGCCTATCCACAAATGCCACAAGCTCTAAAAGTTGAAGTTGAAGATTTGGGATGAATTGATCTTTTGTTTAGGTTTAAATGTCAATAGAAATGGAGATACTATTAATATAAATCAGAAAACGTTTGTTTTGGATGTACTAGAACGTTTTGGAATGGAAAATTGTAAAACTTATAGTACGCCCTTAGCTAGTAACAAATTGGAACCTTATACTGAAGGTGAGTTTTGTGAACATCCTTATCAAAGCCTTATAGGATGTTTGATGTATATTGCTGTAAATACGAGGCCTGATATAGCTTACACGGTAAGTTATTTGAGTCAATTCAATAACAAATATAGCCATACACATTGGACTGCAGCAAAACGAGTATTACAATATTTAAAGGGTACTATAGACAACTGCATTACCTATAAGAAGACTGGTAAATACGTTTATGGTTTCGCAGATGCAGATTGGGCAAATAGTATTACTGATCGTCGTTCGTACACAGGATTTTACATGGAATTGGCGGGTGGACCGATTAGTTGGGAGTCAAAGAAGCAGCCGACTGTGGCACTCTCTTCGACTGAAGCTGAATATATATGTCTCTCTGTAGTGCGGCAAAAGAAGCCATATTTTTGCGCAGATTTTTAGCAGAATTGACTGGTAAGCTTGACCAAGTAATTATTTCTAGTGATAGTCAGGGAGCACAGAAAATAGCTTCTAACCGGGTCCATCACAATAGGACTAAGCACATTGATGTAAAGTTTCACTTTATTCGTGAACAAGTTGTTAATAAGTTTATTTGTTTGAAATATATTAACAAAACCTCTAGGAAGATTGGCACATAATAATTGTGTTAACAAAATGAGGTTAACTTAATTTATTATGTTATGTCACATAATTATTATATGATTATGCTATGTAGTTATGTTATGTAATTGTTTTATGTTATGTGTTAGCAATTTGTTTTTCCTGTGTTAAATTTTAGATTAAGCGGGGCTGTTGTAAAACCTCTTTTGGATGTTTTTCTTTCTTTAATCTAAAATTTTGTATTTTTTCTGATTTAGAACAATCAATTACAAAACTCTGATCTCACATCAAGCTCTTTTTATTTTTCATGATAAAATAATTGCAACAGGAACAATTGTAAAAAAGTTATTAATGAGACGCAATAGTTTTATAGAATATTAGTCACATTAATGTGTCTGGTAAATGTTGTCTCAACAAAGATATACGACTATTATATAACGTATCTGCTATGACGTTTACAAGACTAGAGTTTATGTCAAGTAAACGTTTCAGTCAGATAGCAGTCATAAGCTGACATTTTTGTTTCTATAAGAACCTTTAAATAAATACTAAAATAACATTGTGTCCTATAGTGATTTTGTAATTAACTATTAAAAAACAGTCGTATTCAGTCATGTTTATATAACATCCAGGTTGAGATATTATTCTAATATAACTTTTATAAACCACACGCCATTTCTTTTTAACAAAATTCTTATTATGGATTCCAATAAATAAAAAAGAATTTATTGGAATCCATAAAGTGGTGGGTTTAGAAGAAAGGTAAATATAAATTATCCATTGTTAAAGATAGCAGCGATACCTTAAATAAATTTGGAGAGAACTGAGGTCAGCCACGAATGTGGTATAAATATAGGTAGTTCTGTACATTTTTCATACCTAATCTAGTGTGAATAAAATCCATAAATATAGAAATGGTTGTTTTATTTGGCATTAATCAGTTTTCTTATAACTAGTACAGGTACTTATTCATTAACATTAATTTTAACGTAACTTTTAAGTTATTACATTATTACAAAATCGATCACATTTAAGATATCACAATCAATGATAATTATATCCATAACACTTCTGTAATAACTAAAAATGCGTGTTGTCCCAAGGCTATTTTAAATGCTTGACCAACATTTTGTTCATAACTTATGTACATCTAAAAACATCACCTTGATGTACCTATAAGAGAAAAAGTAGATACTATAAAATGGTTTTTTCTATATTCCAACAGAACTCTAATCACAACTGTTTTACCGCATGTCAAAAATAGTCGTATACATGTTATATTGCGGTCATCCAATATCATATGAAAACATGGCGGATGTTGGAAGTATTAATATGTTTAAATTAAATATATTTTATTTTAAAAATATCAATATTTTGAAGGCCCTTTAAAATTTCATCCAATATTGCCATTGCCAAAGCTGCGGGACTTGATAGGATCTCTGTCGAGATGCTGAAAGCGGGACAAGGCGTGGTAGCTTGCCAGCTGTACTGCCTTTTCAACCTTTGTTGGAGGAATGGCAGCGTACCAAGAGATTGGTGTAAGGCTGTCATCGTGCCGCTTTATAAGGGAAAAGGGTCACAGCAAGAGTGCAAAAACTACCGCGGCATAAGCTTGCTCAGCATTCGTCGCCAAATTGTATGCAAAAATCTTGATAAAAAGAGTGATGAATGAAACCGAAGGAAAAATGTGGGATGTACAAGCAGGATTTATGAAAGGAAGAGGATGTACGGATCAGGTCTTTTCCTTACGATGCGTAGCAGAAAAGCTTTTGGCGAAAAGTCAAAAGGTCTATTGCGTATTTGTAGACTTGGAAAAGGCCTATGATAGAGTGGGGAGGAATAAACTGTGGTCAATACTGGCCATGTATGGAGTAAACAGCCACTTGATACGAGCACTGAAATCTCTCTATGAGGGCTCCAGTGCTTGTGTCAGAATCAACGGAGCATGCACAGACTTTTTTCACATTGAAAAAGGTGTGAGACAGGGTTGTGTAGCGTCGCCGTTGCTGTTTAACCTATACATGGACAGTTGCCTGAAAGAACTGCAAGAGAGTACGTATGGTATAAAAATGGATGAACTGACCGTCAAGTGCCTCCTATACGCCGATGATCAGGTAATACTAACATCATCGGCGGAAGAGTTGCAGTTGATGGTTAACATTATGTATGATGCGTTAAAAACCAAAGGAATGAAAGTGAATGTAAATAAGTCGAAAGTAATGGTTTTTGAAAGAGAGGCAAGTATGACGGATTGCTCAATTGTTGTGGAAGGAGAAAGAGTAGAACAAGTAAAAGAGTTTGTATATCTAGGTACAAAATTTGCGAGAGATGGAAAGTATGACTATGACATTGAGCGAAGAGTATTGGCAGGAAATAAAGTGAATGGAGCTATGTACGCCTTTATGAGCAGTCAGAACATTTCGAAGAAGGCACGATTGGCTGTACATAGAGGTGTGCTGGTCCCCACACTTATGTATGGCAGTGAAAGTTGGGTATGACAGAAAACGCATAAAAGTAAAATAAATGCAGTGGAAATGAGAAGTCTGCGAAGTATAGCTGGAGTGAAGTTGATGGACAAAGAAAGGAACAGCACGATAAGGGAACATTGCGGTATGACAGAAGATGTAGTGACTAAGATAGAAAAAGGGATGCTTAGATGGTTCGGACACGTGGAGAGGATGGATGAAAGTAGACTGACGAAGCAGATTTATGTGGCGAGAGTGAATGGGCAAACTGGTAGGGGTAGACCTCGGCGTACGTATTTCAATCAAATCGAAGACCTTTTGGAAAAAGGCCAGGTCAAGAGTACCCTTAACCAGCGAGCGTGTACGAAAACACTTATGAAAGTAGAAGAAGCGAAAGTGGTATGTCAGGATCGTAGCAAGTGGAAAACCATAGTCTCTGCCTACCCCGATGGGAAACAGGCGTGATAATATGTATGTATATGTATTGCCATGTAATTAATCGAAAAGTTTAAATTCCCAAGTTTAATATCTTATCCTTCACCACAGGCTTCTAGACCTACAAAATGAATAAATAATACCTACTTAATGATTAAAATATTGACTTACCATTTTATATTTAACTTTGAACAAATACACATAACATTTCATCATATTTTTTTCTTATTATTTTTATTTATCGCTAATGTGATCACAATATAACCTTTTCGCGACTTAATTGTTGTATTATTAGTTCTATGTAACTTCTATGCGATTTTAACACAACGTAATGGTCACTATTCTAACCATAACACGATTTTAACACGACCTAATTGTTATATATCTGCGCCCAAACCTGCGTTATATAAACACGTAAAAGACTATTATAAGACCCTATTCGTTCACTGAAAGTTACATAATAAACGTTATTGTACTATTTATATGACATCATTTTGCTACTTGGTGTGTCATTTGTGATCCAAATATCCCGACCCGGTCTATAAAACCATAATTAGACCTGTTCTCTTACATGGCATTCAGTGAGACTTGGCCAATAGTGGAGCGACACAAGTAGGAGCTGCGTATCACGGATATGAAAATGCTGGTGTGGAGTCACGCGGACGGACCGCGTGAGAAACTCTCGCATCCGCGGCAGCCTTCAGGTCCGTGACATTGCAGATAAGTTGGAAGAGTGTCGCCTTCGTTTGTATGGTCATGTCTTGCGCAACCGCCAGGCTACGTAGGAAACAAATGTCAGCCCCGCCGGATCCCGGTAAGAGGTGAAGGCTCACCCAGAGATGCCGACGACCTCGAGTGAAGTGGAGGAGAAAAAGTAGGAAGGCGCACGCAGGGTGTTGCGAGACGCAACTGGTCCGCTCGGATAATGATGATAATTATTTATACCAGTACTTAAAAATGTAACCAACATGAAAAATTATAATTCTGTTTCGAAACGTTTTTGCTAATATCATGATTATACGTTTCCCGTTCAACTGAACTAGTTTATCAAAGCACTGGAACTATGGTATTTACTTCCTTAATAGTGAGACCATCAACAAAAATATCCTTTTTAAGTCTGCAAACCTGCGGAGCAAGCACGGTCAGACTCTAGAGTTTCACGTAGCTAGGTGGTCGTAGCGAATCGTAACCTGTAGTTTATCAACAATGAAAGATATGGTGATAGAATATCTCTCTCGTAGGAGACTCTTGAACACGTCGCACAAACATTACTAACCTCTTCGTCGTGCGAGCTAGACGCGGCCACTGCTAATCCGTAGGGCGGCGGCACCGAGTGCCCCTTTCTGGAGAGCTCCTCCAGCATGAGCCGCGCCGCCTCCTGCTTGGCTTCCTTCTTGGAGCGCGCGTGTGCCGTGACCGACTCGCCGCACGCGATGCAGCGGTACTTGAATAGCGCCTGGTGCTGAGGACCTGTCTACAAACAGCCGAGCTACAACTCGACGTCTGCGTCGGCACGACACCCAAGTTAGTGTGTCTTATAATTATCATGAATGTTTATGGCCGTGCCGAGCTGTACTTTACGCACCAGCAATACGAGTTCTGCAGAATAGGAATTAGGAAGTGGAGTGTCGAAAAATATTTTGTCTCTTACTCTGTTTTAAAACATTACATTGTCCAAAATAGAAAATTTGCTCAAGATGGGTTAGAAGATTAATTTGTTAAAACTAGCTGATCCCCGACGTTTTGCCGATCGCCTACTTTGAACCCATTTAATCCCGTCGTTACACGGCAATGGGTTCACCACCTGTTTAGTGGGACAAAAATGCATACTAGGAAATGTGGGCGTATAGTATGCCTCTGCCTACCCCTTAGGCGATAAATGCGTGACAATATGTTTAAAATAAATAAATAAATATCCATCACGCCGAAATAGACAGACGCAGGTTGTGGCTACCTGCTGTTGAAATTTTTAAGCCGCCCATAAGGCCTTCAACCAGGCTTAACGACTGCGATTTTACTGGCAACCGGGACCAACGGCTTAACGTGCCTTCCGAAGCACGGAATCGCTCGCAAATGTAAATGCCACAAAGTGGCCACCCATCCGAGTACCAGCCATAGTGAAAGTTGCGTAACTCAGTGATCGTTTACAGAACACTGAGACCGCGGGGCCACGAGCGCTTCAACAATATGTTTGTATGCATTTTATGTTATTCGGGTCTTTTTCGCGTAATATTTTAACTTTTTCTCACCTCTCGACGTTACAATATAGCCGAAACGTCAAGAGGTGAGAAATAGTTAAAATATTACGCTAAAAAGACCCGAATAACATAAAATGCATAGTATAAGTCGTCTGAGTTTAAAAACAATATGTGTTAATGTTAATTAATTTTATACCTAACTAGGTGACCTCCACGGCTTGGCCATAGCCTTATCATACTTTGAACTCCCTTCGCACCTATTTAATGCCATCGTTTTTAAATTCTACAATAATGTATTAAAATTTGTCATAAATGGACATAAAGTGACATATATGCTACAATCCGTTAAAAAATAAAATTTCACCTTGCAAAGCAGAGTATTCCACATTTTGACAAGATGGAGGGTAAGGTTTCCTTTTACCTAACCTACATCCCTTTCCTTGAGGAGATTGGTTCGTCATTCCTCCGTTACAATAAGGTGAAGTTAACTTTGACCATTGTGCATTAGGATTGATGAATCAATTGTGTGTGTTGGGATCCTCCACCCCTCCTTTTATTATCGTTCTACGATGGATTTCCGCCATGTAACACCCGAATCAATTACCTAGTTACTTCAGTTTTATATTATTTATTACTCGCTGACCTCAACGGCTTCGCCCGTGACATACTTCGAACTCCCGTCGCACCTATTTAATCCTGTTTTTTATAAATTCTACAATAATGGATATAAATTTACCCAATTAATAGACATTTATGACTACTACTCTGCTCTCCAGGGTGGTAGCGTGATGATATGTAGCCTATAGCCTACCTCGATAAAAGGGTTATCAAAACAAACTGAATTTTTAAAATCTTTAGCTTGTTCAACCAACCATTCCAACAAACAAACCAACTCTTCCGCTTTATGTATTAGTAAGTATATACATAGATAGAAGTATAGATTTCCTGGAATATGAATTTTTTCCGCTTTTGTTTACATTTTATGATCACGTCTCTGATTGATTGATTTATCTGTTTATTGTACACCCAGGATTGGATAACAGTTAAAAACTGTAATAATACGAGGGCGGGTCAATAAGTCCGTGACTTTTTGAATAAAACACTGTTTTTTTGATTAAAAAATCATCTTATTTTTCAACGTAGTCTCCCTTGAGCTCTATACACTTTGTCCACCGCTTCTCCAATTTTTTTATCCCTTCCAAAAAATAAGATTTGTCGAGGTCCTCAAAATAGGTCTTTGTTTGTGAGATGATTTCATCATTCGAGTCAAATCTTTTTCCACCAAGCCATTTCTTCAGGTCACTATGGGTTAGGTAGGATAGGTAGTCACTCGGAGCCAAATCTGGAGAATAGGGCGGATGAGGGAGCAATTCATAGCCCAATTCATGGATTTTTGCCATGGCAACTGCAGATGTGTGCACCCTTGCATCACAGTATAAAGAGTAAACCTATCAGTAGCGTTACGCCTTTGAAATTGACAAAAATGCCGACAACGTCTAGACAGTGATGCTCGTAGGGTTGTCACAAGTATACAAGGCTGATGTTATTTATAATGTACTAGCTGTCCCGCCGGTCTTCGCCCGTGACATACTTCGAACCCCGTGGCACCCATTTAATCCCGTTGTTTAAAAATTTCACATTCACAATAATGCCGAACATTTTCCAAATTCATTGATTACTTCTCCGCTCTCCAGTACTTAGGTACCTACCTACCCGCACGGCCAGGTCGAATTAAATTAATTTCTTTGCGCCTAATTTTGAATTTGCGATAACTCGTAAGATATTCATTTAATTTGCAAGGTGTAAAGGGACAAAATAATCTTCATGAAATGCTGAAGCCAACTAACGTAGTAAAAATGATAAGGATTAATAGCATATTTGTGTAAATAGCCTTCAAATTACCGCTTAATAATTGCTGTTTTTTTAAGTATTAAAATGGATATAGTATGTTATTCTTAAGAGATAGACATATGTCGACGTGGACTTTTTTGTAGACCTTTATTTTAGATACAGAATTGCACCAGACAGTTTTTTCAGCGTTTTTGTTGAAAGCTCCCAGACGGCTTATTTTTCCGACATCCCCAACAAATATCGTTATAATTTGGTCAATATATACAAAAACTTAACAAATTATACATAAAAACCTTCTATGAGAATCACTCTAACTATTAAAAAAAACCGTATTGTAATCCGTTGCGTAGTTTTAAAGATCTAAGCATACATAGGGACAGACAGCGAAAAGCTACTTTGTTTTATAATATGTAGTGATTTATTAACTCGTACTCGCAATCAACTATCAACATTATAATATTATAATATCTTAATCTTAATGATATTATAAATGTGAAAGTTTGTAGAGATGTTTGTTACTCTTTCACGTAAAAACTTTACAATAATATAGCTTATACATCGGAATAACACATATACTTTTTATCCCGGGAACAAGTTCTTATGGGAAACGGGAACGGGAAAACTTCTCTACGCGGGCGAAGCCGCAGGCGTCAACTAGTATGTATATATAATAAATCAATAATATAAATACCGGTTTAAAAAAAGGATCTTAGATTTCACCAATTGCCACACGGAAGTAAATAAGGTTCATTTCATGTCGCATCGATAGTTTTTTTTATGAGAAAGCGTTTACGAAATGGCTGCCGCGTAGTAGATATAAAATTATGGGGTTTCTAGCAATCAATATGGCCGCCTAACTATTCTTATAAAATTTCATGTTGGGTATCGTATAAAGGGTTTTTTGGTATGCTAAGTACGAATTTCGTGTTAATTTTGCAATCCACTATGGCCGCCGCGTCGTGGTTTTTTAAATTTCCCGTTGGGTATCGTATAAGGGGTTTTTTGGTATGCTGAGCATGAATTTCGTGTTAATTTCGCAATCCATAATGGCCACCGTGTAGTTATAAAAAAAATCAAGGGAATGGGAGCATGAACCAGGAATGAGAATTGACGATGAGAACTAGGGATGAGAAATGGGAACTGGAAATTCAAACAAGGGTGAGCTGACATATGTAATCTCATATTATTATGTTTCTTCTTTTCACGAAGATACCCTTCTTTTTTTTTATGAAGTTACCCAGGCTTTTGGTAGGCGTACATGGGGACATACTGGTCCAACACGCAGAGGCCCTTTGATAATTTTAATCTAAAAGGGGACCCCCACTGCAGACAGTCCACGCCCGCCTTATGTAGAAGAACGATAATGTACCACCTCCAATGGGAGTTAAACTATTGTAAAATATGCTAACTAAGAAATGGGCTATTGTGTTGGGGGTTTGATGAACTAGGTGATTATAACTATGGATAAAGGCGGCGTCTGCCGTTTTATATCTGATTATCCTAATTTTGGCAGATGGTGACTCGCCAACTCACTATATGGGCCCCCTATACAATCGCCATAGGCATGATAAGCCTGTAAGGCGACAGTAGGCAACACCGGTGTGAGCGGCTTGTGGTGTCGAGCGGAGCGGCACCGGTTTTACCATCGCGGGTTAGACCCGGAGCGTGCTTCCCCGTAGTTATGCCCTTGAAAATGACACTTCCACCCCCGAGCATATAGCTCCCTCTGACGGGCCAATTAAGGCAAGCCAGAGTTGAGATTTGCTGCACTCCCGGGGGTAGCACTCTCACTGCTCTCACGTTAGCCCATTAAATGCTAACCGGTGCAGAATGGCAACAAAACTCTGAGAAATCGGGACCGATGTGTAGCCACGCACATTCAGCTCGCCACAAGCTGCCCTGCGGATGTGAGCTTTTCAATAACTTTCTGATACATTTTTTTGTTGATATCAGAAAGTGGATAACTCAAAAAGCGAATCTACTATACCCTCATAGGGTTGCGTTAATCCTATAAAAGATTACGACTGTTCTCGAGGGGTATATTATTATTATAATTATTAATTTGTTCAATTTGTCTCCGCCCCGTTGAGCACTCTAAGAAAAAAAAACCAAATTCTATGGAGATACGAAGTTCGCCGGGTATATTAGGTATATTATTGGTAGTAAATGAGTTAATGATAAATATTTTCGGTTTTTGACTAACTGGACTTAATGCTACTGTTGTTTTCAACAAAAAAATATTGGTTACGCTTTGAACAAGTTTAAATATTAATTATGACGAAAAACTTGAACACAGTATAGAGTATAGTTATAATCCTACTACGCAAGAGGTCGTGGGTTCGATTCCCACCCAGGATAAAACTTTGTGTGATGAGCACGATGGTTTATTCTGTGTCTGGGTGTTATGTATCTATAATATGTATGTATTTAGACATATATAAGTATGTGTATCAGTTATCTAGATCCCATAACACAAGCTAATATTAGCTTACTTTGGGCTAGATGACGCTGTGTGACAAGTTTCCCACAATATTTTTAAAAAACAAACACTCCTAAGCGATACCCAACATGAAACATGAAATTTATAACAGTTGGCGCGGCGGTCATATTGGATTGCAAAATTAACACGAAATTCGTACTCAGCATACCAAAAAACCCCTTATACGATACCCAGCATGAAATTTTAAAATCACGGCGCGGCGGCTATATGGATTGCAAAATTAACACTAAATTCGTACTCTGCATACCAAAAAACCCCTTATATGATACCCAACATGAAATTTTATAGCCACGGCGCGGCGGCCATATTGGATTGCAAAATTAACACGAAATTCATACTTAGCATACTAAAAAACCCCTTATACGATACCCAACATGAAATTTTATATCCACGGCGCGGCGGCCATATTAGTTTAACTCCCATTGGAGGTGGTACATTATCGTTCTTCTACATAAGGCGGGCGTGGACTGTCTGCAGTGGGGGTCCCCTTTTAGATTAAAATTATCAAAGGGCCTCTGCGTGTTGGACCAGTATGTCCCCATGTACGCCTACCAAAAGCCTGGGTAACTTCATAAAAAAAAAGAAGGGTATCTTCGTGAAAAGAAGAAACATAATAATATGAGATTACATATGTCAGCTCACCCTTGTTTGAATTTCCAGTTCCCATTTCTCATCCCTAGTTCTCATCGTCAATTCTCATTCCTGGTTCATGCTCCCATTCCCTTGATTTTTTTTATAACTACACGGTGGCCATTATGGATTGCGAAATTAACACGAAATTCATGCTCAGCATACCAAAAAACGCCTTATACGATACCCAACACTAAATTTTATAACCACGGCGCAGCAGCCATATTGGATTGCAATATTAACATGAAATTCGTACTCAGCATACCAAGAAACCCCTTATACGATACCCAACATGGAATTTTATTTCCACGGCGCGGCGGCCATATTGGATTGCAAAATTAACACGAAATTCGTACTCGGCATACCTAAAAACCCCTTATACGTTACCCAGCATGAAATTTTAAAACCACGGTGCGGCGGCCATACTGGATTGCAAAATTAACACGAAATTCGTACTCAGCATACCAAAAAACCCCTTATACGATACCCATCATGAAATTTTAAAATCACGGCGCGGCGGCTAATTGGATTGCATAATTAACACGAAATTCATACTTAGCATACTAAAAGACCCCTTATACGATACCCAACATGAAATTTTATATCCACGGCGCGGCGGCCATATTGGATTGCAAAATTAACACGAAATTCGTACTCAGCATACCAAAAAACCCCTTATACGATACCCAGCATGAAATTTTAAAACCACGGCGCGGTGGCCATATTGGATTGCAAAATTAACACTAAATTCGTACTCAGCATACCAAAAAACTCCTTATATGATACCCAACATGAAATTTTAAAACCACGGTGCGGCGGCCATATTGGATTGCAAAATTAACACGAAATTCGTACTCAGCATACCAAAAAACCCCTTATACGATACCCAGCATGAAATTTTAAAATCACGGCGCGGCGGCTATATGGATTGCAAAATTAACACTAAATTCGTACTCTGCATACCAAAAAACCCCTTATATGATACCCAACATGAAATTTTATAGCCACGGCGCGGCGGCCATATTGGATTGCAAAATTAACACGAAATTCATACTTAGCATACTAAAAAACCCCTTATACGATACCCAACATGAAATTTTATATCCACGGCGCGGCGGCCATATTGGATTGCAAAATGAACACGAAATTTGTTTTTAGAATATTAAAAATACCATGAATTAAAGAAATCTCTACAAAAATTCAAACATCATAGCAAGCGGTCGTGAATGCGTCAGCCCTGAAAGACTGTCCCGAGCTACTAACAACATTTTGTTCGCAGCTCGGGACAAACCCTCCCGCGTCTCGTTCCTTGTCCCCCGCACGATTGGTCTGTCTAGACAGCTTCGTCGACCGACTGTATGTCTTTCGGCTGTGCTTGCATTGTCTTGGTGGAAAAGAACTTTTTTCTTGGCCAAATGAGGGCGATTTTTTTTTAAATCGTTATTGAATCGGCCCAATAAGTTGGCATAATATTCTCCATTGATTGTTCTTCCTTTTTGAAGGTAGTCAATGTTGATTATCCCGCGTGCATCCCAAAAAACAGTCGCCATGACTTTATTGGCTGACAAACCCACTTTGGCCTTCTTTGGCGCCGATTCACCCTTAGAAACCCACTGTTTTGACTGTTGTTTGGTCTCTGGTGTGTTGTGGTGGATCCACGTTTCGTCCACGGTTACAAAACGGCGAAAAATCTCCTCCATATTGCGGTTAAACAACGCCAAACCCTCCTGTGAAGTTGTTACACGATTGCGTTTGTGGTCGACTGTGAGCAAACGCGGCACCCATCTTGCGGAAAGCTTTCTCATGCCCAAGTGATCATTCAAAATTGAAACCACTGAACCATGCGAGATCCCTATGGCTTCCACAATCTCTCGCACTTTCAATCTTCGGTCGGCCAAAACCATATCGTGAATTTTTTCGATTGTTTCGGGTGTAGACACCTCAACTGGGCGTCCAGCACGTTCGGCATCTTCAGTGCTTGTACGGCCACAACGAAACTCAGTAAACCACTTTTTCACCATTGAAATCGATGGTGCAGAGTCCCCATAGTATTTATCAAGCTTAGCCTTGGTTACGGTAATGATTTTTTTCGCAAAAAATAATGCTTAATAAGCACAGGAAATTCACTTTTTTCCATTTTCTTCTCAGATTGCTGGGTAGTCTGATAAAAATAGCTGCCAAACACAAACTAACTGACGCAGTAAGTTCAAATTTTGACAGGAGTCGACTGACAGATGCCTGTTGACAGGAGCAGTGTTTCTTTTTCAGTAAAGAGGTCAGAAGTTCAAAAAGTCACGGTCTTATTGACCCACCCTCGTATTTCAATTAATGGTTAATGATGGCGATGACTACTAGGTCCCTGAAGGGTGCCAATTGTAATAATAATAATATTACAATTGTCTTATTATGGTGACATGAACTAACAAACAAACAAAAGATATAACTCGGTTCAGGCGCCAGGAGGATAAGTCCTACCAACTTTATGCACACGGATATCAGCGATAGAGATTGAGCTTCTAATCATAAGAGCAGGAACCAAAAATAATAGAATACATCTCTAAAAGAAAGTTTCTATATTTTTATTGGCGAATAGATTGAATACACATTATTTACGTTATCACTAATGGTATAACCTATTCAAGTGATTTAGTAAGCTAAAGATTATCTATTCACAGGGTTGAGGCGTGAAATTTTGAATAGTGAGATCCAGCGTAAGGCCAGCTTATGAATCAAAATATATATCGTAACAGGATTCAAAACATGAGCCAAATCATTGAGTCATTACAAGGGCCTGATCATTGAGTCGTTACATGGGCCGGTTTATTGAGTCATGCATCATTACTAGATTAAGCTACACAAAAACAATTCAAATTAGGTACCTGAAGGCGTGGTTAAATTACCACGGGATTCGAAATCACATCTGCAGACCGCGACAGGTGCCGTCTCCACAAGAATAACGAGCCCGTAACCACAGGATGCAAAGAATTCACCAGATGGTCAGCATTTACGGCAAATTTTATCCAACAATAGAATTAATATAATTCAAGCGCCTTTTCAGCTGCAAAGAAAAGAATTGGTTCCATTAGACTTGGAAAAACAATTGGATATTTGTTCGTGATTCGAATACATAAAGAGAACTTACCACTTTTTTAAAGAAAAACCAATAAATCTTGAAGAGCAGGCCAATATTCTATTAACGCTGTTCTAAACATCGTAATAAGCTGTAAACAAATGAATAACCTCTTCAAAATACTAAAGATCACCAAGGCTAGAAATGTGGTTTCAAAAATCCAAAGTTCTTACCGAAATACATAGTTATTTTGATATAACCATTGATAAGAAGTCACAGGCGTGAACTGCCATATACAATTTATAAAAGATTACTTCTTTTCAGCGAAGTTTACAAAATATATTTACAATGAGGGTTTTTTGAAATGTTCCCCGTGAGATGGCAGCGCTGTAACGTCAGGTCCAACTACCTGTCAAAACACATACACGATTTATATTTTTCGATCATTTTTTTGGTTTATTTATTCTTAAAAACGTTACAAACGGAATATTGTTTTCCAAAATGCCACAGTGTTGTGCAGTGCCTATGTGTGCAAATAAAAAAGGAGGCCTCTCTTTTTGAGCTCAATCTTCAGTTCGGCAACCTTTCTTTGGCCGTAATCCATAATAAAATCAATAACACTTCCAAATACATAAAATTTTACTAAAATAATAATACGTTCGGTAAGATTCTGTGCTATCTGACAGCTGTTTGGACCTGACGCATACGAAGCGCCGCCTGGCGGCAGAAAAAGTATCGAAAACCCTCATTGACATCTTTTTGACGTACATTGTAGCTAGGCGAATGACGTTCCGTCACCACTGGCAAAAGACATTTTTTTGTTTTTTTTCTTTCTTTCCAAGTCTACCCTATGGCATGGAACTAAGGAATACAGCCTTACAGAAATCGCAATTTATTTAAAATCGATGACACACGGAGCGAAAGAGTCACTAATCTACTCACCTCTCTCTCTAAATCTCAAGACCAACAATGACATTTCAATGTGACGTTTTACAACGTTACAAACTTATCAGTATACAATTGGCGGCCTTATTGCATAATACAGCTTAAAAATAATACTAATCTCATATGATATGTAATTACCATATGAGATCAGTATTCTTTTAAAGAGAAGCATCTATAATTTGAATAAGAACATGTGGCCCTGCATACTCAGTGTTCTGTAAATCACTGTGTTAAGCAATTTTCACTATGGCTGGTCCTCGGATGGGTGGCCACTTTGTGGCATTTACATTTGCGAGTGTTTCCGTGCTTGAGAAGACATGTTAAGCCATTGGTCTCAGTTGTCAGTAACATGGCAGTCGTTTAGCCCAGTTGAAGGCCATATGGCTAGCTTAAACAATTTCAACAGCAGGTAGCCACAACCTGCGTCTGTCTATTTCAACGTGGCAATGGGCTCACCACCTATTACAGGAATACACATGGTGAAAAGTGGGTATATAATATGCTTCTGCCACCCCTTTGGGGATAAGGTGTGATAGATAAATAAAAATAAAGCATCCAAATTTACATAAATATTTAACAACACAAATATATAAATCTATTTCTTCAAATGTGAATTTCTGAGCTTACCTGTGATAAGCACTCATACTCTGGCACATACCCCATCTTGATCATCATTTCCTGGAGTACAGTCACAGGTGTCTTCATCATAGTGTGATCTGCAAAATCATACATAACAGGTTAAAATATTTTAAAAGAATCTTTGAAGAGCGTTCTGCAATATTTATTTATTTGTTAGTTGGTGAGTTAAATAAAATCATTTATAACATGTCGTCTAATAATATGTATCGAAACCAAACATACTATAATAAATTAATTACATATAGGGTAACATACATACATGCCAACAACATTTTGTACCATAAATATATTCACCTAATAACCTATCTACAAAATCTTAACAAGGTCGTTTAAGTGTGTGAGGCTAAAATCGTAAAAAGTTGATATTTAATTGTTAAACTACCCTCACTCTTTGTGTATATTCCCTTAAAATCCTCGTTTATATTGTCATCTCTTTAAGAAGGCCTTCATAATTCTGATGTAAACAAAGTAGATTGTATATTTTCAAACTATTTAGAAACTATAGAATGTCATTGTGTACATTTGCAACACAGGTATGTTCTTTAAACAAGACGGGTTCATATTCTAAAATTATAAGATAAGGAATAAGAAATGTAATATGATATTAAATTCTAAAATACAATACGTACGAAAAACATATGCTATCATCAAATAGAGCTATTATATACAATGCTATCATCAAATAGAGCTATTATACTTTATACCTTTCCTCAATTTGCATTACTTGTACAAATACAAATCTTATGTATTCATTATTCATGCAAAAATTCAACTTTCTTCCACTTTTAGTTTTTGGCATTTCATGCAAAAAAATTTTTTTTTTTTTTTTTTCTTTATTAGAAGCTTTGGCTTTTAAGCCATCAGCTTAAGAAGTTATTAGTCATACAATTTACAAAAACAATGTTTAAAACTAAATAAAATCTATACAGTGCAATTATTTACTATTTTTTTAATTATATTATATTAAAGCTAGAGTTACAAATATTGTAAAAGCAAAATCTTGAGCGTATTAAATTGGTCCGAATGTGCTAATATAATAATTATACAGAGGTGTATACAATTGAGGGTATTTTAAAAATTCTTGCACATTGAGAGGAAAAGAATCATTCACATCTAAAATATCTTTTGCTAGGCTAATTAAAAGTAAACGTTGAATATTAAAATATTTACACTCTAAAAATAAATGATCTAAATCACAAAAATTAGCAAAACAGTATTTACATATAGAATTATTATTAAGTTTAAGTCTGTACAAATGTGAAGGAAATTTACAATGTCCAATTCTTAATCTACATAAACTAGTAATAAATTCTCTGCCTGGATAGGTAGGGAGTTTTTCAAACCAAGCGATAGTACTGGGAACAGGAATAATTTTGGTGAGCCATTTTCCTTTGCTAAGACGGGAGGAGTTCAATAACTTAATCCAACGCTTGTTTTGATTATCCTTTAAAAAGTTGACTAAATCTAGATGAGGTACTCTGTATTCCACGTTAGTTATATCAGAGGCAGATTTGGCAAGAATGTCAACTAATTCATTGCCTAAAATGCCTGAATGCAACTCTGAACAAAACTCTACCAAAATATCACTGCAATTACACAAATAAACTAAGTGCCTAAGCTCATAAATCAAGTAATTACAACTATTGCTTATAGATTTCTTCTCCAAAGTCGATAGTGCACTCAGTGAATCTGATAAGATAATTACTTTTGAGAAGACATTATTCTTGCGAATATTAATAACATACTGCAAAGCGAAAACCATTGCCAATATTTCTGCAGAATAAATAGAAAAGTAATTACAGCAAGAAAATACTTTGCCAGTTTTGTTAGAAGAATCATAAAAGGCAAAGCTTGTCCGATGGTTAGTTTTGGAGCCATCAGTATAAATTTGAATAAAATCTACTTTTTCCTCCATAAACTCATAAAAATCATATTTACAGGTAAATTTATTAGTTGTAACTGGAATGTGCATCAACATTGACTCGTAACTATAAGAAAAACAAGGTATATACTTATTCCAATAAACTACATCATGAAATTTAAAATTCAGGTACGTGACAGAGTCAACGATAGAAGTGAAAACAGTAAGAGGTGTATCATTATAATCCGGTACTGTAAAATGTTCCAGAAGTCGGCCAGTTAGCACATTATCGCGACTAATTAAATTTAAACAAAATTTATCAGTAAGATAGCTTCTCCTTACAATTAGAGGAGTTACACCAGCCTCAACTTCTAAAGAGTTTATGGGTGATGACATCATAGCTCCAGTGATGATACGTAAAGCTCTATTTTGTATTATGTCAAGTTTTTGAAGTAAAGTTTTAGAAGCAGATGAGTAGAGAATACATCCATAATCAAACTGGCTGCGAACTAAAGATATGTATAATGTCTTGAGGCTCTTAGGATCAGAACCCCAACGCACTCCAACCAGAGATTTCAAAATGTTAAGACGTAACTCAGCTTTTTTACATATATGTGTAACATGAGGACCCCAAGATAATTCACAGTCGAGTAAAATACCTAGATACAATTCTGAAGTTTTGAAAGGTAATAAAACCTGTTGGAAATATATCTTAGGACGGTTAATGTAATATGGACTAAACAACATAACTGAGCTCTTTTCGATGTTAACTTCAAGTTTAAGTTGGGAGCTTAGAATCATACTCAAAGATTCTAAAGCATTGTTCATTATAATTTCTCCTTGCCTTACGTTATCACATTCTGTGTAAATGACAAGGTCGTCGGCATAAAAAGAATATTTAACTGATTTCGGGATGGCTTTCATGAAGTTTACAATGCATAAAATAAAAATTAATGGAGAAATTACAGAACCTTGAGGAGTGCCCTTATATGTACGATTTGGACCATGCAATTTTTTTTTGAGTTTTAAAAATATCGTACGGTTGTTTAAAAAATGGAAAATCCAGAACAAAACCGAGCCAGGTATTCCTAGGGATCGAAGACTTCTAATTAAATATTCATGATCTATGTTATCAAATGCGCCTTTTATATCTAGGAAGACCGCTAGAGTTAACTTATTACATTTGGAATTGTTTTGAATGTCACTTATAAGACAGCTCAGATTGTACATTGTATTTTTACCTTTACGAAAACCAAACTGATAGTCTGGAATTAAAGAATTATGTTCAATATACCATTCTAGGCGATTTTTTAACATAGTTTCGAAAATCTTTGCAAAACAAGATGTTAACGAAATAGGTCTAAAAGAATCTAATTCATTAACATCCCTGTTTGGTTTTTTGATGGGGACAACAAATTGAATTTTCCAAATAGGTGGAATAATCTTTTGCTTCCACATTTGGTTAAAAACATTCAAAAGGATGATTTGTACTTCATTTGGTAGATTTTTGATGACGGCGTAGGGTATGTAGTCAGGGCCAGGAGATGTGTTCTTCTTTTTACTATCTAACGAAGCTTCCAGTTCAAAAAGAGCAAAGGGTTCCTGAATCCATTGAGCGGATTCTGACCCCTGAACTAAAAAATTTAAGTAAAAATTTTGAGAATACTTTACATAATTTCCGGATGCTATTTTATTTAAATATGCATCGGCGTTGGAAGGGGTTTCAAAGAAATTAAGCGAATGAGTATTAGTGCCTAATTTTGCAAATTTTAACCTTTTAATATGACTCCATACTACTTTTACAGGAGTCATTCTATTAAAAGAAGAACAGAGATTGACCCAACTAAGCTGCTTTTGCTCCGATAAGGTTCTTTTTTTCTTGGCGTCGAATTGTTTGTACAGGATATAATTTTCAAGTGTAGGATAACTTTTATATGATTTAAATGCAAGCTTGGATTGATTGACTGCCTGAGAGCAAATATCATTCCACCAAATTATAGATTTGCGTTTTTTAAAATGGCAATTATTTGAATTCTTAGGAAACAATAATAAAACGTCAGTTAGGTTTTCAATGAAGTCATCATAACTTATTAACGGTTCGTTATTTAGAGAGAAACTTGAAAATTTCCTCTCACAAAGTTCCTTAAACTCAGTCCAATCTATTTTATTAAAATTAATACTAGATAAGCTACCTGTGGTTAAATCATCGGAGTCTATCTCAGCTTGAGAACTTTGACTAGGTGAGGTACTATTATATAGAACGCCAACTATAATTGGGTAGTGATTGCTACTCATCAAGTCATCGTGAACAATGAAAGAACAACTAGTACTCACCGATGGTGAGGCAAATGCTAAATCCAAGACATTACCAGATTGACCGAAAGCCGCTACAGTAGTTTCAGTGAAATCACTCAGACAAACGAGGTTGTTATCATCTGCAAAAGAATTGATTATATTACCCCTGCCGTCGTTAAATCGTGAACCCCAGGACAAGTGGTGAGCATTAAAATCGCCAATTATCAAGAAATTTTTACTTTTAATTTTGACGAAAGTGTCTGTCAACATATTCAAGTTAAATTTGCCATTAGGAGTAGGAGGAATGTACACAGAAAGAATTTCAATCGATATAGAACCAATTTTAACAGATATCAGTAAGTTTTGAAAATGATAATTCGAAGGTGTGTCAATTAGAGTGTATGTATACTTAGCTTTTATAGCCACTGCAATGCTTCCATGAAGCCGGTCAGCGTCATATCGAACGATGTGATACCCTGGCAATTTAAATGACTTCATAGGGTTCAACCAAGTTTCATTAAGCAGAATTATATCAATATTAGTATGAGTAACGATAAAGTGCTTTAACTGGTCAATTTTTGGTAATATACTACGACAATTCCAATGAAATATATTCAATTGATTAGCATTACAATTTGTGCTATCCATAGACTAATTAACTTGTAAAATTACTAATGAGCATTTCTTTTATGAGTTTAGAGGAAATAGTTGCATTAGCTTGAATTGGATCGGATCTTTTAATTGTTATATCTACAAGTGTTTTAGTCAAAATGTTTAATAAATCGTCAGAATTAAGTATATCGGTGAATAATGCCCTCTTTTGAGGCATGTTAATTAGTGTTCTCTTGTTTTTCTGATGTGTTGTTGGAGTGGATGTTTGAGAGAATGCAATAGTTGGCACGGGATAATCTTGTATGGGTCTAGCGGCCATGCTAGCATAAGTCAATGTACCATTAATTTTATTTTTCAAGTCTTGTATTTTCGTTGCTTTCACAGGGCAAGATGTACTAACAGCCATGTGTGGGCCATTACAATTTGTACACTTAACATTGTCTTTATTATCACAGTCTTTAAAGAAATGATTACCAGAGCAGATGGAGCAAACCTGTGCACTCCTGCAAGAACCTCTGCTGTGGCCAAACTTGTAGCAGATAAAACATTGGCGAATTGGTTTGACGTATTCCTTGACATCAAACCAGATATAATCAAATGTCACATGGTCTGGGTGTGTCGAACTGAGGAATGTAATTAATACAGTTGGGGTTGGGACAAGCAAGCCATCAATGTTCTTTCTCATAAAACGTTTTACTCCTATAACCTCAGCAGTTGATTTGATATTAGACAATAAATCATGTTCAGTTATGTCTATTGGCGTTTTAATTATACCTTGACTCTCTAGGTGATCAAATGGAATAGAGGCTTTCCACTCATTTTCCTCCAGTAATCGTTTATTTAATAGGAAATAATTGGCATCCTTAAGGTTGTTAAAAAATATCTTCAACAGATAGTTACCTATAGGTTTAACAAACATTACCCCAGAGCAATTTATAGATCTTAAAATTTTATTTGCTTTCATTATATCCATTTTGGTCTTGTTAGTAGATGTGGATGATAAAAGTATTGGGTATTCCTTTTTGCCATTTTCTGTGTAAATATGATTGTAGTCTTTGAATAAGCCTCTCTTGGTGTTTACAAATGCAGCTGACATTTTTGGTGGTGAAGATTCATCTGCTGAGGAAAGTTTTCGTTTGTGGGCAGAAGCCCTACCACCACTGTCTTCAGTCATAACTTATTTTAACTTATTAACAATTATTTACACACTTAGATTATAGGTTTTATTTGAATTTAAACGAAGAAGGGCGACTATTACACAATTTTTGAAAATAATTATCGAAAAAGTCGCCACTACAATCGAAAGTTCGCGCCCTTTTTCAATAAAGTTCATGCAAAAAAAAAACAGCAAATCGTATAAGCAAATAGCTGTTTTTTTATAATAATTTTATGGCCTGGTTACAAAGACCTTTTAGCAAAATCTTATTTTTTATATCTTATTTCTTCAATCTAATCTTCCAATCAGTCCTGTCCAGTCTTTGTCGATGTCGTGTCCTCAGTTCTAGGTTCTGGTCTTTGCTCTCAGTATAATGGTCATTCTTATACTGAGGTTTTCAGTGGACTTTTCGAGGCAAGAGAGAAAATAGCATTTCACTGCATATATAATTATCATTATCTTTCACTATAGCACGTTAACACAACTTTTATGTCCACCAATCCCGCACATAAAACAAGATTAATGCACTAGTTTTAGAAAATAATATACAGCAAGCGTCCGCACTTGTAATGTTCTCGCGTAAAGTCTCAAATCGAAAACTTGTTTAGATTTTTTTTTCAGCATTTCTGGACTTTTCTCAGGCATTTGATCGCGTCTTGCATGATGGACTCCTGTGCAAAATTAAAAAACATCTCCCGATAAACTTCTTTAATCTAATATCCTCATACCAAAGGAGAGGCACTTCTTTGTTAAACAGGGTGTGGAAACATCAGAACTAAACGCCATACAAGCTGGTGTTCCGTAGGGCAGTGTGATGGGTCCGGCCCTGTACTTGCTTTACACAGCTGATCTACCTACAACAGAAGGAACAGTCACAGGGACGTTCGCTGATGACACAGCGATCCTCACAAGAGACGCGTCACTAGAAATCGCCTCACGGAAACTGCAAGCAAGCCTTGACCAAATATCACAGTGGCTTAAAGACTGGCGCATAAATCGAAATGAATCAAAATCCACTCAGGTCCCTTTTACCACTAGACGAGCTATAATGTCCCCCCGTTACCTTAAATGGTGTACAGTTACCTCAAAATGACTACACTAGATATTTGGGCACATACTTGGATAAACAGCTTACATGGTCCAAAGACATCTTTACAAAACGTAAAGCTCTGGGTCAAAAGTGCGTAGCACGACTTGGTTGCTTGAAAGAAAGTGTCTGTCACTGGAACACAAGCTACAACTCTATAAGAGTATTATTAAACCCATATGGACATAGGGAATACAACTCTGGGGTACAGCTGCTAAATCTCATATTGATAATTTTCAACGATTTCAGTCAAAAATACTGAGGATGACAGTTGATGCACCTTGGTATGTCACCAATGACAGAATCCATCGAGACCTAATGATCAACACTGTAGCAGAAGAAATCTCAGAGAGAGTAAAATGCTATAGAGACAGAATTGCAAAACATAGAAACCCTCTGGCGAGAACTTTAATAAACCCACAAACAGCCACCAGAAGATTGGCAATTGGACAAGTCCGCTCAAGTCCCTTACAAAATTACCAACCTATTGCTGAATGTCTGTTAATGTTAATGATAGATTGCTAGATACTAATTTCTTCCATCTTCTTTCTTATTACCTGCCTATCCAAGTATATAAGTATATAATATCAAGTCTAGGTCAGTCTCACCCCAGTACAATAGTGGTTGTATTACTGAGGTTATCAGTGCATTATACGTGGCAAGAAAGAAAATCAGATTTCACTGCATATCATTGTCTTTCACTATAGCACGTTAACACAACTTTTATGTCCAAAAAACCACCACTCCGCATATAAAACAAGAGGAAATGCACGAGTTTTAGAAAATAATATACAGCAAGCATCCGGCCTTGTTATTGGAACGAAATTAAGACCAAAGTTGTAACGACACTTTTTGCTATAGTTGTAAGTCGTGCGGCGTGCGCTTGTTTCTCTCTCTCTCTCTCTCTCTCTCAAGCAAAAAGCAAGCCGGTTATTTTCGTTTCGTCTTTTATAAGAATTATTCTTATTATTATTTTTATATATATTTTTGTAAAAATTTTATTTCCTTGTAGACTATATAACTTCGTTCCATCTGGGTGACCCTTGACACCTCTCAATTTCTTTTTCCCGCGTAAAGTCTGTTTAGTTTTCGTTATTGCAATTTGTGTTCGCCCATCTTTGGTAGGCAATGAAAACCTGGTCCATACAGCCTTATCTTTTTATTTATATATTCCTTATATTTATTATTGTTTTTTGTACACCTACCAACTTATCTGTGAAATGGCTAAAATTGTAAATGGACGGCTGTCATGTTGAAATATCATTCGATTGTCAGTGTATACTATATTCGTGTTCACTGGTGATGAAAAAGTGGGCAAACTAACCTGCCAGATTTCAAATTTCTGCTATAATTTACTATCTTATATTTCAGGTGTGAATCAAGGACTAATTTCAAAAATAGTTAAGTTAGGGCACGCAGCACAATAAACTGGTACAACAATTTGGACACCAGGCGAGGAGAGAAAACGTAATAGTGGATTTGTGCATGTTGATGATTTTAACATGGGAGTTATAAGGAGGATACATGAATTTATTCTGCTAAAAAAGAGGTCCCTACTTTTAAAAAGCTTCTATAGATCTTAAAGACAGAAATAAATTACACAGGACAGCGAGAGAGTCTGTGAAACGTTTTAAACAATTCTCAATCCAATCAGGAGGTTCTTATGGAGTGTAATGAAATATCAGCTTGGAGAGCTAAGTACTTGCATGCAGTGGGTAAAAATTATAAATCTCCCTAAACCCAGCCCATAATTTATTTAGATGACACCTATATTCACTCTTCGTAAATGTTGGCAAGGAAAGGGTGAAGACGATGTATTGGAGCCTGTATCGAAAGGGCCTGTATTGTTAAGTATATATATACTATATACTCAACAAGTTACAATCAGCCAACTCCAGGATTCACTCCATTCAATAACCAAAAAATATAAGCTTTCTGGACTAGAAATCCAGCAGCACATTCTTGCTATGGGTGAACTAATTCGGTTAAGTAATTATAATAATGAACGGTTTGAATCTTTATCAAACAAGCATATTTGTGAGTGTCAGCTTTTAAGCGATCAACGGTTATGTGAGCAATCCTCTTTGGAAGCTAATTCTCCGGCTATGTTGCAAAATAAATCCAGCAATAGTAAAGACTCCTTTAGTGTGTCACTGTCTGTAGAAATGAAGCACCTTGCTACTAAGTTATATAAAAAAAATGAAAATTTCAAAAGCAAGCATAATATAGTAATATTTGGTGATGAAATTGGAAAAAATTTAGGTTATTTATTAACTAAGATGGGACATTGCACAATCAACTGTTGTATGCCTGGTGCCTCCCACCAGTACATATTAAAATCAGCTACTGAGTATGTATATAATAATAATAAAACCTTAATGATATTTTTGGGAAATAGGGGGAATTTGAACAAGTCCACTTTGATAAACTATATAAATAAACGGGATTCTTTAAATGTAAAGAAAATTATAATGTTCACACTCCCCTATAGTAACAGTTTGTCACAGGAGGAAAATATTACTAGATATAAGTTAAATATGACTTTGCATACATTATGTATGAATAATAAAAAGTTTCATTTTATTGATACTAACAACTATGTTAGAAAATCATTTTATTTGATAAAAGATAATTATTATTATCTTTCCAATTATTCTATAAGACAAATAGCTACTTCGCTATCATATTTATTAAATATATCAGCCAAGAACTTGGCTAAACAAGTTGCTCCTATTGAACAATGTTTTTATGACATTCCCAATGTCAGTAATTTTACTACTGACAATTCAAATTTATTTAATTTAAACTGAGTAATAAGACAACAGATAAATTTTCTTGCATAGTACTTACATATGTACCTCCCTATTCTGGGGCTAAAGAAATAAAATGTATAACTAGGGTTTCTAATAAAAATATGAACCCATCAAACATATCTGTGAATTGTAACAGTATGAAGAAGTGTCTCAACCTGGTGCATCAAAACATTCGAGGTTTAAAAGGTAAAGAGCTAGAATTGGAGTTGTTAATGAATTGTAACAGTATTGATATTGTATGTTTAAATAAGCACTGGCTAAAAAGTCATCAATTCACTCATAGCTTCAATAATCACCAGGTTGCAAGCTCGTTCAATAGAAAGAAATATAAACGAGGTGGCTCTTTAATATTAATTAATAAAATATTTAAATTTAAAGAAAGATTGGATGTTGTGAGCCTCTCTGTTGCGCGAGTTGTGGAGATTTCATGTGTTGAATTGGAGCGATTCATTGTGTTGAATCTGTACAAACCACCATGCGCGCCAGTTAAGTCTCTTTTTGAAATAATGGAGGAAGCCTTAAGTAAAATATATAATAGCCATAAAACAATTGTTGTATGTGGAGACTTTAACATAAATGTTTTAGATAAGTCTTCAGAAAGTATAGATTTTCTGAATTTAGCAAAATCATTTAATTTATATCACAATTTTATGGAACCCACTAGAATAACGGCCACTACTGCAAGATGTATTGATAACATATTTAGTAGTGTGAAACCAATACATACATCTATAATTCATAAGGTTGACTCGGACCACACAGGGCAGTTGGTTTCCTTTTGTAATTCTCAAAGTAATGTAAAAAGACAAATAAATGTGATACCATTCAGTGAGAACCGTATAGAAAATTTTAAATGTAATATTACAAAAAAAGTTAAATTTTTGCCCTGTCACGGAAATGTGGATGACTTATACAACTCATTAGTCAACTTGATTAATGGTGAGTTCAGCTCAATTTTTACTCCTAAGCACTTATCTAAGAGTGAAGGCCTAACTTTCAGTGACTGGGCAACTCCAGGAATCTATAATAGTCGTAAGAAATTGTATCAACTATACGAAGAGAAGTCCTATAATCATAATCCAAATTTTCAAGACTTTGTAAAACTTGGAATGTTATAAATATTGAAACCGGTAAATCCAAAGTGCGCAGTCATGATTATCATTTAAAAATAAATAACGTAAATATTATAGAAGATTTTAAAGTTGCAACTGAATTTGAAAAATATCTTTCAATTACAAGAACTCTCTCGTCTTGCTCTAACGATGCTGAACAACTTTTAAAACAAGGCGTGGAGGAATGTGGCACAGACTTTGAATTTTCAGCTGTTAGTCCTAGAGATATTTTAAAAACTTTTAAGGCAATTAATATGAAAAACACTAAAGATTTGTGGGGTCTATCTGTTAAAACTGTCTCTCATATTATCACTGTAATAGCTCCACATCTGGCAGCTGTGTTCAATTGCTGTGTCAAGTCTGGGATATTTCCTGACCTAATGAAACATAGTACTTAAAGTAATTCCTTTATTTAAAGCCGGCGATAATGCAGATCCCTCTAACTTTCGGCCTGTTTCCGTACTACCAACACTAAGTAAAATATTTGAAAAGCTAATGCTTGGACAGTTGCTTAGTCACTTTAATATACATAATATACTACACAGGAAACAGTTTGGATTTACAAAGGGCTCAACGGTGGATGCAGGGGTTGCTTTACTCAAAAGTATTTATGCGGCTTGGGAGGATTCGCAGGATGCATTAGGTGTTTTTTGCGATTTATCTAAAGCCTTCGATTGCGTTCATCACGAAACTCTTGTAAAGAAATTACGCCACTACGGTATCAGAAATAAAGCTCTCGACCTTATGACTTCTTATTTAAGCAATAGAATTCAGAGGGTTGAAGTAAACGGTAAACGATCAGCAGGATCTCCAGTTGTAATGGGTGTTCCACAGGGATCAATCCTTGGTCCATTTCTTTTTTTGATATACATTAATGACTTACCTTACTATGTTGGGGATAAACATGAGATTGTGCTGTTTGCGGATGATACCTCTTTGACATTTAAAATTAATAGACAATTAATTAATTATGACGATGTTAACAGTGCACTCTCAAAAGTCGTTCATTGGTTTAACGTGAATAATCTTCTTTTAAATGATAAAAAAAACTAAAGTAATTAAGTTTTCGACACCTAATGTGAGACAGGTGGCAACCAATGTGCAACTTAATGGATCAGGGTTGGATACTATTGGGGCTTCTGTGTTTATGGGTATAACTATTGATTCAAAGTTGCAGTGGGGACCACATATAGAAAAATTGTCAGACAAATTAAGCTCTGCTGCATATGCAGTAAAAACAATAAGACGGCTCACTGATGTTGAAATGGCTAGAATAGTTTATTTCAGTTATTTCCATAGCGTTATGTCATACGGAATTCTTCTCTGGGGAGACTCAGCGGACATTAATACGATATTTATTTTACAGAAGAGAGCTGTGAGAGCAATATACCAGCTTGGTCCCAGGGTATCTCTAAGAGAAAGATTCAAAGACCCTAATATTCTTACCGTTATATCACAATATATATATATGAGAATTTACTTTATGTGCACAAAAACATAGACACATTTCTTAAAAAAAGTGATATATATAATGTAAACACTAGGCATAAAGATAATCTTGTATTACATTCTACTCGTCTCGAAATAATCAGCAATTCTTTTATGGGGCAATGTATACGATTCTATAACAAACTTCCCAATGAAATTAGAATATTGTCAATAAATATGTTTAAGACAACAGTCAAGGCCAAATTGTGTAACAAGGCATATTATAAAATTTCAGACTATATAAATGATAAAAATGCATGTCTATGCAATGTTGCTCTAAGTCAACACACATAAATATACAAATATAATTAATAATAATAATAAAGAAACATTATAAATATAATGTACATTTGTTCAACATAAGTGATCTGAAACGTCAGGTTAACTAATATAATTATATGTAATTTGAGTTTGTTATTGTGTGAGCACCGTCCACATAGCTTTTTATAAATTTTCAAATTGACATGATGGTTGCTGTACAGTTTGAGTATGTCATGCTCGCCTAAGTGTCCTGGCAGTGGTGGTGCATGTATCGGGTCGCCTTATTCCCTATAATACGGTTGAGTAGGGCGATGGCTGATATATGCGTCATACCCGTGAACGGGTGCCGTCTGTTGGGACTGGTCAGCTCATAGCTGTTATAGCAATTATTACAAATAAAACTATTTATATTTAAGGCAAATTAAGTTTAGTCGACTGTTCTCACGTAACTCCAAAGGAGCAATGTAAGTTTAATATTGTAAGCCATACCTGCATTTTAAAATGGCAGCCATTTAGTTTCTTGCCGGAGTCTTCCTCATAAGGGTGGGCTACCTTTAAAACTGGCAACTAGAAACGCTCTCATTTTGATTTGATTTGGTTTCTTTTGTAAAGACTCATTACTATATAATTTGTTCAAATATCATGTAAATAAAACTAATGTAATTACTGGCAGTTAGAAAAGAGTGGCCATGAGTTTTATTGCCAGGTTCTTCCTCAGGCTCTACCTATTGCGTTGCGAATCTGGCATTTAATGTAAATGTAGAAGCAATAATCTTGACGTTTATAAGTGTTACTTTGTGACCTACATGAATAAAGATTTTTCACTTTTCACTTATATTATTGTTCAAGCGGGAGGAGAGATTGGATTTATTTATTTAAATACATCCTATCTTTACAGGTATTGTATTGTATTTGTTACAAATGCACTACTTGTGCTTAAATCAAACACAAAAAGTGGTGATTATCATTAGATGAATAGTCCCAACTTTAAAAAGTTGAAGTTGGGGATGAAGAGTAGAAGCGTGCACGCCGCCATCCCTGCCAGCTACGGCTGCAATTCTACTCCAACACGAGTGCCACCAGGACGAATGATGCTAGTGCGTGCCCCCGAGGCGACGCGCACCAGTTCGTCCCCGCTGGTGCGAAAAGTGTGTGCCAGAGCGGCGTAGGGGACGCCACCCTACACGCGCGGCCCGATACGGCGGGAAGTGGAGGATGGAGTGCAGGGTAGCTGCGTGGAATGTTAGGGGAGGAATGACAGATAAGATGAATGAGTTGATGGATTTATGAATGAGAGAAAGTTAGATGCAGTGTGCTTGACAGAGACCAAGCGCAAGGGCAGCGAAGTTTTGGAGCTCCCGGGTGGGATGCTCGCGCTTTGGTCTGGAGTACCAGAGAGCGAGCATGGCAGTCGGGGGGTTGGAATTTTGGTGTCCTCGCGATTGGCCTCCGGTATGTATGAGTACAAACTGGTAGGTCCTAGAATCCTCTGGATCCGTGTAAAACTTGGTTTAACGAAGATTTTCCTGGTAGCTGCTTACGCGCCAGTATCCTTGTCGAACGCGAGTGAGCTAGAGGACTTCTGGGAGAGTATGAAAGAAGCTCTAAATGTGATAGAAGGAAATGAAAGACTTATAGCATGTGGAGACTTGAATGGATGGGTGGGTACCGCTCGCAATGGTTTTGAGTCGGTACTCGGGAAGTATGGGGATAAAAGGGTGAAAGACGCTAGCTTGCCAGCGTCGGTACTCGGGAAGTATGGGGATAAAAGGGTGAAAGACGCTAGCTTGCCAGCGTCTTTCACCCTTTTATCCCCATACTTCCCGAGTACCGACTCAAAACCATCGCGAGCGGTACCCACCCATCCATTCAAGTCTCCACATGCTATAAGTCTTTCATTTTCATACTGGCATTTTGTAAGGAAAAGGATTTGATTGTGGCGAACACAATGTTCAACCACAAACAAATTCATATGTATACGAGGAGATGTAAGTCAAAGAGAAGCATGATAGATCTTTTCCTAATGGATAGTCGGCTCCGTAAACAGGTGATGGACATAAGGGTTTATCGAGGCGCTGAGCTGGGATCAGACCACTACCTAGTCATAACTAGGATTAGGGGTCTGTTCGCGGGTTGGCGTCATCGTACCGAGTGTCCTGAACCTGAGCCGACTTATAGCATCAAAAGCTGGAAGCTGCAGGATGCATCCATTAGGGATAAATATAATGAAAGGGTAGCCGAAAAGCTTGGCGACGTCAATGTAAGCAGTGAGAATGTGGAAAGTGTATGGCAGAACCTTAGGGACAGTATGATAAATGCCGCTGTGGAAGTGTGTGGAGAAACGAAAAGAGGCAGTAGTAATAAGCGTGATCCATGGTGGAATGAGGAAGTGAAAGAAGCAGTTCGAATGAAGAAGAAAGCATGGCTAGACTACTTAGCCTCGCGGAATGATTTTAATATGAAAGAGAGATACAAGCTGCAGAAAGTTAACACGAAGGCACTGATAGAAGAAGCTCGTGAAAGGTGCAGAATGAAAGCGGATGAAAGGTTGTCGTCCAATTTCCGGGATAATGCCAAGCTCTTCTGGAAAGAGGTAGGCAAGACCCAGAGTTGTTCGGCAATCTGCAGTATGAATAAAGTGCTTAGTGTTAATAATGACGTCCTAACAGACCAAAGTGACGTCCTGCAGAGATGGAGTGAATATTATGGAAAGATGTATGCAAGAAAAGACAGAGATGCCACATCGGGAAGTGGAGCTCACTTCGATGCTCCGGATCCCGATGTCATTGAAGTCATTAGTATGAAAGAAATAGAACAAGCGATAAGAAGTATGAAATGTGGTAAGGCTGCGGGAAAAGACAGAGTTACTGCTGAGATGATCAAGTACGGTGGGTCGCGTGTTTGGGACACACTATGTCTGTTATGCAACTTGTGCTGGCGGACAGGTGAGGTCCCGGATGACTGGCGAGTAGCAGTTGTAGTACCTATTTACAAAGGGAAAGGCTCGCGCCTAAACTGCTCCAGCTACAGGGCGATCAGCTTGGTCAGCTTAGCTAGTAAGGTGTATGCAAAGGTTATAACGGCACGAATGCAAGAAAAGTCTGAAAGGTATTTATGGGAGGCTCAATGCGGATTCCGACGTGGAAGAGGTTGCATGGATCAAGTGTTTTCTCTCCGCATGATCGCGGAAAAGTTTCTGGCTCTTAGCCAGAAGGTTTTCTGCGCTTTTGTGGATCTAGAGAAAGCATTTGATAACGTTGTGAGAGAAACGCTGTGGGACTTGCTGCCAGGATATGGTGTGGACGGCTCGCTACTGCGGGCAATACAGTCGCTTTATAAGGACTGTAAGGCTTGCGTGCGAGTAGGGGGGGATGTGTCACCTCTTTTTGATGTCTGTACAGGCGTCAAACAGGGATGTGTCATGTCCGCCTGGCTGTTCATAGTGTATCTGGACAGTTGCCTGCAGAAGTTGAAAGATTTTAATATGGGTGTGAATTTGGGTGACTTTACAGTAAACTGTCTGCTGTACGCTGATGATGCGGTGCTCATGGCCTCGTCAGAAGCCGACCTACAGGCATTAGTCACTAATATGAAAGAGGGGTGTGAAAGTAAGGGTCTCCGCTTGAATGCAAGTAAAACTAAGGTTCTAGTATTTGAAAGAGGTGACGTAAGAACTAAATGCGAGATTAGAGTAAACCAGGAACGTCTAGAGCAAGTGAATGAAATTGTGTATTTAGGAAGTATGTTTAGCGCGGATGGAAGATGTGATTCGGATGTAGAACGGCGAGTAGCTGCTGGAAACAAAGTTAACGGTGCTTTGTCCCAGGTAGTAAAGCGACAAAGCATCGTAAAAGAAGCACGACTGGCGATTCATAACGCAGTGCTAGTGCCAACTTTGCTTTACGGTAGAAACCTGGGTATGTCAGCAGATGCATGAAAGTAAATTGAATGCTGTGGAGATGCGATCACTTCGAAAATTGTGCGGCGTTACCTTGGCCGACCGAATACGTAACGAAGTGATACGCAATATGGCAGGTTTGAATGAAAGTGTCAGCGTTAAGCTGGAAAAAGGCGTGCTCCGTTGGTTTGGACACGTCCAACGAATGAGTGAGGAACGATTGATGAAGAATATATATTGTTCAAAAGTAGAGGGTAGAAGGAGTCAGGGAAGGCCGAGACTTACATATGAAGACCACGTGAGCAGATTGCTCAAAAACGGAAAGGTCAAAAGTACTCGGATACCCAGACGTGCGCGTATGAAGCGATTGATGAATCTCGAAGAAGCGAAAGAAGTATGCATAGATCGCGAAGCCTGGCGATCTGTCCTCTCTGACTACCCCGTCAGGGATACAGCGTGAAGATAGTTAGTTAGTTAGTTAAATTTATTTAATGGTAAATTTCTCGTAAAGTACGTGCAAACATCAAAGGACGTCATCCCTCTGCAAGCACCAGGTGTCTATAAAGTAGATTGCAGCTGCGGTAGTTCATATATGCGGTAGGCCATACTAAACGAACTATCGCAGAAAGGGTCAAAGAACATATCACAGCTCCATTCAATAAATCAGCGATAGCGGAACACCTCAAGTCGGGTAGTAATCACTGGATTGAACTTCATTAACTCAAAGTCCTCTTCACAGATCGCCACTATTATCCTCGTGTTGTGCGTGAAGTTATTGAAATTTATAAACACAATAATTTCAATCGGAAAGATCAAGCTATCCGGGATGTGGAAATCAGTGATGAAGAAACTTGATCGTAGAAAATCTGTGCCAAACGAAACTGACGTAGTGAGTGCAGTGTGTTACCGAACTTTTTCTGCATTATAATATCTATGAACGATAAGTTACACACTAAAGTAACTCCACTCATACTCTCAGCACTCACCACCAGCCCATTTGCGACCAAGGGTGCTACAACTTGCTCGAAACGTCGGTGAATGTAAGTAGAAAATTGTTTCGCGTGAAGTCCCGAGTAATATATAAATATGAGTTTATACCACGAAAATTTAAAAATAACAGTGGTTGTTATACTGAGATTTTTCGTGGAGATTACGCGGCAAGATGGAAAATCGAATTTCGAAAATTAAGCGTAGTGGAAGGTTGGTTTGCTAGCTACATAAAAAATAATCTTAAGTTAACGAAGAGGTACGCTGAATCGCGGAATAAATAAAATTGAATATGTTATTAATAGGTCACTATAATAACACTTATTCCTAATAGGTCACTAAGGCCTATTAGGAACACTACGCAGATTTGTAAGACCTATGGCGAATTACTGGGGACTTGCGCGGGATCTTGGTAATCTTGGTCTCCACTAGCTGTATATTATTTTCCAAAACTAGAGCATTTACCTTGTTACAAGTGTCAAATGGTAGTTTCTTAGACATAAAAGATGTGTAAACGTGCTATAGTGAAAGATATTTCGCAGTGAAAAGCTATTTTACAACTTGTCGTGCAAATTCCACTGAAAGCCCCAATAACACTCCACCGTTAATGGGGCAAGGACACAGGATGTTTGACTGGACTTGTCAGCGACAAAGGACTGGACGACTAAATTAGAAGATAAGATTGAAGAAATATTATATAAAAAATAAGATATCTAAAAGGGCCGAAAAACCAGGCCATAAATTAAATACAATTAAAAAAATATGGCGAATTAATGACTTCCTGTCAATTTGCTTACACATTAATTAAATTGTTATCTAGTTACCTATTTTCTAGTTTTTTTAAATTATTTTATTAATATTGAATTATATTTTTAATTTAAAACTTATGTAAACAGTCAATAAGCATGCACTTTTCTTAAAATATTTTTAAATTGTCAATTGACTCATTTATGCTACCGGAACGTAAAAGTAACTGTCAATCTGTGTATGTGTAAGTTAAGTAGTTATATGTGTGTAAACGAACACGCTTGTCGTGTTGCGGTACGTGTGCTTCTTCGAAATTGACTTTCATCGCCTCGTAAGTTTGTGATTTAATTTATTATAGTGTATAAATTGTTTGATCAAAATCGTGTTAGTGCACTAATATCACTGCTTGAGCGTTAAGTTACCTATGATCGCTTGAGATCATTCGATCAGATCGTGTCGATGCGTCACCTTTGTGAGCCATTTTATTCAAGTTCGTCGCTAGTATAATTTTTGGAGAAACTCATGCTCAGATACGAACTGACGTGAAGTCCAGTATAGCGTCGAATAGTTAAAGTTAATATTTGTTATTGCGGTAATGTAATGTGCATTTTTGTCTAACCTAGCTATTGCCTATCGTCTCGTTAATGTTTGCGATGCGAACGAGCGGCCCATGGTCCGGGCAACGGCCGACCGCTATTGGTTGCGGTTCAATTGTACCACCTACGTGCCCTATGCACGTACCACCGTTTTGCCCCTTGCAAGCTTGTGCCGTACTTATCAAGCCATTAGCCATTTCTAACTTGTCCTAATTTATTATGCTGTCACTACAATATGCAAGAACTTAGTTTTTACAATATTAATTTATTCTAATGTCATCTAAAATTTTAATTTTGTTATCTTCATTATCTTTGTCTCATCAGATATTTCAAAACTTGGAAGTAGCACAAATTACTCATTACTGAACCTCAAATGTTACCACTAGTCCCATTCACCAAGCAGTATTAAACACCAAAGCCTTGAATGTTTATTTAGAATGAATGTTTCAGTAAATAAATGATTTCACAGTTTGCACCTCCACTTGTCCTTCATGTTATTTTTGTTGTTGTTTTTGTTGTAAGTCCACTTTTAATTATCATTTATTATTTACTTTGCACTATGTTATCAAAATAATATATTTAAGTGTAAATAATTTGCATAATGTTGTTTACACTGGTCTATATTGCAACGTACCTATCCTATCAATTTGAAAGATTTTTTTGCCTGCGCCTAAGTAGAATCAAATGCAAGTGATTTGTTTCTCCTCGAGTGAAAATCTAAAGGATGTTAACTCTTGCTAGCCAATCTAAATGAAATACTTTTGTTGGTATTGTTTATGGCTTGAGTGTGTTTTGAGCTCTCTCTGTGAGCCGGCTTCAGTGCCGGTTTGGATAAATACAGTTGAAAAAAGGGTATTTAGTATTCTATTCTGTCTGGTGACACTCATGAATGTAAAAGTGAATGACAACAAATCTTATTTACAGGAATATGATCTGACCTGTAGGTCCCAACCTGCCAAACCCTTCACCTTGAATAGTGACCCTAAAGGTTTATTCAGGTTCAGCATTGAATTGTGAAACACTTGTGGCCCTGCTGACCTAGTTTCGGATCGGTCTGGTCACGGCTCAGTGACCATTTTGTGGTATTTACTTTTGCAAGCATTTCTGTACTTTGGATGGCTAGTTAAGGCGATAGTCCAAAGCAACAAGCCATCAGGTACTAACTTCTTGCTTCTATTTCATCACAGCAATAGGCTCACCACCTATTATGTGGGACAGGAATACACACGATGAAAAGTAGACATATAATATGTGTTTGCCACCCCTTCGGGGATAAAGCGTAATAGATAAATAAATAATAAAATAAATATCATTAAGAAAGTAACTCCTCTTATTATAACCACCTTAGTGTTTTAAAAAACTGAAGTGACTTGTCCATGCCCAGTTGTCCCTTAATATTATTATTATAATTTCGAAGCTGGCTGTTGCACAGGATAATTGCTTTATTGTGATAGTCTGAAGTGACTTGTCCATGCCCAGTTGTCCCTTAATATTATTATTATAATTTCGAAGCTGGCTGTTGCACAGGGTAATTGCTTTATTGTGATAAGGCCACCCTTTCTACATCTTTGTAAATTAGCCACTTTTGTCATACCCTGGTGCCTAGAAAGTAGACTATGAAATATCCAAGTGTGGTGACCAAAAGCCATCAATAAACTTCTAGTGGCAAACATCAGTGGGTTATGGTGACCACTTTTGATCAAGGGGAATCGGTTGTTTGAAACTAATAAACTAATTTAAAACATTTTTTGAATCACATATTAGAGAAGACCTAGTTATCCGGATGTAATATAGTATAAAATATCATTAATTTTTTACTTAAGGGAGCAGAGCAGTTATAATTAATGTCAAGAAATTATGCAGATACATTATTTTGAATAAAGGCATGTACTGGTTAAATGTATATCACCGGTGAAGCTGTTTGGCACAGCTAATAGTATATAGGCTAATGCCAAGTATACAATGACTGGTTAGTCCCATCCAATGTGCAGGCCTTCAGATGGTATAGTTAGGGCACTGCTTGGGGCCCCTAGTTAGGGCACACATGCATATTGTAATTTGTATATTGTTGATTATTTTATGAAACTCGTTTGAGTCTTGGATTGATTATCTCGCAGTATTAATATGAAAGTAGAATTGATTAGGCTGTGATATTAGTATACAATGTTTGTGACAACCTACGAATAAGTAATGTGACAACATCATATTAATCAATCAAAAATTAACATCAATATAATATTATTTGTAATAGCATTCTACACGTTTGTGGCCCCGCTGACTCAGTGTTCTTTAAATGATTACTGCGTTAAGCAACATTCACTATAGGTGGTCGTTAGATGTATGACCAGTCTGTTGATTTTACATTCGCGAGCGTTTCCGTGCTTCGGAGGGCACGTTAAGCCGTTGGTCTCGGTTGCCAGTAAAATGACAGTTGTTAAGCCTTAAAAATTTTAACCGCAGGTCGCCACAGCCTGCGCCTGTACATTTCAACATGGCAATGGACTCACCACCTGTTACGTGGGACAAAAATGTATATGGTGAAATGTGGGCGTATAGTATGCCTCTGTCTACCCCTTCGGGGATAAAGGCGTGACAATTTGTATGTAGGTATGTAACGTATTCAAAGACCATAATATATTCGACCGCCATACACATGATATCGTAACACAATGTATCTAAAAATCACTTGTTGACAAATCTTTGTGACTACATTATACAAACATCTCGGATTAGTAGCAAGTCTCGTAAATATTAATGAAAAATTATTTCGAAAACGTTTCGGTCCAGCGGCTTCTGATTCAGACTTGGTGGGTCAGATGCATGGATACTAATTGCTTATGCCTATAAAAATCTCCTCTTGAGAGTTTAGGATTCATTTAGATTAACCACTAGAAGTAGGTGATTGACTTTCTTTCAATTCATTATGCAGCTGAGTTCTTACTTAGAGCGAGAGTTTTTACGTCGACCAATCTCTCTAAGATTAATAGTTTAGGCAGTAAGTTGCAAATAACTCTCATCACTGCTGAAACAAATTCAAAATCGTTAGGCAGACCTACGCAGAATATGACGTTTTACCTATACACCCCGCAGCCGCAGATCATCGCATCGTAGGTCCGGACGTTAGTAAATAGCATAAGCACGTTATCGATCCTTTTAATCAAAACATGCCTGATGCGCTCCTACGGTCGCAAGTGTGCATCGCATACAGTCGCGCGCTCGTAGGGAGGGATCATTATATCACGGCCCTGATAAATAACAGCTAGGTAGATGGTTTATAAGTTATTGGTAATGCGGAAGATAGATTAACTTGCTGTCTGCTGAATACTAAATGCATTGCAACTACAGTTTCCGTAATGGAGCAGCTACCTTGTTTTAAGTGAGTCTTATGTCGACATGCGGAGGAGTAGCCGGCTGGCGCATGTCGGCTCCTTGCCTCGCCTCTCCTCGCCATTGTTGTACTAGCATTGATTTTATTCACTGCAATTGGGTCACTATGCTTACGAACAAAAGTGAATATCGTCTTTAAATAATGTACCTACTTGTTACTGAATATTAGTATCAATAAATAGTTTTAAAATAGGTACGTGCTATCGAAAGACCATAATTATTTAATGTCATAGAGGTTTAAAAAATGGAAATTTGAACTTTTAGTCCGGTCCAGTTGTCGATGTTCACGTTATAATATTATAGAAGGATTAGGCGACCAATTAGAAAAAAAGAGAAATTTTTGTTATAAATGTTCAATCGTAAAAGTTTTAATATATAAATTAACTAGCTGACCCGCGCAACTTTGTTTTTTAAACAAATTTAATTATTTAGTTTGCGCAATTTTGTGCAAACTTTACATAAACCATCTACTAAATAGTCCAAACAAAGCCTAATTATTTGGTTTGGATAGGTGAGCCCGTTCTTGAGTTATAAAATTACAACGAAAAGTGGCATTGATTTTTTAGATATCGATTGAAACAGGTTGAAAAATTTGCACTTTTACATTAATAATTGTGCACTTTCCTTAGATACGCGATAGTAACTCCGGGGCGGTTATATACGATACGAACAGCAGGTACTCCGGACTTGTTTGCTCTCGTAGAGTGTAAAGTTCTTTTTAATACCCCTGCTGCTATTTTTCCTAGGCATCTCTGGCGGGAGACACTAGTGTACATACCTCCATTAACGGGGAATCACCTTGAGAACATCTAACACTTTATTTCAGATATTACGTTTTATTACCTATACATACATATATGACGATAAACGTACTTATAGACAATACTACATTTTCTCTATCTTTAAGTAAATAGGCAAATCACTTCTTATTTCTACTGATAAATCTAATTAATGCTCATCGTATTATCATTATCAACTCCGCTGAGTGATCTCATAGCTAATACGTGCTACATAGTCTGCCAACAAAGATTTCTTCCAGTTTTGACATAAATTTCTGTGAACTCTTAACTATCGCTAGGTAGATATAATGCAGCCAGGTGAGTTAATATCTTACACCTGATAATATGACATAGAGAGAGCAATGTCAAATCAACCTTGTTGTTTCATGAGTGACGTTCTTGATAATGAATGCAATGCCAACCTGACTACTAAAACGATTTGTTGTATGGAGTATCTCGTTCGCGGATAATCGTTTAACCAAATGATTAACTTCTATCGGCACATGGAGTGTATTGCAGACGGGAAGGTTTAGTAGGTCGGCCAAGCGGCACCGGGTCAAACCGGGGCCCTCGCGTGGCAATTTTGTGCGCGGGCGCGAGGCCGCTGTGTGAATCTGGGTCAATGGTAGCGAAGTGGCGCACGCTGGCACCACTCCCGCCGCCACCTACAGCCGCTAATTGGGTCATGTCTACCCCTAGCAGAGGGGTGTCACCACTGCAGCGTAGTGCACACCGCCGCAATTTGTAAATACACACATATTATACGTAGGAATCACCCAAACGACAAATATATGCGGATAACACCAATATTTGTTCGACCCGGAATCTCGGCGCGGCAGTCGCCATACACTACCACAGACGCCTTCGAGGCAGTCATTTAAATAAAACACAATACCTATATTTACATTAAAAATATAGTTCACATCTGCAAACAGAGCAGGCGCTGCGAGGCGGCGACTTATAATTCTAAATTAAATTAGGTTTAGGCTCTTAAATTAGGTTTCAAAATATTTCACGAAAAACTTAGGATGCCATTGTTTCTTTGTATACGGGACATACGCCAGTCTATAATAGTTAATATAAATACATATTGTTGAGACTCTCTTAAGACTCTCGTTTGCGGGCGTGGGAATTTATTAATGAAAACACATTCATATTTTCCATTCACACAAACGCATCACGCAGTATAATATAACGCACTATAGTATAAAACCCTGAATTGGAATAAATGGACGGACAGTATTTCGTACAAATATAAAGTACATCGCGGTTTGTTCTTACATGATATTTATGAATGTCACAAAAAACATGCAATGTATTTTATCCATTAGCTTTTTGTTTACCGATCGCTAACTAAATGGTGGCGGACTATTGTCACCATGTACCTAAAATGGGTGGAGCCAAAGTGTGTGCTTTTAAGCCACATGCTAAGTATGTATTTAATTTTAAAGATTTTGTCTTTGACATTGTAATTGAATAAAGTGTGTAATAAGAAAATAAATATGAATCTAAAATAACGATTATCGGAATATTTACCATGTCCACTTTAACACGCGAGTATCTGAATATTGACAAAGCTCCGTCGTTTTAAGATACCCACGGGGTGGTTTTGACTCCCATATCAGTGTCAAGTGGTACAATGGGTTAGTCCGAGTAGGTGCCGTCGTTCAGTGCTGTCAAGCCTCCAAAGTAACGCAGCCCATGTGGTGACAAGTATACTATTCCGCGTACCATAAATAACCACCTCACGCAGATATTCCATCATGTCGAGCAGAATCTCGATATGAGTCGTCGAATGGTGACCAATGCGGGATCCTGGCGGTCACGCTCGGGGGATACAGGGTCCTTCTGTCCGGTGTGTCAATTCCCTGCATGTGTAGTGGAGGCGGTGATTATAACACTACTCGTCAACGGTCGATAGCGACAAGGGTCTTCGCGACTATTTTGCATCCCAAAGAACGTTGGTTTTGCAGGAAGGACCACATTGGATAGCGCCTCTATTATTGCAGGCAAGATCTGAGTACATCGAGTTGTTTAACAAAACAGTCGGTGGGTCAGGGCACGAGCGGTGCATGATATGACATGGGTGCTCTTTAGGCGGCATTCAACAGAGCCAATAGGATTCGTGGATTCTGGCAACCGATCAATGCCGTGCAGGTCAACATTTGTCAATGTTCGTTGCTACCGCAGCGCTACCCTGAGGAACCACTTTCTCACAAGGCTCTTAAGAGAAAGCTGACATACTTTTAAAGCCTTTTCCCTTATCGAGAAATGTGACTTATAGGCCTCCACTATCTCCATTAGTGCCAATACAATGCCTGAAATAGTGGTCTGGTCAATGTGACGTGCGGGCAATGCTACGGTGACTAGGCACACGGAAAGTCAGCTCATTCAAACCTAAAGGATCACGCGAACGAAACGATCCGCGTATGTCCCAATAACTCAGGATAACTTTTGCTATGGCTCGTCCTCGGACGGGTGACCGCTGTGTAGCATTTCTATTTGGATGGCACGTTAAACAATTGGTACCAGTTGCCAGTAAGATGGCAGTTGTTAAGTCAAGTTGAAGGCCTATGAGCAGCTTGAAAAATTTCAATAGCAGGTTGACCTGTTAATTTCAACACGACAATAGACTCACCACCACAAAATACTTACGGTGAAATGCGGGCGTACAATATGCTTCTGCCTCACCTTTGGGGATAAAGATGTGAATGACGAGCTTGTTTCATGAATATCGCAAAAAAAATATTTGCATTTTCAGAATATTTCCATACGTCTGCCAAACTTAATGGTAGCTTTCAATGACACCAGTTCCATAGCATTTTTTCAAACGCCAAGTAGTGTTTCATACATACATATCGTCACGCCTGTCTCCCATCGGGGTAGTCTCCATTCGCTACGATCCTAGCATACAACTTTCGCTTTTTCTACTTTCATAAGTGTTTTCTCATTCACACACGCCGGTTAAGGGTACTCTTGACCTGACCTTTTCCAAAATGTCTTCTATTTGATTGACATATGAGTATGTACGTCGAGGTCGCCCCTTACCAGTTTGCCCATTCACTCTCTTCCGATAAACCTGTTTTGTTAGTCTACTTTCATCCATCCTCTCCACGTGTCCGAACCATCTAAGCATACCTTTTTCTATCTTAGGCACTACATCTTCTACCATACTGCATTCCCTTATCACATAATTTAGGTTTAAGCAAATTTGACTAATAAAAACACATCATATAAAATTTTCGAGTTTATTTTTAAATCTATAACATTATATAAAAAATATAAAAGTATCCTTAAAATATTGGAAGACTTGTGAAGTTTAGAAAATGTACATTTTATTGTTTGTCAATGGCCAGTTGGACTGTGTCTCGAAGTAGCTTGATAGTTGCAGCTTGATCCTCTGCACCTATGACCGCAGTTCCGGATACTATCATGTTAGCTCCAGCCTGAGAATAATCATCTTTTTACAGTAAACAGTTTAAACACTTTGGCTGAACTTGTTCCCAAGATAAAATCATGCGTTATTCTGATGCATAAGCTATATTATTCCGGGTCGGAGCAAATATTTGTGTGATCCACAAATGTGTTTTGGAGTTTGTGTGTTTTCTATGTATAATATGTATGTATTTAGAAATATATAAGTATGTTTATCAGTTATCTAGATCCCATAATACAAGCTAATATTAGCTTACTTTGGGCTAGATGGCGCTGTGCGAAGTGTCCCACAATATTTATATTAATTTATTCTAAATGAGAAAGAGTAACAAACCTAAATCTATACATTCTTTCAAAGTTTCGCATTCATAATATTAGTAAGAAGTATATCTGTGACACAATTGTTTTTTTTTTATATAACAACAGGATTTCAATAAACATTGTTCCTTTCTTTGTCCATCAATTTCACTCCAGCTATACTCTGCAGACTTCTCATTTCCACTGCATTAATTTTACTTCCATGCTTCTTCTGCCACACCCAACTTTCACTGCCATACAGGTAGTGTAGGAACGAGTGCTCCTCTATGCACAACTAGTCTTGCCTTCTCAGACACATTCTGACTGCCCATAAAGGTGTACATGGCTCCATTCACCTGATTTCCAGCCAAAACTCTTCGTTCAATGTCACAATCACGCTTTCCATATCTCACAAATTTTGAACCTAAATATAGAAATTCTTTCACCTGTTCCACTCGTTTTCCTTTCACAAAAATCGAGCAATCCGTCATACTTTCCTCTCTGTCAAAAACCATTACTTTCGTCTTATTTACATTCACTTTTTTAGCGCATCATGCATAATGTTAACCATCAACTGCAACCCCTCCGCCGATGATGCTAGTATTACCTGATCATCAGCGTATAGGAGGCATTTGACATTCAGATCATTAATTTTTAAACCCACTCTCTTGCAGTTCTTTCAAACAACTGTCCATGTATAGGTTAAACAGCGCCGGCGACGCTACACAACCCTGTCTAACACCTTTTTCAATGTTGAAAAAGTCTGTGCAAGCTCCGTTGATCCTGTTATAAGCACTGGAGCCCTCATAGAGTGATTTCAGTGCTCGTATCAAGTGACTGAGTACTCTATACTTGGGCAGTGTTGTCCATAGTTCATACCTAACCTATAGGTCATAGGCGTGTTCCAAGTCTACAAATATGCAATAGATCTTTTGACATTTCGCCAAAAACTTTTCGCCTGTGCATCGCGAGGAAAAGACCTTCGAATATCGATGACATTTGCGCAGCAGGGGATTTGGATCCGAGATTTGTGAATTGCAGCGCTGATTCGTGCATTCCCTTCCTTTCATAAATCCTGCTTGTACATCCCATATTTTCCCTTCAGTTTCATTCATCACTCTTTTTATCAGAACTTTTGCATACAATTTGCCAATGATGCTGAGCAAGCTTATGCAGCGGTAGTTTTTGCACTCTTGCTGTGACCCTTTTCCTTTGTAAAGCGGCACGATGACAGCCTTGCACCAATCTCCTGGCACGCCGCCACTCCTCCAGCAAAGGTAAAAAAGGCGGTACAGCTGGCAAGCTACCACGCCATGTCCGGCTTTTAGCATCTCGACGGCCTTTTCCTCCAAGTGTTGCCATATCTTGTAATCTAACTGACTCAAATCTGGACTGGAGGAGGGCCAGTCTTCGTGCCGGATGAAGTCGATTTCACGCGCCGCCAGCCAGTCTTGTGTGCTCTTCGCTCTATGAGCTGGCGCCGAATCTTGTTGGGATACCCAGTGCCTGTTATTGAACATGGTATGAGAAACAGGTTCCACAAGGTTCGTCAGGACTGTATTTTGATACATAACGGCATTCGTTTTTACACCTTTCTCACAAAAATGTACCTCTGTTAAGCCCCAATAAGAAACTCCCAACCATACCATGAGCGAGGGTGGAAAATGACCTCGTTGGACACGCGGAATACGGTTGCTCGCTTCTTAACTACTGTGTGCGTACACCTTATTATTTTGTTTGTTGTAGCTCTCTTCTACGGTAAAATTTTTTTCATCCGAAAAAATAATTTCCCGATATTTTTATCCCGCGTACCGCTTCAACAAAGCGCGGCATCTCTTTAGTCTCAGGTCCATTAGACGAGCATTTAAACGATGTCCTGTTTTTCTTAGATATGACTGAAGCCCTAAGTCTTCATTTAACACTCTTTTCACCGTGGTTCTGCTTAACCCCATCTGAAGGGCCAACAGTTTCTGCTTACGCTTGGGATTTCTTTGAATTCGCGCCTTCACAGCTTTTATCACTGCTGGAGTCCTAACAGACCGAGGGCGACCACTTCTTGACCTGTCATCTACACTAGAGTCTTCATTGTATCGTTTCATGGTACGATAAACGAATCTTTTGGTTATATTCAAATTTTTCAGTATTTCAAAAATTTGAATTGGCGCGTAAGTGCAACGATGCAACGCAATAACTGCAACACGGTCTTCTTTAAGCGTTCCACTCCATATTTAAAAATGAGTAAAATTCTAAAAAGTATACATTTTTATTTTCATGAACAATTCGAAATTCGAATTCAATAAACTTTTTTGTGGCCAGCATTCTAAAAGAAAAGTTTTTACTGTGTTACAATACTTATGACCTGACTAGGTAATTTACTACACAAAAATATTTTTTTCAAATATGACTCCAGACAGTAAGTTCCTGAGATTAGCGCGTTCAAATAAAATCTTCAGCTTTATATATTAGTATAGTATAGATGTGATAGAAAGTCTTTGCAAATCATCTTGCTCTATATTTGCGTTTGACGTGCTGTGGATGCTAAGAGTAGGTTTCTATGTAATACAGAAATATTATATTTTAACATCGCTCGTTCAATCAACTAGCTATTGGAAATTATGCTCATGACCCCCGTCCATTCCATGTCCTTGCGTGGCCCTTGACCAGCTGGAGGTTGTCCACCGCGACGAAGGGATTCCTTTACGCGCGCGCGTGTGTGTGTGTGTGTGTCTTCGTTGTGACTTATTTATGTACTTTGGTTGCGATGTGATGAAAAGATGTGGCGTAGAAATGTTACTTTGGAACTTTGGATAAATGTAGTTCGGTAATCGTAATTATGTAGTTGCTTTGAAGGGTGGGTTAGTACTTGATTCTGAGTGCTGTTCTCTGCAACTCCCCGTGTAGGGAAGTTTATTGCGTGACATTGGGGTAGGAGCGCCAATCGGTATTGTAAAGTCGCCAGCACGTAGCTTGCCGTAGCGGGGTAAAACCGCACAGTGCAAAAATGTAATTACTTGTGTGTATTATATTGTCATCATCGTTTAAACTAGCGGACGGCCCGCTGTTTTATCCGGGGAGTTACTGTTCCCGTGAAAATACGGGGATACAATGTAGCCTAAGTTATTCCTTAGCTTTCTGCCAGTGAAAGTCTGTTGAAATCGGTTCTGTCGTTTTAGAGATTACCTGAAACAAACCATAAGAGAAAAAAAATTAAATTGTTCTTTTTTTTTGAGTATCGTATTTGATCATTACACCCCTGTGACACCCCTGTTCCTATTATGTCACGTACGAAGCCGCGGGGCAACTTGTTAAAAATAAAATATGCGGCGGGACATAACGGGGGTTTCCATACGACTTCCGATTTTCGCGCCTGTACCGTACTCGGTCGGTGAGAATAGTGTCGACAGAATTTTGAGTATTATCTTCTTAAAAAACTCGTTACTATTAAGAAGTAGTGATTTCCTCAGCCAATTACAGGACATTACATTCACACCCAGATACCCACCAATTAAAAAAGTACGCCGTGTCGGTATCGGAACACATCACTTTAAAAGAGCCGACTCTCTGCACAGATAACAGTTTATAATTACTAACTGTTCTAGTTTCTAATGTTACAGTTAAGTGAATTTTCAGTCCACAAGCAGTCACCCCCGCCAGGCGCCAGTCGGGCTCCGCAATATCTAGCTATTGGGGTTTTCACTACGACTACGTTAATACACACTAGGCTTCCGCAATAGGATTTCAGTTTAGTATATACGGTTTGTTTCCTTAAATGCAGTATCGATATGTATATAAACTATTAAGCAGAGATCAGGGCACCAAGGAGGACGCATGGCAGCCGTGCCATTCAGGACGGGTCGATGACCGACCCGTGCCCGAATCTAGGGATGCTCCGTGCGCCCTCGACCGTCGCGTCACGCCCTCTCGCAGTCTAATCGGGTATACCAGCGCAGGGGTGCCTGTATATTCTGAAATAAGTATTAGGGCGCATATAATAATATGCATGTGTAATATGTGACGTCTAAATTTGATGTAAATGCGGATAAAGCATTACTAAATTATGAAGGTAAATGAACTCATACAATCTACAGTAGGTAATGTTGTTTTGAAAATTGCGTCCAAGTAAGTTATCGAGTAAAGTCGATTATTGTAGATTATTTTGTTGTCTAGACTCGATATCAATATAGACATGTTGCGGATGTGAAGTCGTCACATTGAGATGGGTTCAGCCGTTCAGGTGGGCGACAGCTGGCAGCCGTCGGCGGCGACCTTGCAGAGACAACGCCAAGGTCGCGGCGGGCATCGACCTCGCGCCGCGACGCTATCGACCGACCTCGCAACGTTAACTCGACCCGTCTCTTATCTCGTCGTGATTCCACGGCGGCCTGCGATTTGAGGATACGTGAATAATGTTTGGAAAAGCCTTTGAACGAGACCTTCGGTCGCACTCGCGGGGCGGGGGGCTCGCGGCACGGGTCGGCGGCCGGCGCGGGCGCGGCCGTCGACTCCTCACTCACCTGCCGCACACTGCCTACTCACCGCTTGCTATCTGTAAACAATGTATCCTTATTTCATTCTAGCGTTACTTTAAGTGACGATGTCGCTATGGGGAGACAAACGGAAAGAAGGACTATGGCGGTTTATGTTAAACAGCGGCATAGAATAAGTAGTACTGGCTCAGATTAGATAATAGTTACTACAGATAGGCTACATAAGTGTATCTCTCTTAACGTATGTGTAAACAAATGAGGAGGTTCAAAGCGACATCTCTCAAAATAGTCTCTACTAAAACACATTACAAAATGGTTCTAACTAAGAGTAATATGTAATTAATTACTAAACGTAACGGCGAAAACATATTTTATGTTTTTATTGTCCTTGCAAAAGTTAAAGTTTATTCGATTTTTTAACGTGGTGGGAAATCAATAAATAAACTTGACAGGGCTCCACAAGAAGTTAGAGCCCAAATCAACCGGTCGAACCCCGTGGCCTTCTCGGGACTTGGAAGACAGACAGTCGGTAGTTGCTACCTAGCTATAGCTAAATTTAAATTATTCCATTTTAAATTTAAATTTGGGATGTAGTTAGCATACTAATTGCTTTTCAAAACTGTTCCTAGCTACAGCTAGTTTCCTATTTTTCGTGACCAGTTTTCTTTAATATCATTCATGTTACCACGCTTTTATAAGCTTGACCTGTATGTATCTATGTAACAGAATCTTTGAACGTTATTTTCACCCATTTCTAAACGACTGATTGATTTGAAACTTTGTTCATTTTTTCATTAGAAACCGACCTTCAATCATTAGTCACTAATATGAAAGAGGAGTGTGAAAGTAAGGGTTTCGCTTGAATGCAAGTAAAACTAAGGTTTTGGTATTTAAAGGTGAAGACGTAAGAACTAAGTGCGAGATTTGGGTAAACCAGGAACGTCTAGAGCAAATGAATAAAATTGTGTATTTAACATACTCCATGTTCAGAGCGGACGGAAGATGTGATTCGGATGTAGAACGGCGAGTAACTGCCATGGTGCTTTGTCAAAGCATCTTAAAAGAAACCTGGGTATGTCAGAAGATGCATGAAAGTAAGTTGAATGCTGTGGAGATGCGATCACTTAGAACATTGTGCGGCGTAACCTTGGCCGACCGAATTCGTACATACATACATATTGTCACGCCTTTATCCCCGAAGGGGTAGGCAGAGGCCTCCTATACGTCCACATTCCACCGTATGCATTTTTGTCCCACGTAACAGGTGGTGAACCATTGCCGTGTTGAAATGACATGGAGACCTGCTCTTGAAATTTTTTAAGCCACCCATAAGGCCTTCAACTAGGCTGAACCACTGCCTTTTTTACTGGCAACTAGGACTATCGGCTTAACGTGTCTTCTGAAGCACGGAAACGCTCGCAAATGTAAATTCCACAAAGTGTTCACCCATCCAAGGACCATCTATAGCGAAAGTTGCTTAATGCAGTAATCGTTTATAGAACACTGAGTCAGCGGGGTGATACGCGGTATGGCAGGTTTGAATGAAAGTGTACGCGTTAAGCTGGAAAAGGGCGTGCTTCGTTGGTTTGGACACGTTCAACGAATGAGTGAGGAACCATTGACGAAGACCACGTGAGCAGATTTCTCAAAAACAGAAAGGTCTAATGACTCTGATACCCAGACGTGTAAAGTGAAAGAAGTATGCAGGGATCGCGATGCCTGGCGATCTGTCCTCTCTGACTACCTCGTCAGGGATACAGCGTGAAGATAGTTAAGTTTTTAAGTTACATTTTATCAACGACTTTTTCATTTTGAACAGAATAAAACAAAACTTGCTAGAGTAACAGTGCCGTGAATGTCAATAGAGTGGTCCGTGTCCGTCCCACAGAGCGGCCCCGGCACGCGAGGCGGCAGCACGTGACGCACGCCCGTCCGCAGCGTGCAGAGCAGAGCGCGGCGCGCGCGGGAGCACACCGGCGACAAGACGGACAGCGCGCGGACTTCGGGGCCCGCGCCGCGCGCCTCGGGCCGGGCCGTCCCCCCGCCGAGGCGCCGCTGGGTCCCGCTCTCCACTCTCCGGAACCACGATGCGCCCGACGGAGACGCCAAGCACGACGTCATCTTCCGGAAGGTGAGTCTCCGCCCTCGCCTCGCACCGCTCTACCCTCGTACCTCGCCTCGTTCTTATCGCGACGCCTTCCTTATCCTTTCAGGTTCGTGGTATTCTAAACAAACTCACGCCGGAAAAGTTCCTGAAGCTGAGCGATGATTTGCTCAGTTTGGAGCTCGACTCCGACAAGGTGCTGAAAGGGGTGATCCTTCTCATCTTCGAGAAGGCACTCGATGAACCGAAATACTCATCGATGTACGCACAGCTGTGCAAGCGGCTCAGCGAGGAGGCGCCCAACTTCGAGCCGCCCGGCCAGCCTTGCACGTTCAAGCTGCTGCTTCTGAACAAATGTCGCACTGAATTCGAGAATCGCGCCCAGGTACGTCGCGCCCGATGGAACCATCGACCCGCTCCGGCGACCCTTATACACATATCTACACCGTGTTCTGTGCACTCCCCAGGCGTTCGCCGCTTTCGAGGACAAGCTTCTGTCGCCCGACGAGGAAGAAAAACGGCACCTCTCAAAATGCAAAATGCTAGGCAACATAAAATTCATCGGCGAGCTGGGCAAACTGGAGATCCTCGCCGAATCGATTCTACACAGATGCATACAGAACCTGCTGGCGCGGCGCGCGGCCGCCGAGCACCTGGAGGACCTGGAGTGCCTGGCGCAGCTGGTGCGCACGTGCGGGCGCGTGCTGGACTCGGAGCGCGGGCGCGGGCTCATGGACCAGTACTTCGCGCGCATCGAGACGCTGTCCGGCTCGCGCGAGCTGGCGCCGCGCATCCGCTTCATGCTGCGCGACGTGGTGGAGCTGCGGCGCGGCGGCTGGGTGCCGCGCGCCGCCGTGTCGGCCGAGGGGCCCGTGCCCATGCACCAGCTGCGGCCGGACGACGACGGCCCGTCGCGGCGCGAGCGCGAGCGCGACCGCGAGCGCGACTCGCTGTTCCGCGGCGGGCTGCGCGCGCGGCCGCTGGACGACGTGCTGGCCGGCCTGAGTCTGCAGGCCGCCGCGGCGCCCGACAAGCTGTTCGGCAACGGCTTCGCGCCGCGCGACGCCTTCCGCCAGCGCTCGGCGCCCGGCTACTACCCGCGCCACTCCGCCAGCCTGCACTACGCCAAGCACTCGCAGACTAGCGTGCAGGGCAACGGCTCCAAGGTACGCGCCTACCTAACCGCCTCCCACGACCGAACATATCATAATAAAATATGGCTTGTACAAATATAAAAATGGAACCAAAAACTAAAACCAAGACACTTCAAAAAATGATGTGCTTATCTATATAGACATTTGCATCTATATTTAAAAAAAATGTTATCTAATTTCCCTGGCACCGTGTGCTAATATTAAACTATCAAGAACCCTCTGTAATTAAAGCATCTGTCGATCCAATACCATAATAGATTTTTAAATATTTGCTTATAATTATAAGTAGAATATGTTACGAAACAGAGGTTATTAATCACTACATATTATTAAACTTAGTCCCTTTTCGCTGTCTGTCCCTTCTTAGCTTGCTTAGCAATCTTTAAAACTACGCAACGAATTACAATGTAGTTTTCAATAGTTAAGAGTGATTCTTCTGGAAGGTTTTTATGTATAATTTGTTAAGTGTTTTTAAACATTGACCAAATATAACGATATTTGTTGGGGATGTCAAAAAAATAAGCCGTCTGGGAGCTTTCAACAAAAAAGCTGCCTAAACCCTTTGAGATATAATAAAATAATGTATGGTGCAAATGTATATCTAATGATATAACGATATATGTCTATCTCTTAAGAATAACATACTATATCCATTTTATACTTAAAAAAAACCAGCAATTATAAAGCGGTAATTTGAAGGCTACGAGGGCGGCACTGAAAATTTCGGGAATAAAGGAAGTGACACAACATTACTATTTAAAAATGTATTTATTGCTTTTCGAAATATTCTCCGCGAAATTTGACACATTTTTCCATACGATGGAACCAATCATTGAAGCAACCATTCCATTCGGAAGTCGGGGTATCCAAAATGGCCGTTTTGTAGGCGTCCACAGCTTCTTCAGGTGATGAAAATCTCTGACCACGTAATTTATTCTTTATTTTAGGGAAAGTATAGAAATCATTAGGGCTTAGGTCGGGGCTGTACGGCGGATGGTCTAATAATTCTATGTTTTCTTGCTCTAAAAACTCTTTTGTTCTGCGCGCGGTGTGAGAACTCGCATTGTCGTGATGGAGGATGATGCGGCGGTTGCAGTTCTCTTTACGGAGTTCAGAAACGACCTGTGGCAAACAAATGCTAGCATACCATTCTGCATTAACTGTTCTTTGTCTCTCAAGAGGAATAGTCTCAACATGGCCGGTTTTGGAGACAAACGTGGCCACCATTTTTTTTGCAACACTCCTTGAACGAACAGTTTTTGTTGGCTTTAACTCATTTTCGAACACCCAAACTCGTGACTGGTTTTTTGTTTCGGGTTCGTACGCGTATATCCAGGATTCGTCACCTGATACGATGTTGTATACAGCATTTGAGGATCCTGCGTGGAATCTTTCGAGAGTTCTGACGCACCAAGTAACGCGAGCCGCTTTTTGCTCGCCACAGAGCGAATGCGATATCCATCGGGAAAACAACTTTTTTACACCTAATTGTTCATGCAAGATTATTTGTATTTGACTCATGCCAATGTGTAAAGTTGCCTGAATTTCGCGGTATGTCACATGTCGATCTTCCTCAATCAGCTTACGCACAGCATCAACGTTTTCTTGGGTGACTGCAGTTTTTGGACGACCTTGACGGGGATCATCACTGAGCTTGACACATCCACGTTGAAATTCAGCAAACCAGCGATAAATTGTGGTTTTGGATGGGGCTTCATCACCAAATGCTGAAATCATCCGGTCAACACACTGTTTTTGTGTTAAACCACTTCGAAAGTCATAATAAATTATTGCTCTTGAATTTTCTCATGTCAATTCCATTTTCTCAACGACTAAACAAGTTTGACAAAACCTTGTGATAAGACCCAGAATCTTTTTTTTTTTAATAAATAAATGGTGTTAGATTTTTGAAACCAAGGAATTTTCAATTAAAAAGATTTTAATATGACAGGAACAGTGGAAATTTTCCATGCCCGATACTTTAGTGCAGCCCTCGTATTTACACAAATATGCTATTAATCCTCATCATTTTTACGACGTTATTAGGCTTCAGCATTTCGTGAAGATTGTTTTGTCTCTTTACACCTTGCAAATTATACGGATATCGTATGAGTTATAACAAAATTAAAATAATGTACAAAGAAATTAATTTTGTGTAACTATAATTCGACCGGGCCGTGCAGGCGTACTGGAGAGCGGAGAAGTTATCAACGAATTTCGAAAATGTTCATACATTATTGTGAAATTAATAAACGACGGTATTAAATGGGTGCCATGGGGTTCGAAGCGTACCCAAATATAAACATTGGGGTACGCCCGAAGGTATTGCCTGCCGATGGGATTTGTAATCTATACACATAAAATTTAACTGTTTATCTGTTTATATATTTTAAATTAACAACTTTCTAGTAAATGCATAATTATGATAGTTTTGATGAAAGTACTCACTTGTGAATAAATGTTGTAATTTTGACGTGACGGTCTGTTTGTTCCAATTTAAAACGGCTGGACCGATTTGACCGGGCGATTGCAACATCAGCTTGTCCTTACATTGTGTTCCCGTCCTGTCGTGACTGGTTGTGTTGCGCTGCTGCAGGAGGCGGGGTCGCGCGCCAAGTCGCGCGTGTACGCGGCGGGCGCGCTGGCCGACGTGCAGATGCGGCCGGCCGCCAACTCGCTGCTCTTCACCGCCAACAAGCTGTCCAAGCCGCAGGCGCCCGCGCCCGTGCCGCAGAGTGAGTACAGCTTCTACTTCTGGTTCCAGTGTCCTCTCGCGACGCCCTGTACTGAGACTATTGCACGCATAACCGGACCTCCCTCCGAATCAGGGATCCAGTAGCACTGATTACGCCTGGTGTAGTCCAGACTGCGCTTCGCCGCATGAAGAATAGGAAATCTGTCGGACCCGATGGAGCCTGGCTGGGAACTCAGGCGATGAATTCCCGTGGTGTCATCATCTTAGCAAACCTTTTTAACCGCGTACTCCTCAGAGGGTGGATCTCAACCCAATGGAGGCTGAGTATTATTACTCCAGTCTTCAAATGTAAGGGGTCAGTGCAAGACTGTGGGAGCTACCGCGCTATAAAGGATCCCACACCATGAAAATCTTTAAGACGATTATTGACTTCCAATTCAAGTGGTCTAAAGGAGGAAGATGACTGGTGTCATTTGTGACCCAAAAATGCCGGTCAGGTTAGAGACATAGGGATGAGGGTCTATAAAACCATCATTAGGCCTGTCCTTTTACATGGCAGTGAGGCATGGCCACTACTGTAGCGACACAAGCAGGAGCTGCGTGTCACGTGTCTTGCGGCACCCGCCGGCCTACGTGGTTACAAATGTTTGGCCATGTTGGCCCTGCCGGGTCCCGGTAAGACCCAAGAAGTGCTGGGTTGACGTCGTAAGGGATGAAATGCGTGCCAATGGTCTCACTACAGGGGATGCCGACGGCCGTGCGAATGGGAGGAGGAAAAGTATGAAAGCGGAGCCTGGGTGTGGCGAGACTGACTGAGTGGGTCAGACTCTCGGATGAATCATCATCCGAGAGTACTAAAAGATACTGACTTGAAGTATTAGGAGCTAAACATCAGTTTATCTCCTAATATGTCAAGTCAGTATCTTCTTGGTTTTCTCCTCACACCGGGCACTGTCGAAGACGGCACGGCCAGACATCTGTTTCCCACGAGCGGTTGCCGTAGCCCATGACCATAACGGCGATGGCGACACTTCGGCATGCAACTCGCAGCACTCACACATAACACATCCATCGCAACACTCAAATTTCGGGCGGACGCAGCTCCCGCCTGCAATTTATAAACGAGGGAGACAACCGCAGGAAATTAACTCACACGGTGAAATCGTCCTACTTGCAGACGTCCTGACTCCAGCTTTCGCGGCGACGCCCCCGCTGATGAAGGAGCCCGCTATCACCATCAAGCCGGCGCCTGACAAGAAGGACAAGCCGAAGAAGGACAAGGTGAGTGGCGGGGCGGGGCGGGTGGAGCGCGGGGCGGCGCGTGACGTCACGGTGCCGTGTGTGTGTGTGTGTGTGACGGTGCCGTGTGTGTGTGTGCAGGGCGCCAACAAGGAGGAGGCGTGCCGCCTGGCGCTAGAGGCGGCCGAGGAGGACGCGGCGCGCGCCGAGGCCGAGGGCGCGGCCGAGGGCGAGGCCGACGGCGACGCGCTGCGGCGCCTGCGCGCGCTGGCCGCGCCCGACAAGGTGACGCGGCGCGCCATGGCGGCGCTGCTGGAGCGCGCGCTGGGCGACGCGCGCCTGCTGGCGCCGGCCGTGCGCGTGTGCCGCGCGCTCAAGCGGCCGCTGGGCGCCGACGTGCTGCGCGCGCTGCTGGCCGCGCAGCCGCCGCACGCGAGTCTGCCGCGCCTGATGGCGCTCGCCGTGCAGCACGGCCTGGTGGCGCTGGCCGACCTGGGCGCCTGGTGCGAGGCGGCGCCGCTGCGCGCACTGCTGCTGGACGCGCTGCAGGAGCTGCAGGCGCTGCTGGGCGCCGAGCGCCTGCGCGTGCTTCTGGATGAGAGCAAGCTGGAGCTGTGCGCCTTCGTGGGCGACGCGGAGCGCGAGGGCGCGGCGGCGCTGGAGGCGCTGGAGGCGCGCGGGCTGGCGGCGCTGGTGCCGCAGCTGCGCGTGCAGGCGCAGCTGGCGCGACAGCTGGCCGTCGAGCCCGCGCCGCAGGCGCTCTACCGCTGGATCAAGGTAACGTGTGTGACCCCTTCCCCGTTCTACCACGCTCTACCGCTGGATCAAGGTAACGTGTGTGACCCCTTCCCCGTTCTACCACGCTCTACCGCTGGATCAAGGTAACGTGTGTGACCCCTTCCCCGTTCTACCACGCTCTACCCCTGGATCAAGGTAACGTGTGTGACCCCTTCCCCGTTCTACCACACCTGCGTAGCGACAGCGTGTAGATGAAACATTTCGAGTTCGAATCCTCAATCGGGGTCAATATTTAAGGTACGCTTCCGGTTATCAATAACTCATAATGCTTGCTTAAATTAGCTCAGAATGGTACCGTGCAAAGCTTTTCCCCGTATTATTAAATCTGCGATCAGTTTCTGCCTCTGACTGGATCTGTTGTGGATTCAGTGTAAAGCCCCAGGTGTTCCCCTGCAGCAGCACCCTTCACCTGAAACGTTTATGGTCGCTGATTCTAATTAGCTCGAAAGCTAACTCTTTGGATGATTCCTTAACTGGTTTTACACTCTTGAGCTACAAGCCATTTTCTCCTATAGGCCCATAGCTCATTTATTTCAGCATTTGCAACAAACCACGATGACCTGACTAAGTTTCTGAGGATACCGTTGGTTCCTTCAAAACCTGTATAAAGTGCTAACATATTTGCACTTGAAACCAATATTTGATATAAATTCTTACCCGATAAGTCGACGACCGTTTTAAACCTATAAAATTTTGTCACAATTATCAATGACATATTGGAAAAGAAAACAGAACTTCATGCTGTTTATACAGATGTTTCCAAGGCATTTGACGTTGTCAATCGTTGTCTGATACAAAAATTGGCACCGTGGTACCGTCTGGTGTGCCTCAGGGCTCACACTTGGGACCCCTCTTTGTATTCGTCTATGTGAATTACTTTTGTTCTGCTGTAGCATCCATATATCCAGTTATGAATTATTCGCAGACGATCTTAAGTTTGTTCTAACAACATGAACCTCCTACTGGCCCATATTAATGCTGTTGCTGAATGGTGCACATAAATGTTACATGTTTGACAACAAAATAGCCGAAGTAGGACGCCCGTGAACAAATAGAGAGTATAACAAATAAGGGAGCTCGACTGGCTGGTTTCTTCATACGTCAAACCAAATATAAAACTATGCAGTATCTATCCCTGTCATTCTTATGTTCCGTCATTTCTTAAATATTGCAGTCAGACATGGAATCGTTAATCCTTTGCACATAATCTACGTCACAAATTATTAACATACGAATTTAGACTCGTTTACTTTAAGCAAAGACTTTTGCTTACTCTATTCCAGTTTTTCTTTAACAATCAGCTAAAGACTGACATCCACTAAAGAGTGGATGTCTTTAGCTTCAAGGGATCTCGTTTCAATCACTTCTTGCAATAAACCTGCCTCGTAGCGCTGAGAGGTACAGAGTAAATGTTGCTTGCATGTTTTGATGGATAGGCGGCCGGATATATTGAAGGGCCTATTTTGGTCTTCAGCTGTTAGGGTTGTCTGAATCTTGTGTTTGTTCTGGCTAATTTCTGAAACGGGTGGACATATTTTAATGAGATTTTACTGGCAGATGGCTGATGGTGGAAGAAGTAACTTGGTTGCATTTTATTCTCGTATTTGAAAAAAAAACAGCGGTACGCCCTGATATCGAATGGAGTTTCATAATTTGACTAATGATAAATGTTGCTGATGCAATGTGGTGGCAAGGCGACGTATTGTAATCGATCACGGTGACAATAAAGCGATGTTGTGGCAGGCGAACGTGGAGCCGTCGGTGCGGCAGAACGGCGCGTTCGTGTCGGCGCTGGTGGCGCTGGTGGCGGAGCACGTGGCGGCGGCCAGCGGCGGCTCGGCGGAGCGCGAGCAGGCGCAGGCCGAGGCGTACGCGCCGCTGCTGCGCGCGCTGCTGGCGGGGCAGGCGGCGCTGCAGCTGGCGGCCGTGTACGCCGTGCAGCTGCACGCGCACCGCCGCCGCTACCCCAAGGGGCTGCTGCTGCGCTGGTTCATGTACCTCTACAACCTCGAGGTGTGCGAGGAGGACGCCTTCCTGCGCTGGCGCGAGGACGTCACCGACGCCTACCCCGGCAAGGGCGAGGCGCTCTTCCAGGTACCACAAGTGTCCCACGGCGGTACACTAAAGCTTGTTCGATTTAATCCTAACGACACTTAAAATTGAGACCACGAAAACTCAACCATTCTCCAAACTTAAAGCCATTAATCTGATCAAACAGCCACTGTTTGTCCCCTCTTGAAACTTTAATACAAACTGACAGTGGGACAGTGACATTGACACAACAGTGACACTCTTTACGGAGTTACCCCGATTTGTTCAGCTCTGCAGACGTAGTTCTAGAATCCAGCACCGACAGATCGTTATCATCGGTTCAACATTTCAACCCAACTTACTAATGAATTTTGTATCACGCTACTGCGCCGCTTACGTTGTGTGTGGAGGCTTGAAATCTTTATGGAAGCCTCACCAAACAAGATTGTTATTCACTGCACGTGTGCTCGTGTGTGTGTTGCACACTTTCTTCTGCTTAAAATGACATGTTGCCATTAATGTATCAAAATCCCAGGATACATACTCAAAACAGCCGTGACCTAAAACCGACACTACAACGAACACACTTCAATAAAAATAGCGAGCGACATATAAATGATAAAATGGAGGGATGTAGTACGTTCATTTAGTTTTTATTGCTTATAGCCAATGCCGTTGCCCATTTGTCCTGTATGTGCGCAGGTGAACACGTGGCTGACGTGGCTGCAGCAGCAGGAGTCGGAGGACGAGGAGGCGGAGGACTAGTGCGCGCGCGCGGCCCCGCCCGCCGGCACCGAGCCGCCTGTTTTCATTTTCGCGCTCTTCTCATATAATAAATATAAAATAAGCCAAATAGTTAAAATACCTACGTTTGTAACCCTTTAACGCTGGGGGCGTCGCCAGTAACGCGCGGCGATGCCAGCGTTAAAAAGGACAATTTTTAGGTTATTACGTAAAAACGAATATTAGTATCTCGAGATAATTTTTTTTAGATCGTTTTACTCGATTTTGATACTTTTTACAAATGTATACATTGTATAGTTGTCTGAGCGTATGTATAATGAATGTACCCCGATCGGCCCCCTCTCAGCGAGCGTGTTTTAGTTGAAATTGTAAAAATATATATATATGAAGAACCTAAATCAATTTTTATTATTAATATCATGATCATTTATTTTCAATGCTAAATGGACTTAGTGATAACTGTAAGAATGCTTAAATTTCATTGTAATATCAAATTTTAGAATTTTGTAACGAGAAATAAAAAAAAGTGAAAAAATCCAGCCCTAAGAAATGTATGTTGTGTGAGTTGTAATAGAGTTGTGAACGGATGCAAGTGCTACTAAGTAAGTAACATTGGTCTGTATGGATTCAGGATGGAAATAAACTTCAGTGTAATTTATTACAAAAACGAAACGTCGTTTCATTTATATAGCTGACAGTTCCTCCACACGTATAACACAAACACCAAAATAATGGAAATCTAAAAAGAAAAGTTTGTGTGCTATTCACACACAAGGCGATACATACTAGTAACGAGAGTGCTATATTTTTATATTTAACTAGTTAACGTCCGCGGCTCCGGGCACGTGGTGAAGGTTTCCCGGTTCCCACAGAAACTTGTTCCCGGGATATAAAGTAGCCTATGTGTTATTCTGATGTGTAAGCTATATTATTGTAAAGTTTCATCAAAATCCATTCAGTAGATTTTGCGTGAAAGAGTAACAAACATCCATTCTTACAAACTTTCGCGTTAATATTAGTAGGATGGATTAGCGAATAATAATACGGAAATGTACAAAAAACTAGGTATGCACGTGATTGTAGTACGCGGGCGCTAAAACACTACCTAGTGCAGGAAACACTATAAATATATTCTATTGTATTGTCTCTCAGGCTAAATCCTATTTATGAATATGTTTGGGGTATGTAACGTTATTTCGCAGAGTCATTCCGAGAAAGTAGCCCGAAACGTTTTATAACTTTACGTACATTGATGAAGAACCTTAAGGTTTTACAGGACCCTGCAGGAGATAAATAAAAGATGGTAGGTAATTATAAAAATATATTATATTGTCCGATAGGGCCAAAAGTAGTCGAAGTCGTATAAGATAGGCAACCGTAAGGTAGTCTCTGCGTCTCAGTCAAGTCTAGGCTTAAGTCAAGGTAAGTTTCACCCCAGTATATTTGTGGTTGCCGCGAGAGGCCGCGGAATCTGGTCTTACTGAGGGAGGGCCGGGTAATATTTCCACGGGTCAGATGTACCTCTTCGCTGCAGATCGTAGAGTTCTCCAGCTAGAAGACGGCTTCCACTCCCGGTCTAGGTGCAACCAGAAGAAGCCTTGGAGCAGCTATCGGCCAACAGATTGTAAGTAGGAACTGTAGTAGTGGAACCGTCACGATTTCATCGTAACAATAGACCAGGGATATTCAGGTTCCAATATTTTTTTTAAAATCGATTAGTATATGTTTAAAAATTACTTTATAAGAATATGGAAATGCAAATGTAATTATAAAATGTACATACTGTCAGGTCTGTCCCAAAAACTTCCTGTCACCCGCTTGTATAGGGCCCACGGCGGGTAGTAGTTATGATAGGGTTGCAGTTATAATAGGATTGTTGCGCGTGTAACGGGCAAACGTTGGGAAACTCGGACTCCACGCATATACAAGCGTAACTTTAGGGCCACATCAGTCTGACAGATGGCGTTACTAGTATGATTGCGCGACTTGACCACGCATCAATGCATCATTACATGTGATTAATCATTAATTGACTTCTTATATCTTATTTATAGTACCTATACATACATATTGTCACTCCATATGTATGAAATGAGAGTGTATGCTATACACTCACATTTCTCCGTATGCATATTTGTCCCACATAACAGGTGATGAGCCCATTGCCGTGTTGAAATGGACAGGCCCAGGCTGTGGCGACCTGCTGTTGAAATCTTAATTAAATAAATTTAACTTCGCTTAACGACTGCCATTTTACTGGCAACCGGGACCAACGGCTTAACGTGCTTTCCGAAGTACGGAAACGCTCGTAAATGTAATGCCACAAAGTGGTCAATCATCCAAGGACCAGCCAAAGCAAAAATTGCTTAACGCAGTGATCGTTTACAGAACAGAGAGATAACGGGGCTACGATCGCTTTTAAATATGAGTGTGTTAAATGTCAAATCACAATACACCAGATAGTCAAAAGAAAGACAAAAGTCAACCACCAACATGTGCTCTGCTGTGCCATGGTGAACATCTCGCAAAATCCTAAGTATGCAAGGTCTATTATAAAATTTCAACAATGTAATAAAAATTTCAGAAAGCATTGAAGGCTTATTCAAAACATCGATAGTCGTGATTTCTGAATCATTGACTATCGATGTTTTGGATAAGCCTTATCTACGTAAAAATATAGACACACACTGTCCTGGGTCGGATCAAAATATATCTGTGGTTCACAAATGTTTATTTCGGAGTTTAGGTGTTTCCTATGTATAATACAACAATAATCTTAAAAAAATTCAAAACGAATAGAACAAGCTACACGTCTTACCAAAACCCTATCTTGAAGAACAAAGATGAAATAAACAAATATAGAGAATATATTGCCGCCCACCTGCCAGCTTTATTAGATTTTCAAGCAAACACTTCAATACAAATGTATTACGATAAATTAGTAAATGTCATTACTCAAAGCATCCAAAACGTAAGAGCATCATCTAACCCCAAGAAGAAAAACAACATCTTATCAGAAAGCACCAAAACACTCATAGCGAGAAGACAAGTTCTACAAAAAATTAAAAACAAAACTAAAAGTATCAAAAATGAAATTTCAGCGCTATACAAACTGATAAGCAAACGCTTAAAAAATGATTATGCAAAACATAGAGAAAACACCATAGAAAGACATATACAGTTAACTGGAAGTACCAAAAGAGCTTTTAAAGAATTAAGAACAAACACAACTTGGATAGAAAGTCTGAAGAAGGGAGAAAAAACACTAAATAACCGCAAAAATATTATAAAGTTAGCTACAGAATTCTATAAAACACTCTACAGTGAGCAGAACCACCAGTGCCACCAAAATAACCTAAACTCGGTGAGTATAACTACAAACGAGAATAGAATAAGTCTATTCGATTTCAGGGAGGTGACTGAAACAATAAATAAGCTAAAGATAGAAAAAAGTCCAGGCCCAGACCAAATTACAAACGAGGCTATAAAAAACAGCATGCTCTTTACTGGCTACTCCACTAACTTACCTTTTAACCGCATTCTTGAATCGGCTATTATACCTTCACAATGGTCTGAGGCCAACCTAATACTAATCTACAAAAAACCACATGATATCGCCAACTACAGACTAATTAGTTTACTACCTTGTATGTATAAAATCTTCTCTTCTCTTATTAATCAAAGAATCAGTAGCATCCTGGCACCTGCACAACCCGTGGAGTAAGCAGGGTTTAGAAAAGGTTTCTCTACCATCGACCATATCCATACTCTGGAGCTACTAATTGAAAAGTATCAAGAACAACGAAGAACTTTACACATTGCTTTTATTGATTACAAAAAAGCTTTTGATACCGTATCTCACTCAAGCATCTGGGATACGCTAGAAGAGCAAGGAGTAAACAACGAATACATACAGGTGATCAGAAGCATATATAACAATAGCTCTGGTAGAGTTAGGTTGGAAAAGATCGGCCCACACTTTCCAATCAAGAGGGCTGTGAGACAGGGAGATGATGTCGCCTACATTATTCATTGCTATCCTGGAATCTATTATGAGAAAACTGGATTGAAAAAATTGTGGCTTGTATATTGATGGGAAATACTTAAGCCATCTTCGTTTTGCGTACGACGTGGTCCTTTTATCAGAATCGAGTACTCAGCTCCAGAGAATGTTACAATCTCTTAACAATTATAACAAACAAGTAGGCTTAGAGATGAATTTAACTAAGACAATGTTGATGACAAACAGCGTACAGAAAATAACAATTTTAGTTGATGAAAAGGTACTTAATTATTCAGAAAAATATATATATTTAGGTAAACAGATCAGTTTTGATAATAATAGAAATTATCACGAAGTTGAACGACGTACACAACTCACTTGGAATAAATACTGGAGTCTAAAGGAAATATTTAAAAGCAATATGCCAGTACACCTGAAAACAAAAGTGATGACGTCATGCCTGCTACCGTGTCTAACATATGCATCCCAAACATGGAAATATACTACAGAAATAAGGAACAAAATATCCATATGTCAACGTGGTTTGGAACGTAGTATGTTAAACATAAGGAAAACACATAAAATAAGACACACAAGAATAAGATACCTAACAGAAGCGACTGATGCTCTAAAATATTCATTAAAACTAAAATGGAAATGGGCAGGTCATGTAGCACGGATGCGGGATGATAGATGGATCAAAAGAGTTACAACATGGAGCGGCCCTCTGGGTACACGCCGCATAGGAAGACCGCTTTCTAGATGGCATGATGAGATCACAAGAACGGCTGGCCCTGCATGGTTACAGCAAGCACAGAATAGGGAAAAATGGAAATCTTTGGAGGAGGCCTTCACCCGAGGAGGGGTACTGGAAATTGAAAAATAGGCACTAAAATACTAAATAAATTTTTAATAAAGTGGAAAAAGACAATTCGATTCGAGACAGGGATTGAACCTGTGACCTTTGCCTAACCAGGGCAATGTTCTAGCCACCTGAACTACCCGAACCGTATCGAATCAAGTTGAAATTCTCCACCATATTAATATCGTCATTTTAAGAGTATGACCAGAGCCATCTATCGAGCTAATGAACAACTCGATACCAATGAACAGTGTTACAACTATTTTTAAACATTGATGCAATGGACTCCACTCAGTATATTGATAAATTTTTAAAGCAATTATTTGCTAAATTTCTCATAAATTTTTAATTAAATGGAAAAAGACAATTCGATTCGAGACAGGGATTGAACCTGTGACCTTTGCCTAACCAGGGCAATGTTCTAGCCACCTGAACTACCCGAACCGTATCGAATCAAGTTGAAATTCTCCACCATATTTATATCGTCATTTTAAGAATATGACCAGAGCCATCTATCGAGCTAATGAACAACTCGATACCAATGAACAGTGTTACAACTATTTTTAAACATTGATGCAATGGACTCCACTCAGTATATTGATAAATTTTTAAAGCAATTATTTGCTAAATTTCTCATAATTTTTTAATAAAGTGGAAAAAGACAATTCGATTCGAGACAGGGATTGAACCTGTGACCTTTGCCCAGGGCAATGTTCTAGCCACCTGAACTACCCGAACCGTATCGAATCAAGTCGAAATTCTCCACCATATTGTCCATTGGTATCGAGTTGTTCATTAGCTCGATAAATGGCTCTGGTCATACTCTTTAAATAACAATGCACATCGTCTGGAGCCGAAGGCATATTAAAATCGCCCACTACTATAACCGATTCATACTTTATACAAACTTTCTCCAAAATATTAAACATATGCATATATTCACAATAATTAGAACTTGGAGGTATATACACTACGCAACAGCAAAACAACATCTTATTTCTACAGCTGACCGTCGCACAAACTATCTCAAATAAGGCCGAGTCCAACTCCCCCGTGTTTCCGGCCGTCCATTCGGTCGCACCTTAGTACTGTAAATCCTGGTGGAATAGTTAGTTCGCCGTCTTTAATTGAACAATTTATTCCAGACTCAGTAATTGCAAATAGGTCATAACTCGAACCTAATAAGTTTTCATAGAATGTTTTCGTCTTTGTTCGTAATCCTCGGACGTTCTGGTAATAAATATGAATGGACTTATTGGTTTTCCCCCATTTTCTTGGTGGGTCTTTGTGAGTTACGAAACCACACCCACTCATTGAATTTTGTATTAACCGGTCAACTATCCACGTTATTTATTTTGCCGAACTCAGACTCTGGTACCCCCACCATAAAAGAAGCATAATCTCTTTTGGTTCTAGGTATAATCTTTCACCTTAATGTCATCCGTTGAGCAAATGGTTTTGACATGGTTCATTATTGCCTCCACAGTAGTATTAGGATGCAGAGACCAGATATGCATATACTTTTTCTGTTCAATAGCTTGGAATTCCGAGATCTGAGAATTGCCTCCCTTCAAGATTGAAGTAAATTTAACCTTCTTCCTGTTAACAACTTTCCAACCATCATCATCAGACTCACTTGCTTTGTCGTTCAGATATTGCCGCTGAGACGAGGCTATATAATTGTCAACAGTGTTATTATTCTGTGTGACTATGCCCATAAGTTTATTACGTCTAGCGGCTGCTCGACGTGAGCGCGCAGTCACATTGGAATTGTTCGGCGACGCCGTCTCTGGGAGACTCGGTACAATTAGTGTTGTCTCACTCGAACGCTGCTCCGCTAATACCTTTATATGTTCTGCCATCCCACTCCCATCATTTGAGCAAACAACATTTTCAATTTTCGTTGATAAATTCTCAATTACAGTCACAAGATTGTTAATGACGGTAGAACAATTTTCGATTATCAGATGTTGTTCATCTATTTTTTTATTTTGCGCCTCAATTAGTGCCGTTTCCGTTGAGATCTTCAATGACAACGCAGAAACTTTCTTCGACAACTCGCCAATTGCAGTTTCAACATTAAATTTGGACATTTTACCAAGAATAATATGTAATAAAAAACACAGACACAGTGGCACCCTCACACTTACGATCTCACTAAATATTTGATTTATTACACTAAATATAAGTGTAATAAATCAATGGCATATGACATATTGTGCTCATAATAACAATTTGCCAATTAATAATACAATAAAATAAAATACAGAAATATAAATAGGAATCCTAGAAATTACAAACATAAAATTTACTATTCATAAATAAAATCAAAATTAAAGTATATAATTCAATGTTAAGAATGAATATTATTAACAACATCAATTAACTGAGACAATAATTTAATTCATAATAAAATTAATTTGTTAATTTCACTAAGAATTTTCTAGCTCAATTCAAAACTTGAAAATTTTAATTAATATATAGTTATTCAATATTGATAAATTTTTAAAGCAATTATTTGCTAAATTTCTCCACCATATTATACATAATACAATAAAAATAAAAAAAGCCTTATATTACTGAAAAAATGAATTGATTATAAAATTTTTCGTACTAAAACTAGATTATTAACAATATATAAATGGTACTCTGCATACATGCATTGTTTCAAATTTAAACTAGAACTCTATTTCGGAATTATTCCATATCTATCATAATTAAAAATAATAAAGATGTGTAATAAATCAATGGCATATGACATATTGTGCTCATAATAACAATTTGTCAATTAATAATACAATAAAAATTGTTATTATGAGCACAATATGTCATATGCCATTGATTTATTACACTTATATTTAGTGTAATAAATCAAATATTTAGTGAGATCGTAAGTGTGAGGGTGCCACTGTGTCTGTGTTTTTTATTACATATTATTCTTGGTAAAATGTCCAAATTTAATGTTGAAACTGCAATTGGCGAGTTGTCGAAGAAAGTTTCTGCGTTGTCATTGAAGATCTCAACGCAAACGGCACTAATTGAGGCGCAAAATAAAAAAATAGATGAACAACATCTGATAATCGAAAATTGTTCTACCGTCATTAACAATCTTGTGACTGTAATTGAGAATTTATCAACGAAAATTGAAAATGTTGTTTGCTCAAATGATGGGAGTGGGATGGCAGAACATATAAAGGTATTAGCGGAGCAGCGTTCGAGTGAGACAACACTAATTGTACCGAGTCTCCCAGAGACGGCGTCGCCGAACAATTCCAATGTGACTGCGCGCTCACGTCGAGCAGCCGCTAGACGTAATAAACTTATGGGCATAGTCACACAGAATAATAACACTGTTGACAATTATATAGCCTCGTCTCAGCGGCAATATCTGTACGACAAAGCAAGTGAGTCTGATGATGATGGTTGGAAAGTTGTTAACAGGAAGAAGGTTAAATTTACTTCAATCTTGAAGGGAGGCAATTCTCAGATCTCGGAATTCCAAGCTATTGAACAGAAAAAGTATATGCATATCTGGTCTCTGCATCCTAATACTACTGTGGAGGCAATAATGAACCATGTCAAAACCATTTGCTCAACGGATGACATTAAGGTGAAAGATTATACCTAGAACCAAAAGAGATTATGCTTCTTTTATGGTGGGGGTACCAGAGTCTGAGTTCGGCAAAATAAATAACGTGGATAGTTGACCGGTTAATACAAAATTCAATGAGTGGGTGTGGTTTCGTAACTCACAAAGACCCACCAAGAAAATGGGGGAAAACCAATAAGTCCATTCATATTTATTACCAGAACGTCCGAGGATTACGAACAAAGACGAAAACATTCTATGAAAACTTATTAGGTTCGAGTTATGACCTATTTGCAATTACTGAGTCTGGAATAAATTGTTCAATTAAAGACGGCGAACTTATTCCACCAGGATTTACAGTACTAAGGTGCGACCGAATGGACGGCCGGAAACACGGGGGAGTTGGACTCGGCCTTATTTGAGATAGTTTGTGCGACGGTCAGCTGTAGAAATAAGATGTTGTTTTGCTGTTGCGTAGTGTATATACCTCCAAGTTCTAATTATTGTGAATATATGCATATGTTTAATATTTTGGAGAAAGTTTGTATAAAGTATGAATCGGTTATAGTAGTGGGCGATTTTAATATGCCTTCGGCTCCAGACGATGTGCATTGTTATTTGGAATATTTTCTCGAGTTCTGTGGATTTCGTCAGGTAAATAACATACTTAATGTTCATAATCGTACCTTAGATTTGGTTATGACTAACCTAATGGCGGGTGACTTAAAGGTTAAGGTATCGGATGAGCCACTTGTAGGGATTGACGCCCCCCATCCCCCGTTAGATATTAAAGTGACTCTTGGATCTAGTTTGAAAAAAGGGTCAACCTTGTTTAATGATAGTGTAGCTGTCAATAATGTTACCGCTTCGCAATTTGCAAAATGCAATTTTGCTATGTTATATGAGAGATTTGGTATGGTGGACTGGGATTTACTGTATAATATTAAAAATTCGGAAGAGGCGTTAACCTATTTTTATCAGACAATTAACGAGATTATAAGTCAATATACCCCTGTAAAAATACCGTTTTTAATATGTCAAAGGATAGATATATCTATCCAGAATGGTACACTCCAGATTTGATTAGTGACATTAAAAAAAAATCGCGTTTTCACAAAATTTATAAAGCTACGGGACTACGGTGTGATTACGAAGCGTTTTCTCGGTGTCGCTCTATGGTTAAAAGTAAAATTAAATCAACATTTGATGCTTATCAAAAGAGACTACAGATGGATATCAAGAGTGATCCGAAGTCCTTCTGGAATCTTATTAAAAGTAGACAATGTCAACGGTACAAAAACACAATTAGAAAAGACGGGAGAGATTTAGGGGAATCAGAGGGTGCTGAGTGTTTTGCCTCATACTTTAAATCGGTATATAGCACAGAGCAGCCTGTACTGGATCCGGAGGTGGCAGAGCGCACGGGAGGAGCGAGTTTTGGCGCGGCGCGGGTGCATGTTGGCCAGCTCAGCGCGGGAGAGCTGCGCTCGGCGCTAGCCCGCCTAAAGCCCAAACGCTCTGTGGGACCTGATGGGATACCACCTTACATCGTTAAAGATTGTCGCGAGGTGCTCTGGAAACCTTTAATGCATGTATTTAATTTATGTTTAGAGGAGGGACGGTATCCAGATCGGTGGAAAATTACCAGGGTAATACCGGTTCCCAAGGGTGGAGCGAGCGATGATGTCAGTGGATATAGACCGGTGGCAGTGCTGTCTGCGTTCGCCAAGGTATTTGTGTCAGCATTACATGCTTCAATTTATGTTCAAATCAGTTTACAGCTGACTGATGTGCAGCATGGTTTTCGGTCAGGCAGAGGTACGAGCAGTAACCTGCTATCTTTTGTAACATATACTACGCCCATTGTTGATGCTGGAGGGCAGGTCGACTGTGCGTACTTCGACTTCCGGAAGGCGTTTGATTTAGTCAATAATGACGTGCTATTGGCGAAGCTGGCGACGGCAGGTTTCACGGCACACTTGCTAAAATTTTTTGCGAGCTACCTTGGCGAGCGCAGACAGTACGTGGATTATGCTGGATACGAATCTGGTTCGTATTTTACTTTTTCAGGCATAAGTCAGGGATCGAAACTAGGACCTCTGGAGTTCCTATTAATGATTAATGACCTCCCTGGGGTCGTACGGCATTCAGAGTGTCTGCTTTTTGCAGATGATCTAAAAGTGTATCTGTCAGTATCGGACGCTTCGGCTGCTGGGCGACTGCAGGAGGATATTGACCTGATAGTGAGTTGGAGTGATAACAATAAGTTGTACTTTAACGTAACAAAATGTGCAGTTATTAGTTACGGCCGGGCTGTGGCTCCACTGGACTATAAATATATGATGAACGGAACGGAGATACCACGTGTTGATTACATCCGGGATCTAGGAGTAGGTATGGTGCCTGAGTTAACGTTTCGTAAGCACATTACAGATTTGTGTAGTAAATCATTTAGAAATTTAGGGTTTATTTTGAGAAACTACATAGATTTCAATAGCACTTTAGTAACAAAAATATTATATAATGCACTCGTCCGGAGTCATCTCGAATCCACTGCTATTATTTGGAATCCCCACGAGGCTAAATATAGCCTAATGGTAGAGAAAATTCAAAATAAATTTACTCGTTTTCTTTATCACCAAGAATATGGAGTGTACCCGCGGTACCCGCTAATGTACCCTAGCTTGTTTGTCCTCGGTATGGTCGGGTATGATCGACTGAGTGTTAGGCGCGACGTGTCACTGGTGACGTATGTGTGGCGCATCTTGGTCGGCCGGCTACACCAACCCGACGTGCTGGCGCAGCTGCAGCTGTGTGCTCCCGACGGGTGCGTGGGCGCCCGTCGGCGCCCCCCTACTCTCAGATTGCCCGTGGCACGAACAAACTTGAGTAAGTTTGCCCCCTTGTCGCGCGCCATACGGTTCATTAATATTATTGCTGAACACGTAGATATATATATCTGCAACCTGCCGACATTTTTAGAGGTCGCGAGGAGGTCCATTGTATCAAACCCTATTTGATGGAACAATATAAATTATATTTATTGCCATTTTCGAATAATCAATATAAAATATTATAAAATTATTATTATATTTTATGAAATTATTGTTCATTATTATTATGGTGAAATTAATAATTAGTGTATTCTAGAGTTGTCAGAAATATTGACTATAAAATTATTATAATAAAGTTATACTATCCATTTTTTAATTGTTATTATATGCAATGAAATTATTATTTTATTATTACTATGATGAAATTATTATATAGTGTATTATTGAATTATTATTATTATTATGAAATTATTAATTAGTGGATGATTAAGTATCCAAAATGATTAATTATGGAATTATTACTATATATTTTTTAATTTATTTCTTAATAAAAATGTTATGTTATTTAAAGAAAATTATAATGTATACTTGTTACTTACAGTATCGTATTGGTTTTTAAGCTGTAAAGATATTGTAATTTTTATGAAGTAAATAAATAAATAAAATAAAAATAAATAATACTAGCTGACCCGCTCGGCTTCACCCGTGACATACTTCGAAACCTGTGGCACCCATTTAATCCAGTCGTTTATTAATTTCACAACAATGTATGAATATTTTCCAAATTAGTTGATAACTACTCCGCTCTCCAGTACCTACGCCCGCACGGCCCGGTCGAATTATGGTTACAGGAAATTAATTTCTTTGTGCGATGCAGTGTTATCAATATTGTGTCCCTCAATATTGATAACGTTTTTGTGTAAATAGCCTTCAAATTACCGCTTTATAATTGCTGGTTTTTTAAAGTATTAAAATGGATATAGTATGTTATTGTTAAGAGTTAGACTTTTTTTTATTTATATTGCGGGGGACGACATTTTCACATGCCTGTTGCCATCGACAGGAACCAACAGCTTAACGTGCCTTCCGAAGCATGGAAACGCTCGCAAATTATGATGCCACAACGTGGTCACCCATCACCACCTATGTTGCCTAACTCAGTGGTTGTTTACAGAATACCGAGTCAGCAGGCCAAAAGCAAGTCAGCGGGGCCACGACCGGCGATTGGGCTATAGGGTGTCAAAAAAAATATTTCACTCAACTGGTTGAGCAACTCACTGGCCTATTAATCCTACCAAAATATCTGACCTATTGGGTTCATATACAAAGTTGTTGAAATTTTTCAAACAGCCCTTATGGCCTATAATTTGGCTTAGCTGCTTCATTATTACTGGCAACTGGGATCAATGTCAGTAATTGTTTACAAAACACTGAGTTAGCAGGTTGTTATTAACTAAATGTGTTATCTAGATAAATTAAGTTTATGTAGCAATATAATCAATATTTGGGAAGTATTTATGAGTTAAACAACTTGCTATTGGGTACAACTAAAATTTATTGAACAAATTATCAACAATAACAGATTGTAAGTAACTTAATCTGACTCATTTTGGATTCGGTGAAATTATGGTAGTTATGCTTCTATGGTTGAAATCCACTGTGTTCCAGTATCAGAGGAGCTGCAAAATTAAGAATAGAATTTAAGTATGATCAACTAGTAACCAATTTATTTCAATAATTATTTTAATAATGAGACAACGAACCTCACATATTTATTATTTGAATTAATTTAATTTGCATGAGTGGCTGGTAATGCCTGCAGCATAACTATTGTAGGCTCTCACCACGTCAAAACCAATTGCCACTGAAGTTAAACTAATTGTTAGAGAGAGGCGAGTATTATTTCAAAAATAACTACTAAAAAAGCTTGTCAAACAAATTTCTTTGGATTTAGTTGCAGACCACTATGACAGATCTACTGACTAGTTGTGATGGATCCAGGGTCTGCCATGAAAAAGTTAAGATGTTTGATTTCCAAAACGATTTCATAATCCGAACCTTAGCTCGTGGTATATCACTACAAAAAAGGACCTTTAATCAATGTCTAAAGAAAGAAGGAACTTACCAATTCTTATAGCAACGCAAAGTACACAGAAAGTAATTACACTATTGATTGTGTTTTCACGTGCCTGGCGTTTCTCCTCCATGGGATCAACTCTTTCGCCATACGGTATGCGAAACATGGTAAACAAGGAATTATCAAAATCAAAGACTAATATCAATGAAATATGATTTCGGTGCTATAATAATAAATAACCTTTAGTCTATCTAATCGTGTTATTCCCGTTATTCCTATTCCTCAGCTCATGCTCAGCTCCAATATTACATAAATTATATATAATCTTTGCTCAGCTCCAGCACAGGTTATTCGTGAGTTGTTTTATTTTTGTTGTCTTCGCCCATCTCGGGCAGGCAAAGGAAACTTAGTCCATACAGCCCAGTCTTCAGTATTTATTTTTTTCTTGTAATTTTGTTTTAGTCCTGTCTAGTCGTTTGTCGATGTCAAGTCCTCAGTCCTAGGTCCTAGTCCGTGCCCCAATAAAGGCAGTGGATCCCTTATTGCGGCTATCTATGGAAATTTGGCACTAACACAAACAACACCGCTATTCTTTGCAATATATCACTTTCGTTCACTAATGCACTTTTCCGAATTCTTTATGTATAATATTCCACCATTATTAAACACAAAAACACGAAATTTACACTAGTTTTTGAAAATAATATACGACAAACTTACGTCACCGCTCGTGTTGGCGCCAAAAGTCTTGACCTATTCGTGAGTTTTTTTTTATTTTGTTCTTCTGGTATTCGTGAGTTGATTTATAGAAATTGTCTTAATTGACATTTGGATTGATGTTACATTTGCCAAAAATAGACGAAGGTATTAAAAATCATACTACCAACTTTAGTATTATGATTATGTATGTATGGAGGTCAGTGATACCTACCTATTTGCTTATTATCAGCTATCATTTGGCTTTTGATTTTCGGAATTGTTGGGAGTGACTGCTGTCTGCCTCCTAAACCCATAAGGCCGCCTGCGTAGTTATCTCACCCATTAGACAGTAGGGGAGAGCATTTGGGGCCTGGAGATCTTGGTGGGCCCCTTACACTCACTGCGGATCAAATTAATATTTGTTCCGACAGCTACATCCACTACCAATTGTGCCACAGTTTTCGTGAGTAATGAATACAATATTTTAATTTTTTAACTATTGTTATTTAGTTTGTTGTTGATTTTGTTTTTTGATTTATGGTATCTATGTCAAATATTTTACACAGTGTGTCCAAAATGTAAATAATTACCTTAAAGTTTATTACATCACAACACAGAGTTTGTTGTCTCAGTACTCGATAGATGGCGCTGTACTTATTTTTATGTCACGATATCATTTGGTTCTATATGGAATCCAATATAATATGTTAATTTATGATAATATAACCTTTAGATCAGAACACAGTTGTGGTTGATTATTTATAACCCTTCGAGTAGTTCCTAATAGTTCAATAGTTCATCCGTATATTGTTTTTTTTTTATTCTGAAAAACTCTGTGTTGTGATGTAATAAACTTTAAAGTAATTATTTACATTTTGGACACAGTGTGTGGTTTCACCCTCATAGTTCCTGTTCCCATGGCAACTCATCCAAAGATAGAATATATTCAACATATTTCATGTTTCTATGTTTAGTAATCTAGGTCGTTTGTGGTTTTACCCGCCAGAGTCCATTTCCCATGGGAATATCTGGAATTCCTTTTTTAGTGCTTATTTATAGTACTACCCATAGACTACTTTCAGATTATCAGCAATTCCTTTCTTAGTACTCATCTAAAGTACTTACAGAATACTTACACTAAATTTTAAGTTGCTATGTCTTAAGGCTGTGTGGTTGACCCACGCAGTTCCCGTTTCCATAAAAACGCAAAATTTTGTTACAGTATTCTTTAAGTAGTACTTTAAATGATGCTAAGAAAGAAAGTAATGAAATTCCCACGGAAAAAGGAACTAAGCAAGTTCAACCAAAACAGCCTTAACTATTAGCCATACCTGAAATTTGGTGAATTATAAAAAGCACCAAGAATGGAATTATAATGATTCGGTAATTTATCATACGTTCGTACTCGTATTAATAGTCTACAATGAAATTTATCACCGTTTGGTTTTGTACTTTAAACTATTTTTTTACAATACTAGTTAACAATGACCTGCAATTTAATTCAATTTTTCTTGAATGGCAAACGGTATCGGTAGTGATGTCCACCGACGACTACTGCCAAAATCAGATGTGTTATGGACACTCGTGTGTATAAAGATAGTAAAAAGGAAGAATTCTGATAGGATCCTGCAGATCACTGATAAGGTTTGGGAACCTTTTTATAATGGTAGAACCAGGGTCTCGGGGGAATGTCAGGCTGTATAGCATAGTAGAACTTTCCTTTTTGGGTGCTGCTTTAATTCCAGTGTTCTTGCCATGATCTCCTAAGGTGTAGATGGTGAAGGTTCATCAGGTCACGGTTATATTTAACACCGTCGCGCTATTACTTAGCCAGTTACGTATTTCGAAGCCGCCTTGTTTGTGTATATAAGTAACATCGCGCGCTAAATCCATGCAAGTCCGTTCGCAAGGCTGGCTGTCTACATAATCATCCATATAGTGTTGATAACGTATGGCTTGCACGGCCGTTTACACAGTTGTCATATTGTGTGCCTTTGAGAATGCCGTGAGGCGAAACCGGTTAGGTTTATCAAGTAAATGTTGTGGAATAGTACAAGTGTTATTATTGAAAAATTAAAACACATGGTTTCATATTTAGTATTGAACATGGGGAGTCTAGGAAGGGATATGATCTCATATTCGAGGTTTTGAATGAATTATGATGTGGGGAAGTTCTTTGTGGCACCAATAATCAACGTGGTTAGAAGAGCATAACTCATTCAATTTTCTCAGTCTAATCATAAGTGGATGGGTTGATATGCCTGCACACTTGGACACAAACCTGGAGGCCAAGTACTGTCTACGCAGTGATAGTGGGGGATCCGCAGATTCTACCTGAAGGGCATTTGTGGGAGTAGACTTCATGTACCCCACAACAATCCGAAGACACCTGTACTGTACCTTGTCTAAGTTAACTAGAGATCCCTTATTGCATGGGGGAAGGAGAAATGTACCATAATCCATAATGCTCCGAATAAGAGCGTTATACACCAATTCCATTGGGAAAGGGTGGGCACCCCATCACACCCCTGTCAGAACTTGTAGGATGGGTATTACTCTCTCACACCTCTGGATAAGGTAGTTTATATGAAAAGTTCCAGAGGCTGCGATCCAAGTAAACACCTAAAAATTTTACTTTTTGTACAACAGGAATTGCCTGGCCCAGTATTTGGACACGAATTGGGGGCGTGTTGTACCTGCGAGTAAATACCACTAGGCAACTCTTTTGAGCAGAGAGGCTTAGGCCATGACTCAGAAGCCACTGATTCAAAGAGTCCAGGGAGATGTACAAAAGGAGGAGGAGGCTGATGGAGTTATTACTCACATATACTGCCAGGTCGTCAGCATACTAGAGCCTACTGCAGTTAATATTGAGACATGTCCCAATGTCATGAGTATACACATTATATAGAAGAGGACTGAGGACGGAACCCTGAGGCAATCCCCTCCACGTCCGCCTCTTTTGTAATTCCCCACCCTGGGCACGTAGTACCAGGGAGTGAGACATCATAATACCGCATATGCATTGAACTATTTTCGCCGGGATTCTCAGAAGCAATAACTTTTGCCTCAGGATTGGGAGAAGAACGTTGTCATATGCTGATGAAATATCCAAAAACGATGCTTCCACCGAATCTTTTTTTGACAAAGATATTCTGAGGTCTGACATTAAGATAGAGATACTATCCATAGTTCCTAAGCCCTTCCTAAACCCAAACTGGAATTTAGGCAGTAAGTCACGAGACTCCACCACCCATTCCAGTCTGTTTTTAATTAAGTGTTCAAATATCTTCAGAAGAACAGAGGATAAAGCTATGGGATTATTTATTTTATGGGATTATTATTTATGGGTAGCTATTAGGGTCTTCGACTGTTTTGCCTGGTTTTAGGATCGGTATAGTAATCTGCGTCTTCCATTGTTCTGGCATCCAACCAGTTAGAAAACAAAAATTTAATATGTCCAGATAAAACATTTTTGCTTTGTTACCTGCATGAACAATAAATGAATATGGGATCCCGTCAATTCCCGGTGCTGAATCCTTAATCTTGCTGAGAACCATCTCCAATTCGTAGTCTGAAAATGGGGCATCTAGGGGGTCCTCTGATAAGGGGCTAGGGGGAAGTTGAATTTCGTCTAGTGTAGGGACATAGGGAGGCGACAGTCTGTTGAAGAAGGCATCGGCTATCACCTCTGAAATTGGAAAGGCGGAAGCAGGTGAGCAACCAGTACGATATCGATTAATTTTCTCTGTCTCTGTCTTCTATACTCTGGACAATCTTTGCTGTTAGCAAAATGACTGCCCGAGCACAGAACACAGAAAGCGTCATTAAAGGGCGTATCACAACCATTACCAGGATATTCCTGCCCACATCTTAAACACCTAGGCTTCGATCTGCAAAGGGATTCTATATGCCGAAACCGACAACACATCCTACACTGGTTTGTATGGTAGACATATTGTGCCACTGGTAGTGACGTGTACCATAGATAAATCCTCTTTGGTAAAGTTTGGCCATCAAATGTGAGGACACACGTCTCCGTAGGTCTCCATTCTACAGAGCCATCAGTAACTACCTTTTTATTAATGCGTCTAATTTTAAGGACTTCACCACAGCCCTGGGGCACAGACATATAAGCCCTCGCCTCTTCTTCTGACATGTCTGTTGGGACACCAGATACAACTCCCATACGGGATACATTAAAGGATGGAACTGTAGCAGTGAGCATATACTATATATATCTACTGAGACAAGGGTTCACGAGGAAAGCATTAGCATCCCGGTATGTTGAAAACTCGACGGACACACGATTCCTACCAACTCTTTTCACTCCATCTTTAACAATATTCACTATGTTGTTTTTAAAAAGCAAAGATCCAAAAGTAACTGGATGGAGAGTGGAGCCTGTGGTCTGTTGGGTTTCAGTTCTACTCACATGAATGATAAATGGGCCTTTATCATCACTAGTGTACTTATTTCTAGACACTTGACTCTTTAGTTGTTTTGAAGGGTGTATAAGTAGGTTGTTGTCAATTACGGGGCGTTTACACGAAATAATTGGGGGCTCACGTAAATCTATGGAAAAGTCGGAGAGCGCGGCTGTAGCTAATTGCGAGAGCGGGCTAGATGAATTCGAACTAGAGCTAGCGGGCTAGATGAGATCGAGAATAAAACACTGGAGTATGGCGATCCGGTGGGTCATGGGGATCAGGAGGTTTAGCAGCCATAATGGCTGGGAGGCAAGTAAGAACCGTTTAAATCTAATTAATAGTTAACTGGGGACTACACAACACCAATACAAACCGAATCAAATGAAGAAACACAAATCTAATAAAAAACTGAAACTAGACGCTGAACACACGTGCAATCCAAAAATACACTCCGGATGACAGTCCAATGACCTACAATCTGCAATGTGCTGCAATGCAAGAGAACTGTCAAACTTTGTTTAGTTTGACTGTCCTGTTTCCTGTTTGTTTCTAAACATTGCGACACATTGCGCCTTGCGCTGAAAAATCGGCGATTCCAGCAAAAGCAGCAAAACCGAGCAAACCAAAAAATCTGATCTTATATTTTTGTTCCTCACACAGACTGGACTGGAATAAGTTGCTCTCTTTCTTGCATAAGTGAAACAAAGGCGATTTCTATGATTATTTTATATTGGTTTCATGGAATTAGTAAGTACTACCTTACTACTTACTAATTCCATGATTGGTTTATATTATGCTGAAGTACTCTGTTGTCCACGTTTTTTTTTGTTGTTAGTTGTCTTCGCCCATTTTGGCAAAGGAAACTTAGTCCATACAGCCTAGTCTTTAGTATTTATTTTCTTATTTAGTTTAAGTCATGTCTAGACGTTTGTCGATTTCAAGTCCTCAGTCCTAGGTCCTAGTCCGTGCCCCAATAAGGCAGTGATCCCTATTGCAGCTCTTTATGGAAATTTGGCACCAACACAAGCAACACCGCTATTAATTGCAATATATCACTTTACTTCACTAATGAACTTTTTTAGTTTTTTATTATATATATACATATATATATATATATATATATTTATATATACATTAGTAAACACAAAAACATGAATTTACACTAGTTTTGGAAAATAAAATACGACAAACGTGCGTCATTGCTAATGTTCGCGCCAAAAGACACTGTTGTCCACGGTTCAACTTTAGTTTAGTAGTGACATTACATTCAGTGTTGCTACTGTAATAATTTTATCTGACAAAATTTACACCAATGAACTGTTGTTTCTGTTTGTTCGTTTAACATTTTTCAATAGAAAGTATCTGAGTTTGTGAAAAAAATATTGAATAGTTTATCTAGGTTTAGTTTTAGTTTTTATTTGACGAATTGCATCTATTACGTGATATAGTACTGTTTTCTAAAAATAAAATATTTGGGTTGCGCAACATGGCGAATACAGCTCAGCTGGCTAATAGTTCGTTGTAGTGAAACATTTCAATGATAGGGTTTTGTGACGACGACACGCTCTACTTCACACCAGATTTTCAACTCGTTATAATAGTACAGTTAACCGCAATCTGTCGGTTATCCCCGCGAAGTGTGATGAGATAGCTGATGATTGTGTATGCCTGAGGCTCGGAGTTACTGAGACAATTGCTCTAAAGTGCTGTTATTTATCGTTGAGAAGCGAGTCGGAGGAAATCCGTCAAGCTGGAGCGACTACCGGAGTACCTGCGCGACACCGTCGACTGGTTCATGGGGTGAGTGGCCGCATTCCATTGTGCACACGAAAACGACACACTGCAACTAGTTATGCTCACTCCTCTCTCCTTCACGAGGATGCCACACCTCATCCTTTATTTATAACTATGCAGCAGCCTCACCAATCCAAGAGTTAATGCATGTATAGCTCTTTGCACCTATCATTAACTTTTTATCATATAAATAATAATAAGTCATGACATATGTTTCTCATGACTAAGGAAATTATCTGGTTACCTATAGGTATATCGTGTGCTATAGCACCAATGCAAACATGTCTTAGTGTTGTCATTATATATTACCTATCCTAGGTGAGAGATATTAGCACATTCATAATTCAGTTCAAAATAGCAACCCATCAAAGGTTCGGAAATTTGTACAAACACTGGGGGTTGGGAAATCGCGACAAGATTTAAATTCAAAAGATTTTAATGTTTGAGGTTCTCAACCAACATTTTACTGCCTTGTGCGAATAAGATGGGACTCTAAAGGCAAAAACCATTCATAATCTTTCGACTATTTTGACCCCCAATCATTCACCTTTTGTCTTCAAACTTTTTACTGCTAGTGATGTTGAAGAATCTTCTGGCGATCATGTCCAAAGCTGTTGGTACTAACTGTATCAAGCAAAATATGAATTGTAAGTAATATTCGAAATATGACTTAGCCTACTCTTTAATGTTATTTGATAGTCTTTCATTCCTGTATTTCTTCCACTTCCACTCCTGTATTTTGATCATATTATATAACAATCATATTTAAAGAACATAGAATACAGATTTCTACTGTAGTAGGATCTTTAACCAAAACCTATTATAGCTTAGACCTGGTTTACTTTATTTACTGCTCAAAGATTTATTTACTTATTATTACTACTGAAATAATGGCCTAAGGCCTCATCTGTGATATACTCCAAACCCCTTAACACCTTTTTAAGCCAACAATAAAATGGAAAGGTGCCTGATTTGTTCACACTTACTTCTCTGCTTCCTTTGTACATAATTCTTTTTTCATTTCCATCTTTTGTAACATAATGATACATAGCCTATGTTACTTCTATATAACTTGGCTTTTTAATAGTGAAAGAATTTTAAAAATATAGTTTAGTGTTACAGAGCTTGTCAATTTTCCTCAACATAATACAAGTATAGAAAAGAAAAATTTGTTACCTTTATTTACTGTAACACTGTGTGCACACATGCACATAAGGTGTGGGCATATATGGCTGCCTAATCTGTCCTGATTTTTATACAAAAATGATTTATTTTTGAATTCAAATGGGCTAACTTTTTTATTACTTAAAATGAAAATAAATGTGAAGGTTTTACCTATGTATATTGTTGGTTGGGAATTTCACATGGATCACTTATGTTACACACACACACGCTAACATAAAAACTCAATAGAAATAATTCAATGACCACAGCAGCAGCTTATTCAACCAGTGCAGGTTGAGGGTTTAGTATGTTGTGAACAACTAATATTATATCTGACTAGCTGTCCCTTTCAGCATCGTCTGTGTCATCCTTTGAAACCTGTGCACCCATTAATTCCTGTTGTTTATAAATTTTACAAATGTGTGAAACATTTTCAGATTTGTAGACATTTATAATTACTGCACCTCTCTCCTGGGTACTAGCGTGGTGATATGTAGCCTGTAGCTTTCCCCGATAACATTGAACCAAACAAACAAACTCATTTCATTTAGTTATTTGTGGAGCATAGGTAACAGAAGTTCTTACAATTTTCTTAAAATCTATGTGTCCTCTATGTCCTACCACTAATGGTGTACAACAAACTTATTTTATAAAATTCATGCATATAAAGTCAGTATATTGCTACATTAAAGCTAGTTTACTCTCTTTAGCTTTATGTAAAGCAACTTTCGCTATGGCTGTTTACGGATGATTGACCGCTTTGTGGTATATTCATTTACGAGTGTTTCCATGCTTCAGAAAGCATATTTAGCTGTTAGTCCCAGTTTCCAGTAATATGGCGGTAGTTAAACAAAGTGTGCTCTCGGAACCCCCGTCGTTTATCTCACGGCAAGACGATCCACATGTGGTGACCAGCGCCACATAGCGAAGAGCTATCCAACTACATCGATACTAAGAATCCAACATCGCGCTATAAGAGTTCTCGCGCTGTAGAATGATAATGCAACAGCCCATCATCAACCGTTGAGCCACGGCCCGCCAGGCGTGATCACCTTGCCTGGTCGGAGGATCCTCGCTTTGTGTTGGAGGAACATCCCCACCCGTTCCTCCAAACACATATCAGAACTATGCGCGGCTGTTCTTGTGTGTTTTTTTTGTACCATTAAGGTGGCAGATAGCATACGACATCGGGCCTACCTGATTAAAAGTCATCAGAGTAGGATTGGACACTAGAGCTACCAAACCTGAACCTGAGGTATCACATATGTAGACATTTCGCAAGACCGAGTCAGGGTGCTATTCCACATCCACAGCTGGCCGCCTACGTTTAATCTGTGGCCTATTCCATCTTACCGAGCGCTCCGGACACATGTAGATGTGAAGTGAGAATGAAAAAGTAGCCATGGACATAATTTGAAACAATTTCTTCTTTCAATAAAAGTTTTTTTTGATTAAATCTATATATTAATTAGTTAATTTAATACTTCATAATGAAAAAAACAGCCGGACTTTTTATACCACTCAGGTGGCAGTAAAATATACGAGCCATCTTATGGAAAGTGGTCACCGTAGCGTAAGACATTTGCAACACCAGAGGTGCGGCGGCACTCGCACTGTTGACACTTTTGTCTTATTGTCAATCTTCATCTTGCGGTCGGCTCGTAAGCCCTTGTTGCTTGTAAGAAATTGTTATTGATGCTTTAAGGAATAAAAATAATATAATAAAATATTTTTCTTAAACATCATTGATTGCTTGAAACATATTGAACTAACAAATACTCATTGGCAGAGTAAAAAACTTCACTCGTAGTTATTTACGTTAGTTCAAAAGTTCAATTTCAAGTATTAAGATGTAAATCTTGGGAAGTGAACATTCAGGGAACTGGACGTCCAGACAAACAGACCTCACGGGCGTAGCCAACGGGTTCAAATCCCCCAAAATGTTAGCGTCTGTCTGAGTTGTGGTTGCGGCGCCCGGGGTCTGTTTACACAACCACTGCAGTATTTTCACTGCAGCGACACGCAGAACCTACTTTTGTGGCTCTAACAGAGACGAATGATGTTTTAGACCTGTTCCTACTAACGGGCATTTTTGAGTCACTAATTACACCAGTCGTCTTCGGCAACTTGACTTACGCAGCAGCAATGTGTTTTGCGTCTCAATCGATGTCACTGGACGTAATCAGATCCCAGACATTTAACCTGTTTCGAGTGCTTGACTAAATCATCGCCTATTCTGACGGATGTAGGATGTAGAGTTTAGTGCCAAGTACTCGGTCTTGGTCACAATACCCCATGGTCTCTTATTGTGACCAAGCCTCCATAGGCTGCTCATGTAAGTCCCTGATATTGAATTGACCAAAAATGGACTAAGGACCAATTACCCCAATTTGTCCTTAGTCCATTTTTGGTCAATTCAATATTACACCAACAGATCGAAATGATTTTGAAATTCCGAATAAAACTTTTTTAAACTCAAATCTATTTGGAGCGAAGTTGGTCAGAAACTATAAATTCATTATTCGGGCCCTTTCGGCGCGGAAATTAAAATTTGGAGATACTCGATCAAGTCAGTGATCACTTCCGGTATTAAACCTGTTAATCACACAAACATCTCTAAATATACACTTATTATTCGTTATGAAAAAGTCTATCTCGTTCCTTGTAACCTAGGTTTGATGAAATAAAGATTATATATGTTATAATAATATTATTATTTCCTTTATTCATTAATTACACATATCAATTACATTTTTAAATACATTATATATAAATAAAAAAAATCTATTTAAAAATATATAAAATAGTATCCCACCAGCATCGGGTACAGGGACCAAGCTACCGGTGGTCAGGACTGCAGAGACAGAAATTTCCGCACAATACGTGCCGTGCCCAGAAGAACCGCCTTTTGCATCAAGCCCTTGACCCAACTGCCTAACGCGAGCCTCTTGAGATGTTGGTCGAGGCTCTTGGCGATCAGACCATGTGCCGATACGACTATCGGAACAATAATAACTGAATCCACATCCCACATGTCGACAACCTCGTGAGCAAGGTCCAAATATTTTATTTGTTTGTCCTTTTCTGCTTTCACAAGATTCTCGTCATGTGGTATGGTTATATCAACGATTAATGCAAGGCGCTCTGACCGATCTATTACCACTATATCAGGCTTATTGGCTACAATAGTCCTGTCAGTGATAATGGATCGGTCCCAGTACAACGTGACGCGATCATTTTCTAGAACTGGTTCGGGCGAGTAATACGGTACCTCTGAATCGACAAGATTATATTTTAGTGCAAGTTGCTGATGGACAATCCTGGCCACTTGGTTGTGCCTATGCAAATACTCACCGTTGGCAAGACGAGAACAACCAGAAATTATATGTTTAAGAGTTTCGCCAGGTAGGTGGCATGCCCGACATATGTTAAGCGTACCATCTCTCAGAATATACTTCCGATAGTTATTCGTCATAACAACTTCATCAGTAATTGCACAGACAAAACCCTCGGTTTCGCCAAATAGAGATGCTAATAAATCTACATCAGGCCCATGTAAGGCCCGATAAAATCGTCCATGCAGCTCTTTACTCTGCCATATTTTCTTGCGATCGTCAGTACTAAGTATTACTGGTTCGCGCCAGTTCTCTTTGGCAAGAGCGAGTGGGGTCAGTCCGTTATCTACTGCTACCACATTTCTATTAACACCCACGCTAGTATGAATAAAATATTCTCTAAGGTTGCATATCTCACGGTTATGCAAGGTCTTCGCGTTTAAAAAGCCACGACCTCCACACTTCCGTGGGATATACAACCGCATTACAGAAGAAAGTAGGTGATGCATCCGATATGTGGTCAATAAAGAACGGACTTTCCTATCCAGGGTGTCTAACTCAGTTTGAGTCCATCTAAGTACGCCGAAGGAGTATACTAAGACTGGCATGATAGCACCCGTTGATAGCGCGCACCTTGTTACCGCCTGACAAAAGACTTTTAGTACTTTTTTCAGGCGACCCAAGAAACGATCTTGCAACGTTCGTTTCATGTCAGTCTCAGTAATACCCAAAGCTTGCGACATACCGAGATATTTATAGGTTTCAGTCGCGGAAAGAGACCTAAGTTTTGTGAAGTCTGAAAGATTTATTCCTTCAGATTCCACAATCCGCCCCTTCTTAACATGCATGACAGCACATTTATCTACACCAAACTCCATTTTGATTGAATTACTAAAAGTATCAGTGACAGTAACTCAGTCAAATGGGATTCAGTAGAAGCAAATAATTTCAAGTCATCCATGTAGAGAAGGTGCGACACAACCTGACCTCCTCTCCGGAACTGATAGCCTAACCCTGAATCCTCCAGTAAAGTACTAAGAGGATTCAGTGTCAGACAAAACCATAAAGGACTCAAATTGTCACCCTGTATACCTGATTTATAGAGAAGGTGAGTAATGCCTGAGGTCATAAAAGATGGAAGCGACCCTGACTCAAGTGATGTTTGAAAGCAAGATGCCAAACAATCATGTGAGCTATGGAACCATTCTAGCCAAAAATTGTGCAGTCCGTCCGGCCCAGGTGACTTCCAATTGGGTAACGAACGAACTGTACTGGCGATGTCATTAGACGTTATTATCATTGGTTCCATAGTTTGAATGGACTCACATGACAATCCGACACCTCGCATCCACCCATCCTCTGTATGACTCACAGGCGCCGACCAAATGCTTCGCCAAAATGAATTTGTGGCTTCAGCATCGGGTAGGCACCTGTCAGTCACACCATGATCAGGTTGCTCCCATCTTCTATACACCCACCTCTCATCTTTTTGGAACGAACGATTTTGAGCATAGCGATCTACTCTCTTCCTGTATCGTCGTATACGATTTGCCCACGCATAAACTTTCTGCTTCAGGTAGTCAATACGTTCTGTGACCCGTAAAGAATATTCGCAAGGACCAATATCAGTCCCTGCGAACGCCCGGGTCACAAAACGCATTACTCTCGGGCGTGTATTGCAAGCTGTGTTGCTTCAGGGCGGGTGCCCTGAAGCAACACAGCTTGCCAATGAGCACCCTAGTCTCGTCGATACGACGCTCAATTCTGCATTGCCAGGCTGGGACAGATTTTGGTCGAATTGCTGATTCAAATTGTGTAAATTTAACACCAGCTACCCGACAAACTGTAACAGCCCCACAATACAGAATTGAGTGCGCATCACTTATGTCTACACAATTGTCAAAATAACTTGATAAAACCGAGTCCAGGGCACACACTAGCGCTATGTTCTTTTTATGCGTAGGCAAACACGGCAGACGTGGGCGATGCTTCGGTCGCGTTCGTTACCACCAGTTAAATGTATCATGGAGTCCAGACTCAGCCAGTTGCCGCCCAAGTTGAAATATTATAACAATGTCCTATATTTGGTTTTACTACTGTAAAAAAAAGTACCGTTATCTTTTTCCATGAGGGCCAGAAATATGGGATGACCGCAGCACTAAACGGCAAGGAGCGTGTCATGGACTCATATCGACAGATGATTGAGGACTTACCGATAAAGGCGCTAGTAGTGTAATGGTTTCTAGTCGTGTATACATCTAGAAACTTAGGAGCCGAGCACCCGGTGGCGTGTGTTACTACCATTATATGTAGGTGCGCGATCCAATTTGGTGAATTCGATTTTTGAGGGGTATCGTATATTTGGAAACTCAGTAAGTATAATGTTACGAGGGCGGCACTGAAAATTTCGGGAATCAAGGAAGTGACACAACATTACTATTTAAAAATGTATTTATTTCTTTTCGAAGTATTCTCCGCGAAATTTGATACATTTTTCCATACGATGAAACCAATCATTGAAGCAACCATTCCCTTCGAAATTTGTGTATCCAAAATGACCGTTTTGTAAGCGCCCACAGCTTCTTCAGGTGATGAAAATCTCTGACCACGCTATTAATTCTTTATTTTAGGGAAAGTATAAAAATCATTAGAGCTAAGGTCGGGGCTGTACGGCGGATGGTCCAATAATTCTATGTTTTCTTGCTCTAAAAACTCTTTTGTTCTGTGCGCGGTGTGAGAACTCGCATTGTCGTGATGGAGGGTGATGCGGCGGTTGCAGTTCTCTTTACGGAGTTCAGAAACGACCTGTGGCAAACAAATGCTAGCATACCGTTCTGCATTAACCGTTCTTTGTCCCTCAAGAGGAATAGTCGCAACATGGCCGGTTTTGGAGACAAACGTGGCCACCATTTTTTTTGCAACACTCCGTGAACGAACAATTTTTGTTGGCTTTAACATTTTCGAACACCCAAACTCGTGATTGGTTTTTTGTTTCGGGTTCGTACGCGTATATCCAGGAGTCGTCACCTGATACGATGTTGTATACAGCATTTGAGGATCCTGCGTGGAATCTTTCGAGAGTTCTGACGCACCAAGTAACGCGAGCCGCTTTTTGCTCTTCACAGAGCGAATGCGGTATCCATCGGGAAACAACTTTTTTACACCTAATTGTTCATGCAAGATTATTTGTATTTGACTCATGCCAATGTCTAAAGTTGCCTGAATTTCGCGGTATGTCACATGTCGATCTTCCTCAATCAGCTTACGCACAGCATCAACGTTTTCTTGGGTGACCGCAGTTTTTGGACGACCTTGACGGGGATCATCACTGAGCTTGACACGTCCACGTTGAAATTCAGCAAACCAGCGATAAATTGTGGTTTTGGATAGGGCTTCATCACGGTCTATTCAAGTGTATTCAATTTTTAAAACCAAGGAGTTTTCAATTTTAAAGATTTTAATATGACAGGAACAATGGAAATGTTCCATTCCCGATACTTTTAGTGCAACCCTCGTACCAAACCGCTTGAAGTCCTAGCCGTCAGGGTGGTTCAAGCGTTGTGCGCTGCATGAAAGTGGCACCACTGCATTGCATGTGTTATTCGGGATCGAAAAGGAGCGGTAGGAATTAAACAGCTCTCTAGAACACTCGCCATAACTTATCCACAGTGACGATAACGACAAAAGTGTGTTTACTTTCAAATTTGTGATAGTGTATGACCGGGGTTCGGTTCAACTCGCAATCACATGATGACACGATTCTTGCCTTTCACTGCACCTCGAGTCGAGTCACCATGCGTGAAGGACGTTACCAAACAATTTTGAATTACGTTTCTATTACTTGATACACACAAGGTAATGTAACTACAGACTGAGATCGTGTCTCATTGAGATAGATACCTGCGAGTGTGCACTGGGACAAGGAGGCTGTGCTTCATTACTTCAAATTTTTTTGTACTCATGTATGACTAAACAAATACCCTGGACAGGTATTTGTAATTGTTTTATGAGTGAATTTGGTAATTTCGACTTAATTATACGTATTTACGCACCTAACTTTATTAGTCAGTCTCCCGCCGACAGTGCGTTTGCAGATTGCGTGACATTATTACCTATCTAGTCTAATTTTACCCCGAATGTGATGAACCGAGATGTGTGTGTGTGTGTGTGGCAAGCATTTACAATCCAGGTGATGTTCTCGACTTGCAGTGAATTTCAGAAGTAGAAATGTGGAATGTTATGGAAATCGCGTTGTATACAGCAAAGTAAGTTGCACAATTATTGTCGACTTCGCGCCGCGGTCTAGGGGTAACTGTTAGGTACATATTTAGTTTTTCACTTAGCTTACACCAACCATATGAGTCGTCATCACAGCGGGCAGCGCACAGTTAGTTGTGTTTATAGCTGACACTGGATTGTTAGTAAACACGATGCCTGCCGCGCGGCGGTACCTGCACACCCGCACAGGTGCGCTGATAACGCGTGATGTCACCACTCGCTGGCGGCCGGCGCCGGCGCGTCCTCTCCAACCTCTCGCCAGTCGTCCGCGGCGCGCTATCGTGAGCGGCGTTTTTTTCGCGACAGTTTGCATGTTACCGCACGTATCCGGCACTGAGAACCCGTAGAGCGCTCGCGTCGCGTGTGACCAGTGCAGTGCAAGGTGTGGTGCATGGTGGTGAAGGCGTGGGTGCGCAGGATGAGCGGCGGCGACGCTGCGGAGGGCTCGGGGCGGCGCTGGCCGGTGGGCATCTTGCGGCGCAGCGGCGCGCGGGCGGCGCGCTCGGTGCTGCACGTCAAGTACCACAGCGTGCCGCCCTCGCCCTCGCACGCGCTCCCGCTGGACATTGATGATACTGTCTCGTGCTTCTGCAGGTCTGTTGCGTTCACACTTCCGCTATACACGATTGTATCAAGTTTGCGGATAAACACGGCTCCAGAACACGCGACGTTGCCATTTGAAATTGTCGTGTCTCCTACTCGGATAATGCAGTAACGTGCGTGAGACTATGATGTTTCTACTGAAACACGTTAGTGGGCGCCTTATCATTTCTTATGCAAGTGATTAAATTCACTAATCAGTTTCAATACCGGTTTATAGTCTATTGGGACTTGATCACCGCCGCCGCGACCTAGTTAGGCTCCGCGAGAGGCACGCTTATCGCGTGTTATCACTGCACTTACCTGTGTCGTCACGTGCCGCCCCTACTACTCATTCACCGTTCTGTGCGGTTTTAGACGTCAATCCACGATAATTCTGTTATGTATTTAATGCATTTGAAAGCTGATACGAATTTTAAAATAGTGCAGTTAACAAAGGTGACCAACGCGAGCGATGTTAGTCGCGATCTGATAAAGGAAGTAAAGCAAGTAATACGACAGTCGGCTATCTGTGACAGAGCAGTCTGTCGTCATATTTCATTGTTCGCCATAACATTAAATGGGAACGTGTATTCTAGCGTTAGCTCCGAGCGTGGATCTATCTCAGTAAGCCATCTATGTAGCTCTGCGCCTGATCTTCGCGATGCGGCATTAACCTGCTTATCCACTTTTGATATCGTTGAACTGTATCAGTAGTTGATCTAGCATGCGACTTTTATTTATTATTTTATTTAGCTGTTAAGGTGGCAAACATGGGATTTAGACATTTAGGCACCCATTATAATAACTATTGTGGGGAAGTATAATATAATATCATAAAGAACTTTTTAAGAAGAGATAAGAGAAATTGGAAATGGGAGAAAGTGAGAATGCGTTCGAATTTCTTTGGTGCAGTTACTGAATTTACGGACTTGCCGTCAATAGAATTATTGCTACGTGCTCGACAGAGAAAAATAGTTTGTTGTAATAACACGGCGGCATGTTGAGCCGTTGGTCCCGTTGGTTGGCGAGTAACATGGCAATTATTAAGCCAAGTTGAAGGCCTTATGGGCGGCTTGAAAAATTTCAACAGCAGGTCGCCACAACCTGCGCCTGTCCATTTTCAATAGGGCAATGGACTCATTACCTATTACGTGGGGCAAAATGCATACAGTGAAATGTGGCCGTAAATATGACTATAGCGCCCCTTCGGGGATAAAGACACTTAATTCTACGACTCGTTATCAACGTAAATGCCTCACCATTCAATAATTCTCCATAAGTATAACAAAATTAGAGAGCTGAAGGAGTAACCAAGAACTAAACACGGCGTATGTTTGTTTGTTACGACACGTACCGATAACACGTACAATACCTTTTGTTAGGGCGATGTTAGTCACCCGAACACACGCCGGCCACGGGTGTCGCTGCTGCTGTTGCGACACACGCTCCGATGGCAGCGTTCTTGACACATGTGACACGTGCTACCGACGCGACAGGGTGTGCCCAGCTCACCTCCAAGGCGACTTTCGTTTCTCTACCACACAACATGTCTCTATTGGTTTCCCATGCACAACATTCCTGTGGCTCGGACCCGATGTCCCGATGACCTGGCTAAGGTGGGTGGGTCGGTGTGAGGCGCAGCTCGTAGTGGTTTCTACAGGTTAAAAAATCTATATATTTATGGACCAGTCAAATATAGCACGACTGGCGACTCATAACGCAGTGCTAGTGCCAACTTTGCTTCTCGGTAGTGAACCTGGGTATGTCAGAAGATACACGAAAGTAAGTTGAATGCTGTGGAGATGCGATCACTTCGAAAATTGCACGGCGTAACCTTGGCCGATCGAATACGTAACGAAGTGACACGCAGTTTGGCAGATTTGAATGAAAGTGTCAGCGTTAAGTTGGAAATAGGCGTGCTCCGTTGGTTTGGACACATCCAACGAATGAGTTAGGAACGATTGACAAAGAAGATATATGCGAAAATAGAGGGTAGAAGGATAGGCCGAAACTTACATATGAGGGCCACGTGAGCAGATTGCTCAAAAATGGTAAAATCAAAAGTACTCGGATACCCAGACGTGAATGTATAAAGCGATTGAAGAATCTGCAAGAAGCGAAAGAAGTATGCATGGATCGCGATGCCTGGCGATATTCCCTGACTACTCCGTCAGGGTGAAGATAGTTAGTTAAATAATTTTGAATCAAATGCTATCCCATTTTGATATTCACAAAATATTATATACAAAACAGTTTGGTTTTACGAAAGGGCGCTCAACTTCCGATGCTGGTGTTGAGTTATTAAAATGTATTCATGAAGCCTGGGAAGACAAGCAAGATGCATTAGGTATATTCTGCGATCTATCCAAGGCTTTTGATTGCGTTCAACATGAAACATTGTGCAAAAAATTACATCACTATGGAATAAGAGGCAAAGCTCTCGACCTTCTGTCTTCATATTTGAACAATAGAATACAAAGGGTCGATATTAATGGTACACGTTCTGTAGGATCCATGGTTACAATGGGTGTGCCACAAGGCTCGATACTTGGGCCATTCTTGTTCCTCATTTATATTAATGATTTACCATTTTATGTAGGGGACAGGAATAGGATTGTTTTGTTTGCAGATGATACCTCATTGATTTTTAAAATTCGAAGACTATTAGATAATTATGACGATGTAAACAATGCAATCACGAGAGTAGTTCATTGGTTCAGCTCAAATAATCTTTGCCTAATTGAAAACAAAACTAAATGTATTAAATTTACTCTACCGAATGTTAAACAAGTTACGGCCAATGTTCAACTTAATGGACAGGTGTTAGAGTTTGTGGAATCAACTGTGTTCCTATTGATGCCAATTTGCAGTGGGGCCCGCACATAGAAAACACGGCCTCTAGGTTAAGTTCGGCTGCATACGCTGTAAAAAAGATCAGGGCTCTAACAGATGTAGATACGGGTAGAATGGTTTACTTCAGCTATTTTCATAGTATTATGTCTTACGGTATTCTCCTTTCGGGGAGTGCTGCAGATGTAAATAACATTTTTGTTCTCCAAAAGCGGGCTGTACGCGCTATATATAATTTGGGCCCCAGTCTCCCTCCGAGAAAAATTCCAAGAAGTAAATTTTCTAACCGTAGCATCACAATACATTTTTGCCAAGCTTATGTATGTCCAGAAAAATTTATCACAGTTTACTAAACTCTGTAATATACATAATATAAACACTAGACATAAAAACAATCTTTTAGTTCACCACAGTCGGCTGCATAAGATTAGCGATTGTTTCCAGGGTAACTGTATACGCTTTTACAACAAGCTTCCCTGTGACCTGAGAAATTTACCATTAAATAAATATAAAAAGTTTATTAAAAGAAAGCTTTGTGAAAAAGGTTATTACTCTATTCAAGACTATTTACAGGACAGGGATGCCTGGAAATGATCTGCTGGCAAATAAAATATTATAGTCATAATATATTAAATTGTAAATAGGCCATCAAAAAAAAGCCTTCCTAAGTTTCTTGCCGGTTCTTCTCAGGTGGGCCGCGTTCCGAACCCGTGGTCACTTTAAATATACAATTTTGTTCTTTAGTTTTAGTGTATGACATTTTGTAAGCGCCGTTGAAATGGTCTATGCAAAATAAAGACATTTTTATTTATTTTATATTTATATTTATTTAGTCAAAAATAGTATTCAGTGGTAATATTTACTTTATTGTATACTAGCTGACCCGCCCGGCTTCGCCCGTGACATACTTCGAACCCCTCGTTTAATCCCGTCGTTTATTAATTTTACGATAATGTATAAACATTTTCCAAATTACTTGATTACTTCTCCGCTCTCAAGTACCTTCTACGCCCGCGCCCGCACGGCCCGGTCGAATTTTTGGTATACGAAATTAATTTCTTTGCGCATTTTTTTGATATTGCCATATCGCCTAAGATATTCATTTAATTTGCAAAGTGTAAAGAGACAAAATAATCTTCATAAAATGCTGAAGCCAACTAACATATTAAAAATGATAAGCATTAATAATGTTTTTGTGTAAATAGCCTTTAAATTACCGCTTTATTATTGCTGTTATTTTAAAGTATTAAAATGGATATAGTACGTTATCCTTAAGAGATAGACATATACCGTCGCGAACTTTTTTGTAGACCTAAATTAGATACACAATTCCACAATACATTTTTTTGTTATATCTCAAAGGGTTTAGGCAGCGTTTTCGTTAAAAACTCCCAGACGGCTAATTTTTTCCGACACCGCCAACATATATCGTTATAATTAAGTTAATGTATACAAAAACTTGACAAAATATACATAAAAACCTTCTATAAGAAACACTCTATCTATTTAAAAAAACTGCATCGAAATTCGTTGCGTAGTTTTAAAGATCTAAGCATACATAGGGGCAGACAGCGAAAAACGACTTTGTTTTATAATATGTAGTGATTTTTCATCTTTCTTTTAGGTTCCGTACCTCAAAAGGAAACACGGAACCCTTTTTGTTTTCCGTCCGACCGTCTGTCTAGACCCTTTATCCCGAGAACGCGTGAACGTATCGAGTTGATATTTAAACAGTAAACTCAGATCTACAGACTCCTTAAGCTGTAAAAATATAACTTGTAAGTGGACGGGAAAAAAATTTAATTTAGTTTATGTCGCGAATAACATATATTTCGACATTGTAAAGGGGAAGGGATAGAAATTTTATCGAGTATTTCCCATTCAATCTAAAGAAATGTGAAATTTGGCAAGTAATACTGCCTTGTACTGCAAGTATAAGGAAAAGTCAGAAAAGTATATGTATGCAATTAAATCATGAAAAATATTCAAATGAAAATTTAATTTAGAGAGTGACTCACTCATATAACATATAACTCATATAACGACTGCCATTTTACTGGCAACCGGGACCAACAGCTTAACGTGCCTTCCGAAGCACGGAAACGCTCGCAAATGTAAATGCCACAAGTGGTCACCCATCCGAGTACCAGCCATAGTAAAAGTTGCGTAACTCAGTGATCGTTTACAGAACACTGAGACCGCGGGGCCCCGAGCGCTTCTAATAAAAATAAAATATAATTTGAACATGAAAAGTGCTGAAATATGATTTGTTTTTTTTTAAACTTCGGAAACGGTTTGGTCTAGAGTCATGAAACGCAGTTTAAACGTTGTTTGCTGCAATCTAAGAAAAGTAGTTAACTATTTTTGGAAAGTGAGGTGGCAAACTATGGGGTTAAAGGTTTTTAGATTTTGGAAACGTTTAGGTCTACGATCGTAAAACGCGGCAATAGCGTTGTTTATTACAATCTAAGAAAATACAAGTAGTGCGAAGCATGTCTGGGGCGATGGCGGGTGGTAAAACTAGTTATGTGGTAAAACTATTATATACCTACGAATTTTTACAGAACCATCGTTGAACGAGTCCGACTGTCACTTGTCCGGCTTTATTATTTATTCCGTTAAGCAAATTATTTTTGCTTTAATATACCAACCTCTTGATGAAGTGGTTATCATGTCCTGTTGTAGCGTACAGACTCAGTGCAACGAGAGCGGGCGAAGTGAACTGTGCACTGATTGAGGCCATTTGACTCCGAACTGCCCCCGCTAATTGTCGCTATTGACGACACTCTCAATTGTGCTCAGCTGTACATTATATTTTACAATGAAGAGTGACCCAGTAAAATGTATAACGCCTTTTTGCACGATTTTCCTTTCAAATACAAAAACAACTCAACTTTCTAAATTTTCGAGTTATGGCTAGCCCTATACAATCACTGATTCTATAAACATATTATTAACTAACAGACCATCTTCACTATATTTTTGTCAATCAGTCAAATATAAGTACAAAATCGCTACAGTCATTTTGGTACGTAGCGCTCGTACAGCGTTGGTTACCATTGTTACTCAACGCTGCCGGCGCCACCGCAGTGGAGGATGGATATGCCTGCTTTATGACCTAACTATATTGTGTAAATATTGTGAAATCTAGCAAATTTTGTAACGTTTTAACAATGGATCTCGTCGGTCAGTCAGTACTTGGGGCCGTATTTTAGAACGTTACTCAATACTCAAGAAACACTTGAGAGTAGTATTTATAAGGCAAAACTATTCTCAAGCGTTTCTTGAGTATTAAGTAACGTTCTAAAATACGGCCCTTGGTGTACTAGATGTTCAGATGGTGTGATGATGCTGACTTGGGCCCCGGATATCATAGTAGGACTCTCTTTACACCCTAAAGTGGTCAAGAATCATACTAGTTGATCGGGAGTGGCCTATGGACATTTGGCCCACCAACGGTGTTACACCCGCGGTCCTGTAATAACAGTATTGAAGCCATGTAATGGGGATGATTTGCAAAACTGTGACAGAAAGCTCATTTCACAACCTCGACCTACGCATATTGAAGCTAACCAAAATCGAATGATGAGCACTAGATAACATTGTTCTATTTGTTGCAGGTGAGTCGCATGCTCGCTCGCTCACCGCTGTACGTAAGTGACCACATGTAGCTAATGACTCTTTTTAACATTTAATGCAACTCCCCCCGAGCACCACAACCCTACACGTTTATGTGCCCCTACCACCAGTCACCAGAAGTCAGCACTGGCTTCACACATGTCATTATAGCTGCTGTCTGCCTACCGCTTAACTTCGTGCAGGCTGATACAGAAACAAAAGGCATGTAATTTTATTATTTTCAGTCACCAACAACGAGGGAGTAGATCTATATCCATTGGTGAAAACCGTGTGAATATATGTTTTGTAGTTATTGATGTTATCACGTTCAAACAAACACATGCGGCAGCGGAAATCGTAACGTATCTATTTGAAATTAAAAATGTATCATTTCAGCTTGAAAATTATAAGTCGGCTTTTTACCGGCTTTGCTTGCTTTAGACGACTTTTCTGAACGAAATGTTGTTAAGTATTGAAACAAAATTAAAATGTAAGTATACAATATACTAGTCCTGGCATTCCTGTCAGTAGTTTAAGTTTATCTACGACTAACAAACAAATCCTTCCTCTGTAAAGGCCTGCGCAGACGAGGTACTTTTGTCTGAGGAGGACAAAAATCTCCGAAACGTAAGAAAATGCTGCCGAGTACTTTGAGCAGACTCTGCGGACATTTGTAGCACAGATTTTTTTCGGGGACTTCTGCGTACTTTCGTCTAGTCCGGGCTGTCGATGCCCTCAGTTTTCAAGGGAAATTTTCGTACGGGGTACTTTTCATCCGCCTTGTGCGTTAGTCAATATAAAGGTGAAGGAATATTTTGAAAACCTGTACGCGGAGGATTGTCCCTCGTTTGCGCAGGCCCTAAGTGTCGTACGCAAAGAGCGGCAATAATGAAAAGCTCCTAAATAAATTAAATTGAACGAGTTTACTCGACTCGATAGTTATGTTATGTAACAATGTTTGTGTCACACTACTCACGGACTTCACTCCACTGAGCTAACAGTAACAGCAAGGATAGTAGGGGCAGGCGTGCAGGTTACAATGAAAGTGCCCAACTTAAGTTGGTATCCTTCACAGCTTTCTGTGGTTCAGTAATACATACATATTGTCACGTCTTTATCCCCGAAGGAGCAGGCAGAGGAATACCAAACGCACCGTATGCATCCTTGTCCCACGCAACAGGTGCCGTGTTGAAATGGACAGGCGCAGGCTGTGGCGACCTGCAGTTGAAATTTTTTAAGCCGCTCATAATGCATTCAACCTGGCTTAACGACTGCCATTTTATTGGCAACCGGGACCAACGGCTTAACGTGCCTTCCGAAGCACGGAACTGGGGTGGGTCTAAAGGGAATAAATGTAATAAAATAAATAAAATGTGTCTATATCTAATATTCTATATCTAATATAGTCGCATACTCTATATCTAATATAGACACATTTTATTTTACAGTCCGAGACTACCAGGGCCCCGATTCTCATACGACTTGAAAGCGTAGACGAAAATTTGCTGGTGAAATGTCATTTGTTTCATATTAAGAAACGGCCAAATAAGAGACAAAACACGTTTCACCAGTAAATTTACGTCCACGATTTAAGTCGTATGATCGAGAATTGGGCCCCAGGACTTTAATTGGTCGTGCTAATTAGTGTCTAGCACATAAGACCTTTAAGCCTTTTTGTTACCACCTCACTAAAAAGGCAACGGGCTCAAAGTCTCGGACTAAATACAGGGTCTTTCATTAAGCGTGTCCTATCTTTAAATTTAAATAAAACAAAGTGTGTGTGAGATATTATCGAAATTATTTATTTATTTGAAAGATGTAGTGATGCCATTATGTGTGGAATATGACATCATTCAAATGTCCGCCACGGCTTCTCTGGGTGGAGCGCATGCGAGATATCCAATTTTCCATGACTTTTGCGCATAAATCAGGCTCAATTTGACCTATGGCATAGGTTATGTTGGCTTTGAGGACCACTGTGGTTTGTGGTTTATTCGCATAGACCTGCAACTTAAGAAAACCCCACAAGCAAAAGTCTAGCAGGGTTAAGTCACACTATCTCGGGTGCAGACCCAAGTCACGACGCAAAATTCGCCAAGTTGTGGTCTCTGAAAGGCAGAGTTCTTGTGAGCGACGCGAAATTGACTGCCTCGGATTCTCCTGCACACTCTCACGGACAGCGGCGATGTTTTCGGCAGACCTTGCGTTTCGTTGACGTACGGGTGTTGGTCGATCATTTACCGAACCAGTGGACTCAAATTTATCCGCCACACGACGAATAGTCCTCTCGGTAGGACGATTATGGCGACCGTAAAATTGGCGATGCGCGCGGTGCGTTGCCCGAACAGAACACTCATTTTGATAAAACAATTTTATCATTTGCACATGTTGAATACTATAGCTATCCATGATGATTTGGCAAAACAGAATGAATAAATGACAACCAATTTGACAGATGTAGCTTCAACAAGATGGCCTCTACCAACTGCCAAAGTTCAGACGTGCCTATTGGAAGACCCGTTATATCAGTAATACATAAACCCTAGAATAGAGGTACTGACTTGTGACCATGATCGTTTTGGCAGCAAATCCTGACCGACCCCAACTTTTTTGCCTTATTTATTAGCTAACTATATATAGGTAACATACATCACATGTTACCTTAATAGTTATCTTGCTAGGTAATCACAAGGTAAAGTGATTGAATCTTTCAATTTCTAAGCAGAGTGCAGCGAAGTGGACTAGTCTAGTGTACACTGTGTTTTGAATTAGTAATGAGCACACAGGTATAGGCGATGCCCAGGGGGACGATAGTTGAGTTGCATGATGTTGACTCTGCTTACAAGTTAAGTATATTATTGTGCAATAAGTTCTCAGTAGTCTGTCATTTGCCTTCGCTTGATCTGTCACACGCCGGCGGCGGAATATAAATATGTACCTGTGGACAGTGCAAAGGGGACGCTGTTTTCTATGTACTTCTATTACATAGAAAACAGCGTCCCCTTTGCACTGTCCACAGGTACATATTTATATTATAAACATATATTGATTTATAGGTATATGTTCATTCGCCAAAGATTCTTGACGATATCGTATGTATGCGAAGCACGTGTCGACATCTTACGACATCTAAAAAGCGGAATACTGCAAAATCAAAAACAAAAAAGCAAAATAGGTCATCGTAGACCTATTTCCGCCATTTGACGTCAGATACGATTAGTTATAAAAAACGTGGTGTTTTTCACATACATAAACTTTCTAATTTCATTTTTATAATTGAATAAGTAGATGACACTTATAAAACAAATGTAGAATTATAAAATGGTGGCGCGAAAGAACGAGATGACTAGACTTGAAAAAAGTTAACGAATTGAATTTGCCAGACTGAAAGTTACACATTTCTTTCAACTCACTTTGTTACAACGTGGCACTGTCACGGGCCTATGATAATTTAGTTTTTGAATTAGACACTGAATGATACGCCTTTATCCCCTAAGTGGTAGCAGAGGCATATCATACGCCCAAATTTCACCAATGGCATTTTGTCCCATGTGTGGTGGTGAGCCCATTGCTGTGTTGTTGCTACATTTGACTTTCTTGAAAATTCAAAGTGCTGTCACTGTCCTGATCGAACTGTTCTCGATACCTACTGTGCGTATAATTTTATATTATACACTTACCTTATTTAATTTATTCATCGAATCTTTACATCTTCTATTCGACCAGGAAGGATAAAGTTATAGTTGTTAATATAAAAAAAGTTCATACGACCGGTACCGGTTGCCGCGCGTAGGTAAAAACCCAGCTAAATCATTGACTTATTATATTACTTCGTAAGGTCACGCCTGAGTCAGAGCGTGAAGATTCGTTCTAAGCGGGAATAAAGTCAACAAGGTTCCGGTCCCCGGTCAACCACTAAGTAATACGCCAAAATAAAATAATACAGTACAAAAAATTTTACATAAAAAAGAAAGAAACCACAAGATACGTTGTAACTAGCTTTCTAGTTGCAAGGTGGCAGGCAGGGCAGTAGTTTTTCCAGTGGCATATTATTGTCGGTTAATTTTTTAAACGGCGACACCTGTACATAAAAATTTAAAATCTACGGCAATAAATCTATTTGACGCAACATATTGACTAGATTACCTTGTTCGTCGATTCTATCTTCACGCTGTATCCCTGACGGGGTAGTCAGAGAGGACAGATCGCCAAATTGTCGGGAGATGAGACTGTATGATAGACAAGCAAGGCAGATACCTTTGTCATGAGATCGTCTAATCTACGTTGACTAAAATGCGTCATACTAATACGGAATTATTTGTAGTAGGTATAGTTGGTGAATTGATATCCGGCACAGCAGCACTGCTATAGAGTCATTGTCCTACCTATCACCTATGCGCTTATACCTCAGTGCTTGGTGCTTAGCGGTTGAGAGGAATACATGACCCATAGCATTCGGAATTTGTTGTGGTCCGCTGTGCGTCACCCGAGGGCAGCCCTCACTTTTCCTCGCCGGTTTGTACAATACGCACTGCACATTAATGCTGGCACGTATATGTTCAACGGGACCTTTCATGAGTCACAGATTCATTTTGCTGAATTTGCTGCAAGTGTGCAGTGGGTTTACGTTGATATTAACTGCCATTCCGATCCTGAAGAGCTGTGATTGAATTTAATCCCAGGCTGAGTTTATCTTGACGTTTAATTATCTTCTAAGACTTCTCTTGTATTCGTCGGTTTATTTACATGGTGGGCTGTGGACTCTTTTTTACCCTGCTGCAGATGATGATTCGACAAAGGAACGTCCCGGGTTATGCTTGCATTGCTCTCGGGAGGCGAAGGTGGTGTCTCTCCCAATCCTCTCCCCACGGTCTATCTAGTCGGGGGAGGAGGTGCGGCATACTCCATGTGACTTCGCCTCCTGACTGAGTAGCCCATAATTAAATATCACTCCCTCCTCGATTGCACATAGGCAGTAAGCGGCGAAAGAAGTTAAAAGAGATATTGACGCTTTAGTTCTCACGATGACGCTTTCGCATTCCACTAACGAGCTACACTTCCATTCCATGAATACTTTGAATAAAAACTTACTTTTTTGTTCTTAAAATTGTAATATGAGCGAGGTCATCAATTCTGACGGATAGACAATGAGAGGTATATATAAATAAGTTGGCAATTGCCGCTTAGAGCTATTTAAATAGCTCTATTTACGACCAAAAGATAAGGAAATAAAAGATATGCTCAAAGGTAGGTTACTCGTGAAGTCGATGTCAGTAAAAAGATTGCGTAAAAACCCAAATATCTAAGTCTAGTATCCATTTTCAAATTATTATCATTATTTCCGCACGTGTTTGAAAAAAAATACGCTTTCCGTAATGATCATCTGGTTTCCGGTATATTAACATAAAATATAAGCCGTTTTTATGTATGTTGTGCAGTGAAGAAACTTTGTATTTTGCCGGCCACAAAAACTACTACTATTTATAATGTTGTAAACCAAAGACTGTTGGACTGCTATGCGTTCACGTTCAACTATTTGGCGCGTTTGACACAAATTGTGCAAGCCGATGGACCCTGGCCAATCTATCCCACAGATAAGTAAACTGTGCGGGGACGGGTCGGGTGGTGTCGCTGTCACAGATAGTACAATCAGACCTGGCGCACTCTAGTAACTATGACTTCGCCGGAGAAAACGTCACTTCTTTCCATGTCATGTGGACTGTAAAAGTGGCCCTCCATTGACAAAAGTCATAAACGCTGTTTATGCTATTTCTATGAGTCTTGCACTTGTTCCTTTTGTAATGATCGACATGGCTTCAATATTACTTAACATCTTTGGCGTCATAAAGGCGAGTTACACACAAAAAGGTCTCAGTCATCCGACATCAACATGTCATCGGTTGCCGCACAAGTGTGAAGTCAGGCCTCGGTCTTGGCACTCGATAGTTAAGGCTAAGTTGTTCCAAAAACCCGATGTGAAGTGTTCAAATATGGCAAAGAAAAAAAACATCATCATCGCAGCACATAACGTGAACACTTGAAGATACGACCGTCAATTGTCGTCGGTTTCAAGAGGCAAGCTAATTATTTTGCGTTTTCTATCTGAACACTACTTGTAAACATTTTGTTCTTGACAAATTTAGTGCTTATATATCTGGATCTTATACAAACAGTATAAAATAAATATGAATTGTATAATCATAGATAATGTCACAGTACTGTCCTCGTATAATTTCCATATTCCATGTAGCTATTGTGTAATGTAGGAAAACTCAATCAGAAAATGTTTGTGCTTCTAAATTAGACAGATATCTCAAAATTTTGAAACGTTTCACGAAATTTGCAAAGAAAGAGTCGGTTTTAGTGTTTGAATTTGAATAGCCACGTTATCCTATAATGGTGTACTGTTAAGTAGCTATCTATCAGAGCCTTCTGTAATCGCACCGCTCGCTATAGGCAGGGTGTTCACCGCCTCACGCGTTGCGCCCGGAGCGATCGCACACGGTTATGTCCAATGACTTTATTGCGCGTACGCTTAGATTGTGGAATGAATTCCCTGCCTAGGTTTTCCTGAACGTGTACAGTATGGGGTTCTTCAAAAGACGACTTAGAAGGTTTTTAAAAGGTCGGCAGCGCAAGTGCTGCACCTCTGGTGTTGCAAACGTCCATAGGCTACGGTGACCACTTTCCATTAAGTGCGCCGTATGCTTGTCTGCCACCTCAGTGGTATAAAAAAGTTGATAGTTTAAGTAAAGAGACTTCATAATAGTTAGACTCTGTAAGGAATGTGTAATTACAGCATGTAACAACCAATAAATTAAACTTAATTCATGCTAAACAAAATTTGTACGAGTATATTTTACTAGTAGAATAGTGACGAGACATCACAAAAGAAATACGAAACCATTGCGAAAGTATAGTATTTTTAATTCCTCGCCACGCTTCTCATAAAATATATTGAACGAAAGATAAAGGCTATCCTATATAACCACGGGTTTCATAAAAACCATCAACCGCTCAGTCTACTAACTACAAATATAATCAACGGACCAAAGTGTCCATCACTTAGATACTTCATTGACACTCAATAACACGACGCAGTAGTTAATCACTGGTGTATATTTAAGATTCAGTATGCATAACTTGCCTTCATTTACTAGGCTTCAGCTTAACTACAGTACAGAGTACCACCTAACAGTAACTTAACACAAGTAGAAACTGAGGCGTCTGGGGTGTCAAAAACACATTTTAATGTTTTACATAAAAATGTGAAAAAGTAACAAACTACCGATTAAATAAGTAATATGTATATTATGGATCGAGGCCTTGGGTAGCAGCCTGAGCCGAATTGTCTATGTATTTGAATACTATTTGTGCATTTTCAAACCAGATGATCATTCATTTATTTAATTCAACCAAGGGTGTATGGAACAGAGCAGGTTTCATTTTGTAAAAAAAATCCTATCGTAATGTTGTAGGTACCAACCCACAATCAGGACAAGATTATAGGATACAATAGCTGCCGGCGAACAGGGCTTCGTTGGATTTTTAATGTGTTTTGCCGTGCCCCGTCTATTGGTTATTCGGGGAGTTCTACCTGGGTTTTGAACGCGTTCAGCAAGTAATCTCTGTTGAGTGTGCAACGTGGGTTTATAAATGTTGCCATAGATACATATTTAAAGCAATACTGTATTATGAGTATAATGTCACAATAATTTTCTTCATTGCATCATATCTTATTAGTAAGTACAGCACCAAGTCACAAATAAACACAATACCCATAATCCGTCGACACAACTTGACGTTGTGCACTTAGTGTGAGTAGCACTTAGTGCTCTGCTTGTCCTCTGGTGGCACACAAACATGGTGACGTCACTGTGTGCTAAATGAGTCATGGTCTCATGGCCGGTGACTCAGATTATTTTCCAACCGTTAGTCCTCGGCGGATTTGTGCTCATCTTGTGTCCCAGGGGAACTACTGTTGCAAAAACTTACTCGCTAGTATTAATGAGGTAACTAGGGACTTGAGTCTTTTAATACCACGTATAATAAATAATAGTATATTGATACGGGGTTTGTCAAAATTGTTACTACACCCCGATACGAATGGAGAACACAAAAGGGTCAAAATATTACTATCAAATACAGCTTAAATTGGAGCGTAGTTCGTGTACATTACATTAGTTTTTATTTCACTTCAATACATGCAGTATTTCCGAAGTTATAACGACGAGAAGTAATAGCCTTTTTTTGAATTTCCGAGATTTGACGCGCTCATTATGACGTCACAACGTAGCACAGACTGGGACAAGGCGCGGCGCAACGTACGCGTGCCAGCGAGAGCGCGGCTCTTGAATGAGCCGTGTTGTGACGAATGCTGTCACCCGCGTTATACGCCCTTTAATCGTAAATATTTCAGCCATTTTTTGAAATATAAAAAAGTAGAAACACTGTTTTACTCGTATTTTTTGTAGATTTATTTGGCATTTAAAGTAAAACACGTTTGTCAGACCAATTGTCCTGTTAAAATCGGTCAAGTCATTTCAGATATTAGCCGTCACAAACAGACTTTTTATGTAAGTACCGTACGTACTTTTATATTCATTAGTGAAAAGCTGTTAGTTTAGGATTACAAACAGACACTTTAATTGTATTAAATTAACTGTATACATATCTGTTTCGGGTGGAATCTTGCAACTCAATTTTAAAGCAAATATTTTGAACTGATTGAGCTGAATTTTCGTAAACATGTTTGGTTTGGATGACAATGTATGGTTAGTTGTGTGACTTCATTCTCAATGTAGCATGGTCGAATACCCAAGATGACGCACGAATTATTTTAAAGCTATATGGGTATCAAATAAAAAAGTTAGCTGAGAATAACTTGAAAAATAAAGTGATGTCGCTCTAAATCCAATATCGCGGACTACTTTTGATTTCGGACAATTTTTTTAATACTTTTCAACAATATGATAGGACTCTGAGAATTTGATGATCTTAATAGAGTATTTCCAGTATTTCTTAAAAATGTTATCTTTAAAAATATTTATAAGTACATATAAAAATAAATAAAAATAAATATCCATCACGCCTTATCCCCGAAGGGGTGGCAGAGGCATATTATATGCCCACTTTTCACCGTGTGGATTTTTCTGTCCCACGTAATAGGTGGTGAGCCCATTGCCGTGTTGAAATAGACAGACGCAGGTTGTGGCTACCTGCTGTTGAAATTTTTCAAGCCGCCCATAAGGCATTCAACCAGGCTTAACGACTGCCATTTTACTGGCAACCGGGACCAACGGCTTAACGTGCCTTCCGAAGCACGGAAACGCTCGCAAATGTAAATGCCACAAAGTGGTCACCCATCCGAGGACCAGCCATAGTGAAAGTTGCGTAACTCAGTGATCGTTTACAGAACACTGAGACCGCGGGGCCACGAGCGATAAGTACATATAAACTTGTTTTTATTAGGTAAGTACCTAGGTGTACGTGTGTTCATTTAGTTGTATGTTGCGCTCTTACTTGTACACTTGTTCTATTACTCGTATTACGCCTTCACGTTCTCTTATGGACTGTCGGTCTGCGAGTAGATATTTCTTAAACAAATAAGCAGTGCCATTGTACCATGTTACCTTCCTATGCTACGATTATATCCCTAATGTGTATAGATCCTACTAATATTCTAAACGCGAAAGTTTGTAAGTATGGATGGATGTTTGTTACTCTTTCAATTAAAATCTACTGAACGGAATAAATACACATCAGAATAACCTGTGGGAAACGGGAACGGGTAATCGTCATCACGCGTTGACACCCGCAGCTCCTGCGGGTGTCAACTAGTAAACAAATAATAAATAGATCCCTATAAAACCCCAAGGTCCATTTCCCCATTTTGCACTGACAGCCATATAAGGATCGCTAACAAATGCTTGCCTTATAAATAAATATAGTGGGACACTTTCACACAGCGCTATCTAGCCCAAACTAAGTTATAAGCTTGTACTATGGGATCTAGACACATTATATATTTCTAAATACATACATATTATACATAGCAAACACCCAAACTCCGAAACCAACATTTGTGGATCACGCAAATATTTGTTTCAACCCGAGACCTCAACGCGGAAGTCGCATACACTACCACTGCGCCACCGAGCCAGACCAATGATCGAGTGGTGTGCCGATCTATGGGAAAGACTAGTCCCCTGCCATGGGCGTCAATTTACAGTAATGGTGTAGCCCCTTCTCTCTTAGTTCTCTACAATACGATACTTCATCTCGCTACCCATCCTTGTGCAATTATTATTTTATTTATAGTCACGTGCGTAGGTAAAAGTAATGCATCTTATCGCTTCCTTCCACTTCGTTACAAGTATTGTTGTGTTGTATTAAGCGGTGGCGAATAATCACGTTCTCGTTAATTTCAACGTGATATGACTCATCTTTGATTGAAGAGTATCTTTATGGGTCACACCTGGATCTATGGTCCCCTCTTTGAACGTCTGCTCAAATCGACCGACAGACCAATTGAGCAGCATCCATCAGTTTGGCACCCTATGAATTTTCCGACTGAAACACGAGGATACTACACAACGAGAACGAACGCACTGTCATTGCATGAGTTCGTACCCAGATGAATACACCATCTCAATAGATGCGCCGCTTGGTACATCAGACTATTTTCTCGTTTCAGTGGGAGAGTTCCACTAGTCCGGCCTGTACCATCTCGGTTTTGAGATTGGCGATTCATAGGGTTACTATTTATAGCAGATTGGATGTACAGCGAAAGTTTATCGCATCATATCAGCGGCGTTACTTTCAGATTATGCGAACTTCTATGCTACAGCAGATTCAGAGGCGCAGGCAAACTCTTCCTGCCTAACCCAATAATATTTCCTGTCTAAGACTAGATTTCTCTGTGCTTCAAAATGAGATCTTGAAGGTATCTACCTGGTCAACAGCGCGAGTGAACCGCCTGCGGTGTAGCGAACGTCCATAGACTACGGTGATCACTTTTTATTAAATGGAGGTTGTTGGAAGTGACTACCATTTGAGCTCTCACCGGCATTTGCTACATCCTTTTTTGTGAAAATTGCTATTGCAATATTTGCTCTGTGTTTTATTCAATCTGTGTATAAATCAGTCTATTTGATACAATTTTTCAGATAAATATTCAGCCACAATGTTTCATGAATTTCTACCATAAAATGGGGCAATGGATTTTGATTTCGAATAGGACTGGAATCACAATAAATGACATAATAATATGGCTCTCTACCGCACAAACTCGTGTGTTTGTTCGTCAAGCTTAAGGGGCCTAGGAGTATTCCCAATAACCTTGTACGTTAATGCTGAGACAGGCAGTTAATGTGGCGCTCCCCAAACAATCACGCCGCGTCACCATGGACCTTGACCTACTGAGAGGGAAGGGGGGGGGGGGAGTACTTACGTACCTTTGTGCGTACTGGAGTCGCGCCCGACTAACCTATATTGTTTCAAACATGTAATTATTATAACCCTTTATTTATAGATACTAATGTATGCGTAGTGTATTTATTACTCCATTAAATTGTTGTTTTACACCTATTCCTTTTGTGTTTTTAACACACGTCAAGAATAAAGCGGGTACCTACATTCTAAAAATCTTAATGTAGTAACGCACAAAGGATGCTATAATAGTGTTGTGGACTTTCTAATTTTGGGTAAATAAGATTGACTATGGCGTGGTGATATCGTGCGAGGCCACGTCGGAGGCTAAGGGTGAGTCACTAAACTGTAACACTTATAGTTCCAAGTTCCCAGTTAATACCTTCAGCTCCGTAACTACTTATTCGTATAACCTTGCTAGTGTGACGCCCAGAGTTCTAACCTTCGACAGCCGATTCAATTCAATATCTTTATTTGTTAGAACTTTGTAATACAGTTGGTACAAAATATGTCTTATGACAAAGTAATGATGTACTTACGTACTACTGTACTGTTCAGCCTAAAAACAAGGCATGCAAACATTAATTTTGTGTCATACAAACTCATCTAAGGTCGGTACAAAACAAACTAATGTGATGTTTACTATATATTGTCAGGAAGCCATTGTAAGTCCAGCGCTGGCCGGGCTACGGGGCTACTGCTTCTTGTATTAGGGTGCGTTTCCACAGGCGCGTGGAACCGTGGAGCGGATCGTGAAATAGCCAATCAGAGTAAGCGGACCTTTATTCAAGGATGTTGTCAATAAACTCTGCATATGCTAATTAAGAACAGACCTATTAGGAATGAGTGTATGAAATTTGGCACAATCAGAAAAGTCCAAAATCATCCTTCTTTACAATAATTGTTAGGAATAATAAAAAAACTAAAACGTATCTTTTTTTGCGGAGATCATTTTATACCTACGTGATGTGTAATACGTGTACCTATAAACACAAATAAAGGTCAAACATTTTCTATAAAACAAAAACAATATTTTTAAATAATTTACACTGTTGATTTATGGCACTTGAAATTTGCTACACATTTTCAATAACAACACTTGTACATTTACTGATATAATATCATGATATAACATTTCAAATCAAAATCAATGCGATACTTGATAGGTTTTGAGGCCATTGAACAGCTCTCCTGTAAAGTTACGAGTATGATTCTGCACTTGTAAACGCAGGAGGTATCATTCGGATACTTTTATCCCGCCCGGGATACATTTTGCCATACCGCAATAACACTTGGCACTAAAGTTTGATTCAGCCGCGTCCAGCGGATGACACTCGAGCATAGTTCGACCGAAAGCTGATTAAGCTGTTACGGTGAACATACGAACACGTGACGAATACGTCTCCGGCCGGATCTAAGTAGCAAAATTAGATCAAGGAAAACCTGACAATGAAATGAAAGAACAATAAAATATTTAGATTTGAGTCCACTTGTAAAATTTAAGACCTTGCGAAGTGGAGGGAGGGATTCAAAGTAGTGATGTCGTTAAGGTTGTTTTTCAAACGGCTGGACTTATTGGACTTTCCCGAACTTCACATGTACGAAGCGGGTCTGGTAATCGCTATATAGCAAAAATATAAAAAGTACGTATTCATTATGTAAAAGGCGATGTTGTATAACTAGGATAATAACAAACTTTACATACAGACCAGACCACCTTAACGCTTTAGAAAACCGGTTCTAACTCGGGAACCTTTTACCAGTCTTACTTTTACACATAATTTGAAAGTATAAAAACTGAAAGTAGTATTCCAACTGTAACGGGCATGTCTACCTTTATGGGAATTGACTGTATTTATGTTTCTTTGTAAAATGTCAAACAAAAAACCACTCCTATAACCACAGACTGCTCCCATATAAATCAAAATAACAATGCAATGCTTTCAAGTTTCAAGTATGTGGCGTTGATTGGAGCGTCAAGGACCTGCAGTTGTGTGTCAAATAACACGGCCTGTGAGTAACGGGTGCACCGTGACACGATCCCCACTGATATGACTGTGGCGCGACACGCATAGCCCTAGCACCATGCAGCGGTTTACACTTAACACGAACCGCTTGTTTATCTCAAGCCAACAATGGCAACACGATACGCATCGCTGTAACTGTGCTCCGTGCACCGCGCTCCCGTTGCAAACAACTAAAGTATATCACCAATGTACCACTCCGCCTTCACAACTATTTGTGTAATTATTGTATGCCTACCGAACACTACGTCGCATCGTTGACGTACAAAATCATATCCGTAAACATTATAAACCGGTTACGATAGAACTTAGCAACCTGTTTTGATGGTGCACAAAATACGCGACTCCCATAATAGTACACTGTATACGATGTTTGCTAGGGAGAGCTCTTTGCTTTGAGTAAAACACGCTTATAAAAACTCATTATGCTCACTTACACCAAGCTCTTGTTTGAAGTGCGTGTCATTTTAAAAGACACAATCGGAGCAACATTGCGCAGCGACAAATAACCCTTTCTCGCACCTGACCTATCACTCATCCCGCGACTACCTGAAATTAAGAATATGCCGTCTTCAACTTCACGAATTGAGTTGTACCTTTCTTATGTCGCTCTAGACAAGAACATTATTTAATATTATTACTCTCTGCAGAAGCCCAACAGTTGTTATGTCTACGTAAAATCTAATTATCTCATTTTACGGCTATTGTGATCTACCCAGTGTTCCTTAATAAGTAGTAGTTATCCGAAGTACTCGTGTTATCGCGTACTTGCCACACGTGACGCATGCACAGCCGCCACCGCGATAACAAACCACAATGTAATTAGTACAGCTGCTGTGACGTCACACGCCACTGCCTGTATGGTGCGTATCGGTGGACGTAAATGTGATTACACTCCTACTTACCTTGCACGGTGCCACCTCTGCATGGCGAGAGCTGCAGGTTGAGACAATTCGATTTATTCATTTCTTCACAACGTTCACGCTTTTTACCTGTAAAGAAGTGTGTTAGGTTAAGTAAAACATCTTGTTTTTTTAAAATACCGATAGCCAAAAATGCTAAATGATTTTATTCAACGCAAAATTAAAAAAAAAGAAAGAAAGCTAGTCCGGAATATTGTAACTTTAATGGTATTTCCACGTCAAGGTAACCTGGAACTTGCGGCTGTATTGAGTAGGCTATGGAATACACACCTCCTCAGAAAATTTGCAGCATCATACCATATTTGGGCTTATTGGAACCGTCTCAACGAGTAGTTGTTGTTGTCGGTCTCTAGCCCGCATGGAAAAACAGGAAAATAAAGTAACTCTTTATTTTACTGTTTTTCTAAAAAAAACTTTTCTTAAAAAATCATTCATAAATTTTCCATGGAATTGATTCTCAAATAAATATGTTCAAAAAGTGATTAGACTCATTTGAAACGTTTCAAATATACTTCCACATGAATGTCTCTCTCAAGATCTGCAACTATTCTCATTGATTCATTAATCCATTACTTTCTATGTGAAAGGACAAACAAACGTTAAGCCTACAAACAGGTAGTCAGGCAGTAAATAGATATAAATTTATCCTTTGAAAATCGAAAATATCCTTCATCTATCTTGTCTTATCTATCGGACCAACTTGTCGGTGCGGGCTAGATTCTTCAGCTCCTTAGGGAGCTCCGGGGTGGTCACCTTTCCGGCTGCCCCGAGACGGACCCCTCCACTCTGGGGTGCCCTTTGCCGGCTTGCAGTGATTTAACCTCAGGCCTACCCTGCGAGCCGGTTTAAGGTGAGGCGGAACACCGCGGGGTTTAGTGTTTTAACTTGAGGCGGAACACCGCGGGGTTTAGTGGGTAGGACGGCCCTCTATGGGCCGGTAGCCCCACACACCGTCCCTGCTGCCCCTGCAACAGGGATGACGGTGCGTAAAGGCATTCCCCGCGACAACAGAAAATAAACTTCGACATTTTTAAAATTATTAATTTTTGGGTTATGAAAATATATACTATTAGGGTAGAATTTAAGGTATTAAAACACTAACTAGGTAGGGCATCCTAATAGAGAGCAGTTTACCAATTTGGTGCCTCCATTTTGACGTCATGATTTGGATACCAAGAAGTAGTGAAATTTAGCAAAGGTAACGAATAGTAGATTAATGGTATTAACGATAATAAAGGAGGGGAGGAGGATCCCACCACACACCCTCGATTCGTCAATCCTGACGCACAACGATCAAGGATAACCTCTACTAATTGTAACGGAGGAATGAAGAACCGAACTCAAACAAAGAAAGGGATGTAGGATAGGAATAAGGAGACCTTACCCTCCAGGTTGTCAAATTTTATGCAATATTCCGCTTTACAAGGTGACATTGAGTCGACAAGTCGACACGTGTTTCGCCTACACATGAGGCATCTAGGCATTTTTAAGATTTGCTGCCAAGCAGTCTTGTAGATGCCTCGTGTGTAGGCGAAACAACTTGTAAAGCGGAGTATTGCAAAAAATTTGAGAAGAGAGGTTCCTTACCCTCCAGGTAATATACGACATATGAGACATGGACCCTTTATTTCGACGTAAACAAATTTTCGACTATTCAGCAGGAGAAGTACCATCAGGAAGATCCGACACTAGCTAAATAACGGCATTAGGTTTTAGGTTATACATACTGTTAACAGTGTAGAGGGCGGAAAGTTGTCATTGTCGAAGGATGGTCTGATTCGCTTACAAGTACAGAGTTAAACACAATACAAGGCAACCGGTCGTTTTCGTGAAGAGTTGTTGCTTGTTTATCTGACCATGTGATGAATTATACGTAACTCTAATTGCCGTGTCTCTGTGGGGAACTGGCTGCCCTCATAGATTAGATATCACCAGTGCTAAATAATAGAAAAAAAAATCTGGATAATTCGTGCTCCGTTGGTTTGGACACGTTCATTGAATGAGTGAAGAACGATTGACGAAGAATATAATTATATTATACGAAAGTAGAAGATTGAGTCAGGGTAGACCAAGATTTCACATTAAGTCTAATTAAGCAGATTGCTAAAAAATGGAAAGGTCAGAAGTACTCGTATACCCCGACGTGCATGTTTGAAATGATTAATGAATCTCCAGGAAGCGAAAGAAATATGCCTGGACCGCGAAATTTGACTGTCCTCTTTGACTACCCCTTCAGGGATACAGGCGTGATCTTGATAATTCTTGGCTATCCCAATGTATCAACTGTCACATTTTTAACAATCTACTCGTAATGGGGAATGGCCGAAACACAGCTGCTAATTGATACATTCGCATTATTACTAATAGTATTTCGTCTATCATTTGAACTTACTAATAACCTCTTTTGTGCTCTCGTCACACAGACTAGAGGAAAGGGTGCTCATCAGCAAAGCTTCTTTTTCCACCTAGTGATATTTAGCACAGCCCTAGAATTATTAAATCCACATTATATAGTCTTTGAAAATGGGCCGCTAACTAGCTTATTTGCTGTCGAAAGATCACCGAATTAAGTTTTAGTAGTCTCCGATAAACACATAAACATTACTGGATATAGTCATGTGTCCGCAGCCCAAATTATGTTGTCATCGACCACTAATAAGCAGAATTACTTCATGTAAAGGACACGTATTTCACGTACAAAAGTGATGTCGCCCGCTTGCGTCACCTCGTATCACAAAACGCGATTAGATCTCTGTATACTCAAGTGCGCGCTTCTGAAGAACACCGTCAAGTCAAGGTGAGCGCGTTTAGTTGCTCACTAATTATTGACTGATTATCGGCTGCTAACGTAATTATGCAGGCCTTGGCTGATCGTGAGCATCATCTGTTAGCGAGGGAGAGGTGACAATGGTCTCTTATCTTTTTTTTTATTCCAATTCTAGGCTAGTATTGTAACGGACAGGTGATAATTACGGAATTGAAATCCATTAGAGCTGTAAGTTTATTGTGATGTAAAATATGTCTATCTAAATGTAATTTTATAACTCAAGAACGGGCTCACCTATCCAAACCAAATGTTTAGGCTTTGTTCGGACTATTTAGTAGATGGTTTATGTGAAGTTTGCATAAAATTGGTCGGGCGGGTCTCTTTATTTATCACATTTTTTGTAACAAATGTCTTAATTGGCGCTAACGAAGTTGCGCGGGTCAGCTAGTATTATATACGTAGGTCACACTATAAATTTTGCGTAACTTATAAAAACAACATGTTATAACCAAAATATTATGTTTATCGGTTTTCAAAATACTCTCCTTTACGTTTAAAACATTTTTTCATGCGATCGAACCATGTTTTAAAACAGGAGGACTACAGATCTAAAGGCATGTTTTCTACGTGCTGATTGAACGCTATAACTCCTCTCTCGCCTCTTCGGAGTTGGTAAAAGTGAAACCTCTCATCAAATCTTTGATTTTGGGGAAATACAGAATTTACAGGGTGCTAGGTCGGGGCTATGCGCAGGATGGGCGACGAGTTGTACTTTTTCAGAAGCTAAAAAGGACTTTGATTTTTTGGACGTGTGTGAAGAAGCGTTGTAATGATGTAGGAGACCGCGGCTTTTTAGTCGTCTTTCGCAAACTTTTTCTAACACCCTGGGTAAACAAATGGTATGGCCTTCGGGGATATAGCCATGCCTATATCCCCGAAGGGGAGAGACACATATTACAAGTATTATATTGGAACGAAGTATTATATTGGCAGGGAGAGGGAGAGGGAGTTTTTTTTGATATTATAATTCCTTGTGGACAATATAACTTCGTTCCATCCGGGTGTCCCTTGACACCTCTCAAGTTTTTTTTAAACTAACACGCGTTGAACACATAATTTTGCATTGAACGGGATTTCGCGCGGCACTATATTACAACTAAAAGACATTTATGATTACGGAGCGGAGCACGCTCTCCAGGGTAGTAGCGTGATGATATATAGACTATAATATAAATAATGGCCTTCCTCGATAAATGGACTATCCAACACAAAAAAAATTTTTCAATTCGGACCAGAAGTTACTGAGATAGCGCGTTGAACTAAACAAACAAACAAACTCTTCAGCTTTATATATTAGTATGGATGTTTATCAGTTGTCTAGATCCAGCACAAACTGAAAAATTTCATGAGCATGATGACTACTTTTTGTGGGTTATTCACCATCTCGACACAGGAGCCTGGACATACGTGTGATCAGTTGGTGAAACTCAAAAAAATAATATTCATTATTTTGTCCACTGTACACGCCAGGAATTTTACGCGTGTCCACATAGTGAAACTCAAATTAAATACTTTAATGTTTTCGTCACACTGGACATACCTAAGATTTTTGGGAAAAAAGGTACAGTCATGTTAAGATTAGTTTCATACATTGATTTCTTCCTGAATTCAAATAAATGGTTAAAAAGGTAAAAAAAGGTTGTTTTTATTAATAAAATTACTGGACGACTCATTCTTTACAAGCAACGCCCAGCCGAAGCCCTTGTTAAAATTTATAGGGTAAGTTATATTTATAATGTAAGCACTCACTAAAGGGGGTAAAATAAGGGATAATCAGTTGTATAGAAGTTCGAGATTACTGAAAGTTAGAAATATCAGATTATGTGCTCGTGTTTCTGTTTACGAATAAATTTATTCGTGCTTCGTAGTTTTGAATATTTTACTTATAAGAAGGTAAAATAGGGGTTCTTATTTTAAAGAGAAATTCTTCATTTTCAAAGAAACTAACATCCAAAGGACAGCAGCAGCTTTGGAAACTTGTAATAATATTTATTTATTATACAATAAATATTAATGACAATTTGGTTGTAGCCACTTATCTGATATTCAAAACGAATTAAAAAAATATTTGACTTGGCTTACAAACGGATGTTATTATGATTGTCACCCTTGTGTTGCATAAAATAAAAGTAATAACAAGAGTTGGGAGAAATAAGTTTAGTTATTAGTCACTACTATTTCATTTAATAACTGAAACTGTGCTAAATGTTTTGTGTAATTATTTTATTGTTTATTTAAAATACTTCTATATTCCTTAAATACTAAATATCTGTAAATAAATGCATATTTTTATAAAAGATAAAACGTATTGGGTATTTTAGTTTTCATCTTCTAGCAACACTGATCAACCTGTCATCGAAGTCGAACGACCTTGAATGACGAATGTAAACAAAGTGTCTTATTAAAATTATATTTTCAACTATATAATTATATAGTTAGCGTTTGTAATTATCGAGTATTTTGTATCATAATAACTAATTCAACTTCTCACGACCACCATGGCACATTTTGGGTCCTGTAATAAAGACAAAATGGCAATATTTTATTTGTTGAATTGAATCTGTTGTGGTAAAGGTATTACACACAGAAGTCGTCATAACTCTTCACCTGATGGAAGTGCCGTATGTAATTTTTCAGTGGATTCTACCCTGAGTAGTAAGTTTTTTTTTTTTCAAGTATGATGTTATAAATGGTCGCTTACTTAATTTTAGTTTATTGATTTTGAAGGATTTACTTTATTATGTATTATTAAAGTGACCAATATACTTAGACTAGCTGTGCCTCACTCCTGACTTCCCATTTATAATAATTTATTGAATATTATGTATTCAGCATATTAATGTATTAAACTCTGCCCGATTTTGATATTCATAATTACTACTGTTTTACTTTTACACAACATAGCTTTCAAATATTAAAAAAAAAATTTATCGGTTCAGTGGGCTAGCCAGTAGCTGCATTACCTGCAGGTGATATGGCCATAGATTATTTTGGAGCCTCTTAAATCAACTTTTACCAAAAGGTTTGTTACATATACCTATTCAAGTACTTTTCATTGCCTTTTTTGTTTCAGTTAAGAGCATCTGACAGAACCTGTCATACTTGTTTGATTTGCCCTATGGGCAAAGTAACTTGCAATCTGTAAGGACTTAATAATTTTCAAGTTAAATAACAGAACCCAGAAGGAACCATCTTTTTGCCAGATTTGAAGAGAGCCGCTGATACTCTATTACATTGTTTTTTCTCCTGAACTGTAACTATAGAGAGATATTAAGTTTCTAGGTGACTCAGAGTACATATATAAACAAAGTATATATAATATATACTACAGCAATGTCTGATTTGCCAATTCCATTTATAATTTCCTTATACTTGGTGACAAAAAATAATGCTTTTATTTTTTATTTTCTTACTATTGTAAGTGATGTAGTTTTTTAAAGGCTTAGTTATATGAAATATAACAACCAGGATCATAATATGGTAAACACATAAGAAATAATGGTACATATTTATTGTTGAAATGTGCACAGATAGAACTAGCAACATTTTGGGCATGATTCCTTTTAGCCGTCAACTGCAGATTATGAAGAGGTAAAATACAAAGTTTTTTTTTGTTTATACATGCCATATAAACAAAAAAAAACATATTTTGTTTATATATGAAAATAACATTGGCAATCTAGAAACCATAAAACATTATTATTGTTATAGCATTGTCGAGCAATCACCTATTGGTTGTTTGCTAATATCATGTTTGTGATGTGGTACTTAAGGTGGGCAAGGTATGGGGATAATATTACTCCTTCAGCTTAATCCTAGACATTGTTTTAATAACATATGAAATGATAATGACACATTTGAAAATTAAATTGAGAATAAAACCTGCTGTTATATGTAAAAACTACCTGGCTACAAAAAAAAACTATATCATGGGTTTCTACATAGTATCAACTATGTAATAGCAATATTTTTAAGGCGCTACAAAATTGTCCGCATCGGGGCCAAAACCCCATAGAGAGTGGTCACTGTCCTTTGTATACCTGCTTCTAATAAACAAATATAAATATATTCCAGAATTTTTAAAATTGTTGAAATTTTTTAAGGTTGTAAAATAGGGGAGCAATGTTTGTATGAAAATATGTAAAACCTTATTTGGGGCATGAATTAGAAGTCTGGAGGATGCAACAGGTGTTTATTCCAGGTTACTAATAAATGTACAGATGGTTTTAGGGGATGAAATAAAGTTTGTAAATTTATATAGGAAATTCTTCATTTTCAAAACTTTCATATCATATTTTGTATACCTGCTTATGATTGAAAACAAACAAACATATGTCCTTATCCTGAAGATTCATGATATGTGATATATTTAAAAAACAAAGTATTTGAAACCTAATGATGGATATAGGTCAGAGGGATGTAAAGGGAGTTTAAAGTAAGCCACGGGCAAAGTCGGGAGGTAAAACTAATATCTTAATAAAATTATGAGGTGAATCACTCATTTTTCTACGCCCAGATGACAACCTTACACCTAGTAATTTAATTTTTTATAAAAATATTCCTTTAAAAGAAGAAACTTACTAAAAAAAGTTATTAATAAGTGATAAACAGTCATATCAAACTTCGTAATTTTCATAGTTAGAAACATGAAAGTATGTATACCTGTATCTAGTTACAGGTAAACGTGTTTAGCGGCTTAGTCAAAATTTTCACCTATAACCCTTCTTGTGAGTCAATGGAATTTTTTTAATTTTTTTAAGATGATAATATCATATTTCTATGTATCAGAATTTGCCAAAACTACCCTTTAGGGAAAATAGGGAATCAAAGTTGGTATGAAAGTATTTGATAATAATAAATGGCAGGGTTAGAGATATCGGGTGTAATGGGTGTTCAAAGAATGTCGCGGGCAAAGCCGGGGTCTTCACCTAGTAGTTGTGTAATTTAAACTATCACTTTGAGTTCCAGAGAAATAACGAACAAAAATATACATAATTGTAATCTAAATATTATATACCTAATAACTAAAAATTATCACATAGAGTACATACACAGTCATAGAAAAATCATTTCAGAAATATAATGTAACTTATCAAAATATATTGTATTTTTAAGATATGTTACTAATAATAATAAACATTAAATCATAGCATATTATTATAAAATATATTTTAAATATTTTGAAATTTTTCTATAAGTGATACAGTGTATATACAAGTGCAGAGATTACGACTCTAAAATAATCTACGTGACTGTACTTTGTCATTTTTTTGGGTAAAATATGAACGTGTGTCCAGTTGACGAAAACATTAAAGTATTTAATTTAAGTTTCACATGTTTACACGCGTAAAAATCCTGGCGTGTCCAGATGACGCAATAATAAATATTATTTTTTGGAGTTTCACCAACTGATCACACGTGTGTCCATACTCCCGTGTCGAGATGGTGAATAACCCCTTTTTGTCATCTTAAGCTGTATTATTATTTGCCACATCAGTGGTATAAAAACGTTATTTGTATTGATTCAAATAGGTGAATTCGAATTATTTAATTGTTTTTTAAATTTATAGGCATTGAGACTCATCTTTTGGTATTGTGTTTCTTAGAAGTTCTGGGGTACCTACATATGAAGCTCGCTCTTTATTTACAGTTTAAGTTAGCTTTGGCCAAGAAACTGACCTTTTAGCGCAAAAATATCACAGAAGTTGTTAGGTTAGGTTAGTACTACCTACTGACTGTGTACTCACAGAGTCTTCGCATGGTCGTCACCCGTCCAAAAGTAATCGTGCCTAAATTTCTTAACTGCACTCATCTATTGCAGACACAGATTTACAATATGTACATATTAAGCTGATTGTTGTAAGAAGTTGATAATTTTCTTACAGACAACGTCGTCGCAAAGAATTTATTATAGGTGATATACCTAACACAAAACAAAAACATTACCACGAAAAGATCATTTGTCATATTTAATTATAATCGCAAATCGATCGATGTTCTGAGAACTTCATGAGAAGAATATCTATCTACCACTAAATCAAAACAGTTCCCTCTCGGAACTGTTTCGATTCCGATTTAGTGGTAGACTCAATAAACCATTGCCATTTTTACATCACACTAGCATCTATCTCGCTATTACTAAATGAACGGTTGTACTCACGTGTAAATTTCGGATCCCCCGACAAGTTTCGGACCTAACGGAGGTCCTTTTTCAAGAGGATCATCAGCTGCGCTAGGAGTTTATCTATGTGCGCTAGTCAGGCGATCTCGAAATTTACACGTGAGCAAAACCTGTTTAGTTAGTAATAATGAACAACGCTCACGACAGTTAGTATACATAATGTCACGCCTTTATCCCCGAACGAAGGGGTAGGCAGAGGCATACTATACGCCCACATTTCACTGATGAATTTTTGTCGGACGTAACAGGTGGTGAGCCCATTGCCGTGATTCTTATCTATCTCACTAACAAATTATTGGTTTATCGGAACCACTTACACAAAATTTACGCCAGTAAATGTAGGGGTTGTACTCTCGGAGCGTATTATTCGCCAGGTGTTGTCGAGTGTGTGTGGAACGGAAGCGGGGTGGAGGATGGAGGATGGAGTTCCGCTCGTGCCCTTAGCTCGTGTTCATGCGGTTATGGCGCCCCAGTGCTTCCTTCCGCAATCATCGCCCTCGACGATGCAATTACATGTCAAGTTTCAGGTGGTATGTTTTACATTGTTTTTTAATTTCAGTATAACGATATTTATCTTTGATCTCTTTTTTACATTATGGCTTAAGTGATTTCTTCATTTCCAATACTCCGTCGATCGACCACTGAGTGGGTTCTCAAACATTTATGTACTTTATATGTCGATGCATGAATCTATTTACATAATCTAAAAAAAAATAGCTAAGACTGTGTCGTAGGTATATTTTATCTAGTACATATGTCACATATTGAAATCCAAGAGAAATCTGGCAGAAACAGGCACATGCCTGTAGTTTCGTAAGTTGATCTTGGCGAGGGCACACACGCTTGGACATTAAAAGACGCCAACTATTTTTGCAGTTGAAAGTTTATTTCAGTATACTTATACAAAATAGTTGTTATGTTTCAGGTGAGTCGACCAGGTGGCTTCAAACGAGCGCTAGTCGTGGATGTGACGCCGTGAACTAATATTGAAACTTTTATACGGAGATGTGTCCGATATAGGTATATACTGCTCGCTAGGTGTATCAGAAATGTCCTTGCATAAAGTTTATGCTATTTCTAAGTCAACTTTAATCAAATTTGGTTCTAAACTTTGCCCTTGAAACGTAATAGATTTGCTTTTGCTGTTGCTAGTTGCATCTGGCCCTCGCTTTGAAGCTCGGAGTACAGATTCTAGTTAGGTACATATCGAGCGATGACTTCAGACGTAACCAAGGACAACACTTTGATTAAGAAAGAGGCCTTTGCCAGGCATATCACAATATATCTACAAGACTTAGGAATAGGAAGAACCCCTCTTGCTTCTTGGTGCAATCCGACGCACCGCTAGACTACTACTTACGTAACGAACGCAACGTAACGAATTTATTGGCCGCCGCATTAGCGACAGTTCCTCAAGTGATCCATGTTTTCTTTGTTACTTAATTTCTCATATCCACCACAGCACGTTATCTACTTGGACGTTTAAGGCCGTTTTCCATTTTTACCACGCTTTTAGTAACTCGCTTTCTTGTCTCCATCGGGGTGGAATTTTGTTATTGAATTTCAATTTATTTCTCGATGAGCTTGGTCAAGTATGGGCAACATTTACTTAGCTGAGGGCTGGTGGCACACAAAAGATTGATTTTGATAACTTGAGGCTACCCGCACCAATATGTGGTGATTTACAAACACTCGTCGTCAACCATAAGGCGATCATTATTCAATAATGACAACTCTTCAGTTTTGGATTGCTAAAGGTTTATAGACGTGGTGTTAGTTAATGGTTGATTAAATCACCGCATTCACATTTTCAACTTTGACATTTCTGTCATCGCCGCTACTTAACACGTGGTTCAATAAGTCCCGAGACTAAGTACTAAAACAAGGTTTTTTTAATATAATTATTTTTTATACATCAACGTAGTCTCCTCCAAGAGCGATACAGTCCCTCCAACGCTTTTCATATCAAACTATTCTATCCCATGCGTGTAGAACGATTTGTCTTTAGCTTCAAAATAAGCCTCCGTTGCTGTGATAACTTCACTATTTGAGTCAAATTTCTTACCCTGGAGCATTTTTTTGAGATCTGCAAACAGCCAGCAATAGCTGGGTCTAGCTGGACTAGCAAGTCTGGCGAATAAGGGGGATGAGGAAGCAATTCAAAGCCCAATTCATTAATTTTGTCTATCGTTCTCGCAGACTTGTGACAAGGCGCGTTGTTCTGGTGAAACACCTTTTTTTTTTTGTTAATTTGAGGCCGTTTATACGCAATTTCGTACTTCAATCGCTCCGCGGCACCCACATGGCAAAAAGCTTTTTCATGGCCAATTTTTTATGTAAAATAGTGAAAACACTACCAGCTGAAATCTTCACTATCTCGGCTATCTCGTGCACTTTTATCTTCCGATCTTCCATTACGATTCTTGGTTAATATTTTGTTGAGTCACTGCTTTTTTTTGCTTTTGGATGACCTGAGCGTTCCGCATCATTTGTGACCATGCGACCGCGTTTGAAGTCGGCATACCACCGACAAATGACTGCTTTAGAGGGAGCTGCTCCCGCATAACATTTTATAAGCCACTGCTGTGCTTCAACGGTATTTTTTCCCATTAAAAAACAATGTTTTATCAACACGCGAAACTCGTTTTTTCCATTGTATCGAAACTACAAGCGTAGCGTCACTTAAATGTGTGCAAAATCACCATTTTTAAAAATTTGACACATCTTTATTGAAGGCCAGTACTTTTTTTAAAATCAGAAGAGATTTTAATATATACGCCATTTTCAAGTTAGTCTCGGGACTTGTTGAACGATCTAGTACATTTTATGTTTGCCAACTGTACTCATTAGGGGTGGGGCAGTGCTCCTCTTTTATATGTATACGGGCTTGCTGGTTAGAAATTATCATATCACTTATTGCACTTTAGCAGCTTATTGTGGCAACTTTATAAAATCTGACAAATTGCCATAGCTATCAAATCTTATCCACTCAGAGAAAAAAAGAAGAGCACGTTGTATCATCGTGGTCAAACCCCAAATTGTTCCCTTTTACCTACTATTTAAGCCCCCTCCCCTCAACTAAACTCGTCTCTATTACATGAGTTCAGTTTACTATAATAACAAAGCAGTATATAGTTAACCTTAAATAAATTGTTACACGATAGACTACATAATCTCTAAATTTACTCTTTTGGTAACTCAACAACAAATTTTCAGTCGGATCAGTAGATACAGAGATTAGCCATACGTTGATTTGCTTGATTTGCTCACCAATTTTCGCGATGTGACGCCTGATTCTGTTAGCAACTACAAAGTTCTGTTATATTCTCAGTACTACATCTAGTTTGAATATACAAGTGGTGTGTGCTTAACCGGGTGTTCTCTTGTTGCAGGTGAGTGGGCGCCACTTGCATGTCTCTATCATGCTGGACTGCCTCTGGTAAGTCCCGCGACGTTCCGTCTCTGTTCATCATGCGCTGTGGTGGTGGAGCATTATTTCCAAGAGTCAGCAATTTATTATTCATTAGTTGTAGTGGGAGCTAATTTAACATTATGTTGTACGAACATATACGTGTGTCCAACCATTTACTTATACTTTTGTTGAAGTAAAACTTCTTAAGCTGAGTGAGTGACTAGAGCGTTACGAAACGAGCAAGGCGAACGGAAGTTGAGAGGGAGATAGACATAAGTTAGTGACGATAGAAAGAGACAGAGTTATGCCATAGCCATTTACATTTTGTATATCTAAGCCAGTGCAGGCCAATTGTCTGTATCACACTGTATGTAGGCGCAAGAGAGCGCAGTAGGTGCGCACATATTCTTTAGTCCATGCGTACCAAACAAAAAGTAACTTGTAATCGGTACTCGTATTGTCTTCAAGAGTGCCAGGGCGGGGCATTTGCTGGTAATGACATTGTTGTGAGCGTTGAATGTTGTTGTTTCATACACGGCGAATGGGGCGAGTCGGTTAACGACGCTTGCCATTTTACGATCGAAAGCGGCTAATTGCTGGGTCGCCTTCTTTTCCGCTTGGCGCCAATATTGATATACACCATTCGTGTCGCTATACCACTAATTCCACTGGGAGGACGATCGCTGCACCGCAATGATGCGTTGGTAGGCCCACTAACTCAGTGTTCTATAAACCATCACTGCGTTAAGCTACATTCGCTATGGTTGGTCTTCAGATAAGTGATCGCTTTGTGCCATTTCCACACTAGACCAATAATCCACGACATTATTTTATGTTTTTATTACAAGCTTCCTTAACTTACACTATTGTATGTTTGGTCAACTCCAGGACCAGTATGAGGAACTACGAAAGATCTAGAGTTTTCTTTGCTATCCTATATGGGTATCAAATGAAAGCACTTGCGAAGAATTATAATTTTTAACTCATTTAAAAAAAGCTTGTTTTAAAGAAATAGTTTTATCCATTCATTAATTTAATAGTTTGGTTTAGTTATGTACTTACATAATATGTAGGTACCTACTAGTTGTAATATTTATGATGTACTTATATGACAATACACATATTGGCAATGGACGAAGCCGGACTAAGTGTATTTGTAGTTTGTTTGTAGATAGATATATTTCCATGTAGGTAGGTGGATTATTGAGCAGTAGTAGCACAGTATAATACCGCACGAGTAGTTTGTAAGCGTGACTCATGTTTTATGACAAGGCGCAATGAACTTTGAGAAATTCTTTTCAGATTTACGTTTGTGTGTACACACATCCTGATCTCGACATGTTAAATATACGAGTTCATAGACACGAAGACACCTAATGACGTTGCTAATCTTTGGGTGTACTTCGTGTCTGTGAACTCATTTACAGATCACTCGAAAGTGTTCCATGTGAGAATCTTGAATTCATTTCCTTTTCAGTAATGTGCACTTCACAAATGTGCCTCAATTTCACTGCAATCGGATAAAACAAACACCTCTATAGAATTTAACTTAAAAGATCGTCGACCAAATGATTGATAACATGTAATCTCCTTCTGTGTGGAACACATTGGTAGGTACGTCAGGCCGCCAGCCTCAAATTGGTGTCTATTTAGATTTCACAGATAGACACTCTTCTAACTTTACGAATAAGGAGGACTGGCGGCTACTAGTTAGGTGGCGAGAGTGCGGCAGAGTCTGTGATGTAATAGCGGCGGGTTCCGCAGCGCTAATGTCAAGGGCGCGGTTTGAGTAGCTTAGCGCAGGGCTCCAAGCCGCCTCCGCAAACACGACACCCACATACTAACTTAGTAAACATTTTATTTGATGTAACAATTAACTATATCATGCCATTGACGTATCTACGTAGTTATGTGCGTCTTTAAAGTCGAAGATTCGTCGCAAACATACAATTTGTTTACATCTAATACGTAAATCCGGAGTGTACATAGAACTTACCGCCTATAGCATAAAGCCTACTTCACGTAAATACAATTAATGCTTAACTCTGTCACTAAAAATATTATTATAATATTGCAGTAAATTTCGTAGAAAAATAGTGATCCATAAACAAATAATATAAATATTTTTGGGACATTCCCACACAACCCTGTCTAGCCCAAAGCTAATATAGGCTCGTGCTATGGGACCTAAACAAGTGATAAACATATCTATATATTTGTTGTTATATATATATACATAGTAAACACCCAAACTCTGAAACAAACATTTGGAGATCACACAAATATTCATTCCGAGTTCCGACCAAGGATTCGACAGTCGACTATCACTTACCGCCACCGAGGCAGTCCTCCATATACCCCGCCCCTAGCTCACTCACACACACATTTTACTGTCGTCAATCACAAACGGCCTCGATAGGAGTTTTAGCCACTTTACCAAGTTTTAAAAAGGTTTCAGCACCATCGACCACATTCATTCGTACCTACTATATTACTCGGCAAAACGGCATCGTATATTCCGTAAACGAATTCGAGATTGTTTCAGCCTGTGCTCTTCTCTGAGATATCGCCGTTCATATTCACGCCGTGACCAGCCCAGTATTCTATCTCCCTGTTACCCCTCTGTACAGTAGTTCTTTACAGCTCCATGGACTTAGTCTTTTGATCCTGCAGCGGCTGAAGGTTATGATGGCCGTCCACATTCACCAAAATTTGCATCATATAAACATCTCACATCAATTTGACCATGTTGCAAAACATGTATGTTCATCCTTTATATCCTTTCTGGACCAAAAGCTCAGTACTCTCATGGAAAGCCATTTCTGAAATGTTTGATATCAAATCGCAAAGAAACAATGGTGATAGATAATTATACAGAATGGTAAATTAAACTCGACACCGCAACGACGTTCGAGACATAGTAGTTTGTTAAATGTTTCAAAAAGAAATGATCGGCGTGCGACACTGTGGCACTGCACGTTAGCGCAACGTTCCCAAAACCGCATTGCTGTAATCTGAACTATGTTTTCGGTACATTTGTAATACCCAGGTATTTCGTAACAAAAATCGAGAGAACTACAGAGAACCATGGTTTACTAACCATGGTTCTCTGTAGTTCTCTCGATTTTTGATTTGATACGTGACTGAATAATTACTGTGATTACTTTCGAACATAGTATGTCATCATTACATATTATGAAATGAAGTCCTCCGCCGCGTCTCTTTGAGATATACTCAAAAACTACTTCACCGAGTTTCAAGCATTTTCCCCAACGGATAGAGTGGTTCTGGAGGAATGTATTTATAAAATTTTCACTATGAAGAAAGTTACCTTCACAGACTGCGGTGAAACACTGCTAGCTTTTGCGATACTTTTGGATGATTTTTGAGATGGGACAGTATGGGCCGCTATACATTAACCGTTATAGTTCCATTAGCCAAAAATGGAAAAAATAATGCCCTATTATCTGTGTGTAAAAGTGTATCGGACCGTTTGAGGTATGAGTGTAAGTAGTAATTGGTTTTTAGCAAACTGTATTGCTTATGGTAACTTTTTCCTAAATCTGTGAATACAGTTCAGAATACTTTAAAAAATATGATTCTTCTCCCAAGAACGTTTTACTGTAAGTCTAACGATTAAGGTACCACTTCTGCCGAGACATCTCAAAAATCCATCTGTTTACAACTGAATAAATGAAGTAGGTACGACAACTCATATAGAACCTTATACTGAAAAATTGTTCAAGAATAATTGTGTTTTCATTATGATCTACTACTTTTAGCAAAAATCTGTAATGTTTATCCACTGTAATTTCTGTTCGCTTAAAAATAGATCGGCACGAGTTAAAAAGTTAATGACATGTGCGCCGCGTCGCCTTGTGTGTGGTGACAGCTGAACGGTAGTGGAGCGCGCAATACTGTCCCAACCAGTACTATCATCCTGTCGCCTTGCGTACCGGGACACCGCCACTTGCACCTGGCCGCTCAATTCTAATTCCAGAAATTTTTACAAGAGGCTGTGGCAGAACTAAACGATCAGCCTATATCTCTCAGTAAAAAAATTGTATTCATAGACCATCTGTAAATACTTGACAATAATAAATGTTTTCTAAAAATATTGTTATCCTTGACCTCATGGATACTTTGAGAATCTGCCTGTCATTCGATTTGCATCTGTGACGCTGTCATTGAAATTGACATTGGCAACAAAGATGCTTGCTAGAATGACCGCTCTGTGTATTGATTGACGGGTCTAATGTTCCACAGCTCTTGCAATATTGGTCGGAATTAATGAAATATACAGAATTTGGTGTAAGTTCGCTATAACGTGTCGAAAAAGGTATTGTAAGGCCTCCGCTATTCGATTGGGTAACATAATCACAGTTCGTCAAATATGTCATTTTCAGCAATGGAGCTTATTGCCGATTATATATCATATCATGTTAGCTCGATTTCACCTGTTAAACGCTTAAATGCGTCCCATGATTGTTTACAGGTGAAATATATTACCATGTGGTAGTCAATGTGTACTACAGTCACATGTAACATAATGTCGGTTCGTTTGAGGTTATAGGTATACTTCTGACGTACAATTTTAAACAATACTTTAATTATTATGTACTCATATATACGAAACGTTGCTTTTTTTTCCGATTTCATGCTATTTTTAACGATCAACCTTGTTATTATTATCCAGGCATGCGGTGCGTGTGAACATCCAAAGTTAGGAAAAATGTACTTAGAATAAGTAACAGGCCATTATTAGTCACAATTTTTAGATATTTTCCTTATTTTGACTAGACTAATTTTCATCGTCATTGTGACATTTGTCAGATCAAATGTCCTACGAAGAAAGAAGAGTTTATCGAGTCAGCAAATCCCAGACGTCGGCGTCGCGTCGTGTGTTAAAGTTCGAGAATAAGATCACGTACCACAATAACTTCCGAAGTTATCGTCGCGTAGGTACAGTACATACAATATACATCAGTAAAGACATAAATTCCATCGATGTGTCCATCACCTCGCGCCCCTTTCTCTGTCGGCCGACGTGGTTCGCCGTTAAATCAGCTGATCGCGACCCACTGCTGTGCCACCTGCCATTGTTGGGCTACTTGTTGTATAGTAATGCTAGGATAGTTTTTGCCGTAAACAATACACTTGCGTCGAACACTTGTATCATTTATTACAAAAGCTCCTTTTACCTGGACATCACATTTAACAATGACCGATTAGTAACAACCAAAATTTCTGTAGCATTTTACTGACATTCAACAAAATTATTTCGATCGAGAAAATGATTCGTTAGTATGTAGGGCTGTTTTATAATGGCTTTAGTTGTAGGAGTGTGTAATGTAGGCGCGTGGTTCGTGTTTGATTTTAATAATATTTTCCATGAAAGCAAGCAAAGAAAAAGCACATAAAAGCACAATTGAATCAATAGGTCCGTTGCTGTTATTTCAAAGTCACGTCAGTCAGCTGTGTCAGGAGTGGGGTGAGGAGTCGCGGAGGGTGCGTGGGGCGCGCGGAGTGTTCTGCACAGTGTACAGTAGAGTTGGTCGAGACGTGCAGCGTGCGCGACGGACGGTTATCGCTCCGGCCAGTGTCGCTCGGGCCGCGTGTGTTGCGATGGTCGGTGGAGCCGACGCGCTCTCAGCTGTGTTGTGTCGCGGAGTCGCGCCGCCCGGCTAGTGCCCCAGTGTATGCACCCTAGGAGAGTGAGGGTGGCCAGCGCCAGGGCATATGACGCGATGCTGCGCTCTGCTACTACCGGAGGCATGGTGGGTCTACCGCCCCCGCCGCACGCGAGGCTCTCGCTTTTCGATTCCTGCCACCGAAAGATTAGACTCATCGGTGGTGGTCCCGTTGCCTTCCTCGGCGGACTTGTCGCGTAAGTAACAATATTATTCCGTACCTACATTCTAGACCCTGGTTGCAACATGTGGTGTCACAACCGCGCGAGGTGCTACTATACTTGAACGGTGCCGGTGTCCACTCGTAGCAGGTGGTGCAAGATGTTGGTAAAGCGCTTGGGAATGTGGTTCTTGAGCATTCTCCTATACCTATGTAACAGCTCCACTCCACTAACTAATTGTTGTTTACATAAGATTGTGACCCCGACCCTAGTACATCGGCATTTGTAAGCCGTGTAGCGTCAATTGGAAACTTTTATTCTTAATTGTAACTTTTAATTATCTTAGAAAAAAACTAACTAACTATCTTTACGCTGTATCCCTGACGGGGTAGTCAGAGAGTACAGATCATAGAGTAGAAGTGGATAAATTCATGCACACGAAGAAGAGGAATGAGAGCCAATCCTCACCAACGTGTTTGTTCATGTTTCGACTAGTTACACATACAGACTAACCGTACACAATTGAATTTGTAGTAAAAAAAAGGTAACCCCTTCAGGGATAAAGACGTGAATGATAAGTAGTTCTTTAGGCCAAACCTTTCAGATATAAGGCAATACATCACTTAAACATTTATTCAGTCTTTCTTTCCACTTTCCGTCGCTGAAATGGTTGTTCTCTATATAAAATATTGCCAAAGTTACTTTTTATTAGTTTTGCTATGGTATTAGAATCTTTGTAATTCGTTCATTTGTTACTGAGGGTTTCAGTTACTGTGAATGCTGCATCGTTGAACACTTTTCTGGTATAAAATACACTTTAAAATAAACCTTTAATGTGATTAACTCTTTTTATCTCTTTCGAAGCCTGTGCCAGTTTCTCCTATTGAACTAACGCTTGTTCACCGCAGTATATTTATCTCCGCAACACGCAGCTCCTGCTTAGTTGATTGTTTGTAGATTCAGGTGACAAGGAATCCACCTAAAAATAGCGCTTTATCAACAGACCGCCCACTTACTGACCGACCTGTGCGTTATTTTCAGAAGCTATTTGCTAATATTTTATTAATATTTCAACATATTTTTTTTAAAGTTGCATAATTTATGACTTTGGCCATGCACAGCTGTTATAAATAGTTCAAGAACGTTTTTCAAATCCACATAGTGCATCAAATTAGTATATTTTAATGTTTTTATATGATTTGTAAATTTTGTCCAAACTGTCATCGAGCGAATGCCATCAACTGCATCAGGCAGGATGGGCGCTTGCGATGGATTCCACGTATGCCATTTCTTAGTTTATTTCCACCTTGCAATTATACCCTGTGATGACAATACATGTTACTATTTAGTTTGCTTTTTACATACCTCTTACAACCGTTGCTCTGTTAGGGTTGTCAAGGACGGTGGCACCGTCTGCCGTGTTACAAGTGGTTCTGCCTAACCTTAACAAAAAGAAGCAATAACTTAATACGGACTAATTGAATGTTGCCAATAAAGTAGTGATGAAGTAATTGTACTTCTATTTTGTTAAGACAAACGTCCGTTGGTTCCGCAGTTCGACGCTAAGCTTTCAGTCAGCAACGAAGCGAGACCATTATAATTACCCTTTGCTCAAGTTGTGCCACTTAGCAAGTGCCCCTCGTTATAATAGCGAAGCCTGCTAACTTACAAACTGCGACTAAGTGCTACTTATGCAAGGTTACGTTATGTTATATGCCGTTTTATCTATTCAGCAACGGTCTTCGCCCACCTGCTTGCGCTGTAGCTGTCTTTAACGGTTGTTATGTATTTTCATTTAATACTCACTTGGGCTGGTCGTTTGTGGAATAAATAATCAGCGACCATGACTGCAAGTCACTACAAGTAAACATTTATTAAGTACCAAACACTCAAAGGTAAATCAATTATAAGACGAAAACTCAGTTGTCACTACCACTTAAAAATGACATTTTAATAGGTATATATTATATTCGAACTCCCGTTCGTTTATCAGTCACGCCTATATTCCCGTCACTCCAATTCAAACCCGTCGTTTATTACTTTTTCAATAATTTATGTATATTTGCCCGATTTGTTGATTACTGCCCTGCTCTTCAGGGTAGTAGCGTGATGATATAGCCTATAGACTTCCACGATAAATGCGCTATCCAACACACATTACTATAGTTAACTTTATATATATTTTTTTATATTGTTGGGACAACTCACACAACGACATCTGATTCCACACTAAGCAGAGCTTGTACTATGGTAACCAGAATAACTGATAAACATACTTAAATATTTCTAAATACATACGTATCATAGATAAATAACACCCAGACACAGAATAAACCATCGTGCTCATCACACAAAGTTTTATCCTGGGTGGGAATCGAACCCACGACCTCTTGCGTAGCAGTCGGATGCACTCCCACCGCGCCACAGAGGCAGTCAAATTATTAATATAATAGTTACCAAGGAGACGCGCTGACTTCGCAGAGTTCGCTCGCTATTGGCTAGTCGCGACGTCGCGCATGCGTAAATCGCAAATCATCGGCCATCTTTTCACTTGTCATTTTAAGACCAATTTTTTTCACACTATAATGATTATAATACCTTAAAAGATAGACATATGCTGTTGCGGACTTTATTTTAGAACTTTTAAAGGGAAATAATTATGTAATACATAGTTTTTGCGTAACATTAATCGTTTACGCAGCGTTCGCAACGGAAGCTATCAAAAGGAATATTTTGTCCCCGATTTTGCCACATTTATCATTGCTGTTCCGCACCTGTTGGTCGTAGCGTGATGCTATATAGCCTGCCTTCCTCGATAAATGGACTATTCAACACAAAAATAATTTTGCAAATCGAACCTGTAGTCCCAGAGATTAGCGCGTTCAACCAAACAAACAAACTAACAAACTCTTCAGCTTTATAATATTAGTATACATTTATTCACAGGTAAAGGTCACATTTCTTTTCTACTAGTTGTGGTAGCCTAGAAAACACCACAAAATGTGTTATTAGTACCTATAGTGTATTGGCACAAATACAAATTCTATTTGTAAGGATTGGAAATGATCCTCTATATCTGCTTCATGAAGTATATGAAACTACCTCATTGAAATCAAGGAGCCACAAACCACTTATAAATTATCATAGCTCCGTATATTATCTGTTACTAGGTGACTGTTACTTGCTTCGTCCGTGACATTCGTTTATTCGATAGTATAGCGCGACAAGACAAGATTTAGAGAATTCTATTACATTTTTGGTATGTCAGTATGAGACAAATTATGCTAGGAAATAAAAATCCTGATGATAGTTAAATGTACCTAAGTACAACTTGACTATGGTGTTTGTTTGATTGCTATACACTAGACACAAACTACGAAGACTACATCGCCTAAAGCAGTATAGCCTGGACGACCAAGCACATTTTGTTTTCGTATGGTGGGAAAGCATAAGTCCCGTACGTAACTTGCCATTGGACTGTATCGCCGCACCATTGGCGATGTCCGATGTTCCTTTAGATAAAGAACATGGCGACAAATAACAATGATGGTTCTTGTGTTGATAGTTAGGGTTATAAATATACTTACTTGCTAACATTCCTTGCAGAGTATTTTGTAACTGTTCCAGCATATCATGACGCGGTTTTTGTTTGTTGACGGTCGTAGTGTAGTAAACATTGACCGTAATAGATCACTTGACTTTTATTGTAAGAGAGTATGGCAACAAAGAGAAACCTGAGTCGATAATTCAGGGTGTACTCAATATAGCGAAGTAGTAGTTGACTTTTGAGCCTGGGAACTCCTTGGAAGAATGTCCAAGACTCGTCTGGACACCTTTTGTCTGTATAGACTACACTAACAGACCTTGATAATCAATGTCGAGTGTTCCAATACAGGTTCTATGTAAATTTATTATTATTATTACTCTTATTAAATCCGATTCGATTATTAATACTCCTATTAAAGTTACAATTTTGGATTTAAATAAGCTATTTATTGTACTAATTAAGTAAAGGTGCGGGTTATTTCGATGAGCACTTTGTGCAAGTGCATGTCTTCATAAATGTACAAGAAACTGAAGCAAGTACGGGCTGACTTCTCGCGTAAGTATATCTGTATGGGTTCTTCAAAGGGGGTCTTGAAGTTTGTTACAGGGTCCCTCTTGTCAATCAGGTGAACCGTATAATTGTATGACGTCTTAGTGGAAGTTACCAAAAGTGCCCTTAATTCCTTATCTCTTTTTGTACCACAGACTAGACAATGACATTGACATTAATTGTCAATCTTCTCAATTAAAATGCAATAGAAGTATGCTTGGATCGCGAAGCCTGGTGACCTGTCCTCTCCGACTACCCTGTCAGGGATACAGCGTGTGGATAGTTAAGTATATAACAATGCAATTAAAAAGCAAAATATAATTAAGCACAGTCATCGGTTAAAATCGGTTACTGTTACAATACGCATTGTATTTTGACATACATCTATTAATTAACACACCTTAATCCGAAGTGGGAGATATAAGTGTATAATCATCCACATTTCGCCAGTAAGATTTAGTTACACGTAGGGACCATCCACGGTTGGCTTACCAGACTCACTTATTCACCAATTTATTACCGTGTTGAAATAAAAAGAAGCACATCGAGACTACCTAATAAGGTCTTCAACACTTGCTGGCTTGATGACTACCACGTTACTGGAAGCCGGGACCAGCTGCTTAGCGTGCTTCCGAACAAACGGCCACCCATCTTAGGTCCAACCATAGCCTAAGATGCTTAACGCAATAACTTATCACTGCAACGAAACAGAACTTTTGAGTAAGTGGTTTTACGCAGACGATTTAGTAAAAAGAAAACTAGTAACAGTTTGCGCTGTTGGCTGATCGATCTGTTGAGGTCAGTCAGTGCCCACCATAGTATTTGAAGTATCTAAACGAAGCACCGTAGCTATGTGAATTAAATAGCACAAAAATGCCGTGTTGACTAACATTGAAGGGCAGGTGCATGTAGTAACGGTATTATGTGAGAACGTTTTTAATTTTATTATTAGTGTAGTGAGAATTCCAATTATACATATAATACGATTTAACAATTTTTCTGTCGATTCAGCTGTCTAGATAAATGTCACAGGACAGCATTAAAACACAGCGTTTACCAAGAATGAAACTATAAACGCACTCGGTTCGTTTGATCCCCCATTGATACTCGTATACAGTGTAACGTTTAATGTTTGATATGACATTGTTCGAATCATGCTTGTTTAAAGTACATTTGCGATGTTTTTGACTGGTTAAAATTAACTAAGCATTTAGTTTAAGGAGCTAATGCAGCAATTGACCTTGAAGTAACATGATATTCCAGTGTGGTGTACGTTAAACGACAAATGGGAAAAAGTTGGCATGACAATGGCACACCGCTACATGTCGTCACAGCAGGATTAATACTACAAGCTATCGTTCTATAAATTCTGTTCTTGTTTACTATCTTTCTAAACGGAAGTCCCATGAAGCGGACATATTCGTGACGTATTTGCCCTCTTGGTCATTAGAGCGAGATGTTCAGTGAGCAAGAAATATCTGCGGACTGTCCGTGCGTCCCATCACCACATCTGCGATCTGCACATATTTCATAATCATAACGTAGAAAATTGTCATTATATGCGCCAGTATTGTCTGGATACGCTTTGATTTAACCGTTCTGGAAATATACGCTGTTATCATCTAATATTCCACATACGTTACCAAAATGTGACTTCACCTCAATTCGCTTCCAGTCGGTCTACGTAACGCAGTAGCTGCGGTGTGGGATATATCATTAGCATTTGTCCGACCTTCTACTAAAATGAGTTAATTTAATCTTAATCATCTCGATTTGATCGCGACGGTCATCGGCATCAAGCACTTATTAGATTCATTATTGTAACAGGCTACGGTGTCAAGGCGTATATTTAGACCACTTTGATAAACAACAGGGTACATAATTATTAAAAATTCAATGGTATGTCATATTATTATTTTAATGTATTATTTATACAAGCCAAGATCATTAATTAGACTAAGTTCATGAACCCACCATCGAATCAGAATTAACTAACTAACTATCTTCACGCTGTATCCCTGACGGGGTAGTCAAAATAAAAAATAAAATAAAATAAAAATATCTTTATTTTGCATAGACCATTTTAACGGCGCTTACAAAATGTCATACCCTATTTAAAATATTTAAAGCGACCACCGGTTCGGAACGCGGCCCACCTGAGAAGAACCGGCAAGAAACTTAGGAAGGCTTTTTTTTTTGATGGCCTATTTACAATTTAATATTATTTCACTTTGCCAGCAGATCATTTCCAGGCGTCCCTGTCCTGCAAATAGTCTGTAACGGAGTAAAAACCTTTTTCACAAAGCTTGCTTTTAATATACTTTTTAAATTTATTTAAAGGTAAATTTCTCAGGTCACAGGGAAGCTTGTTGTAAAAGCGTATACAGTTACCCTGGAATGAATTGCCAATCTTATGTAGTCGACTGTGGTGGACTGAAAGATTATTTTTATTTCTAGTGTTTATATTATGTTTATCACAGAGTTTAGAAAACTGTGATAGATTTTTCTGGACATACATAAGATTGGCAAAAATGTATTGTGATGGTACGGTTAGAATATTTACTTCTTTGAATTTTTCTCGGAGAGAAACTCTGGGGCCCAAATTATAAATAGCGCGTACAGCCCGCTTTTGTAGAACAAAAATAATATTTAAATCTGCAGCACTCCCCCAAAGGAGAATACCGTAAGACATAATACTATGAAAATAGCTGAAGTAAACCATTCTAGCCGTATCCACATCTGTTAGAGTCCTGATCTTTTTTACAGCGTATGCAGCCGAACTTAATCTAGAGGCTGTCTTTTCTATGTGTGGGCCCCACTGCAAATTGGCATCAATAGTTATACCTAGGAACACAGTTGATTCTACAAACTCTAACACTTGTCCATTCAGTTGAACATTGGCCGCAACTTGTTTTACATTTGGTAGAGTAAATTTTATACATTTAGTTTTATTTTCATTAAGGCAAAGATTATTTGAGCTGAACCAATGAACTACTCTTGCAATTGCATTGTTTACATCGTCATAGTTATCTAATTGTCTTTTAATTTTAAAAATTAATGAGGTGTCATCTGCAAACAAAACAATCCTATTCCTGTCCCCTACATAAAATGGTAAATCATTAATATAAATGAGGAACAAGAATGGCCCAAGTATCGAGCATTGGCGGCACACCCATTGTAACCATGGATCCTACAGAACGTGTACCATTAATATCGACCCTCTGTATTCTATTGTTCAAATATGAAGACAGAAGGTCGAGAGCTTTGCCTCTTATTCCATAGTGGTGTAGTTTCCTGCACAGCGTTTCATGTTGAACGCAATCAAAAGCCTTTGATAGATCGCAAAATATACCTAATGCATCGTGCTTGTCTTCCCATGCTTCATGAATACATTTTAATAACTCAACACCAGCATCGGAAGTTGAGCGCCCTTTCGTAAACCCAAATTGATTCGCATGGACTATTAAAATGGGATAGCATTTGATTCAAGATTATTTTTTCAAATACTTTGCTCAAAGTTGGCAGCACTGACACTGGTCGGAAATTAGACGGCTGTGTAGCGCTGCCAGCCTTGAACAAGGGAACGACTTTGCTGTGTTTCATTAAATCAGGAAATGTACCACTAGAAACACAGTCATTAAACACAGTTGTTAGATGGGGCGCAATTACCTCAATTATACATGATGCAGTTTTGACCGATAATCCCCAAATGTCCGCGGTTTTCTTAATTTCGATACATTTAAATGTTTTTACAATGTCCCGAGCACAAATATCTGTGAATACAAATGCATCCCTGCAACAAAGAACAGATTCTTCTACTAAAAGTTCAGCGGAACTGGAAGATGCTTGGAGAGATTTTGTTGTCAAAATAGGTACATTTTTGAAAAAGTGTTCAAACTCCGTAGCCACTTCCAGGTCCCCTGTAACATGGCAACCATTTACTTTTAAGTGGAAATCCCTTTCAGTCACTAAAGATCTACCGCATTCAGAGTTAATGATGTTCCAAGTCATTTTTATTTTATTTACAGAATTAGAAATTTTATTTTTAATGAAGTTTGACTTAGCAAGATGACACGTTTGTTTAAATATCTTTGAATAATTTTTAACATATTCCTGAAGGAGAGGACAGATCGCCAGGCTTCGCGATCCATGCATACTTCTTCCGCTTCTTCGAGATTCATCAATCGCTTCATACACGCACGTCAGAATTAACTACTAGTCATAAATTAATGTATAAGCAAAAACATTTTGACACCGTTTCGTAGCCTCTGTTGTAGAACCCGAAGTCTGTAGGTATATGTAAGTTGATACCTATGAGATCTTTTTCTTAGTAACCACTATTGTTTGAGGGTCCTCCAATCCTAGGATGCCAGATGATGCCTAGACGCCTAGGCTGTCGGTTGGCAAGTGGAGGTTAAAAGATTTTGTGTGTGAGATTTGGTGTAAACAACACGAAAGCTTTGATGTTTCAAAAAAATATGATTTGCGAAATTAGTGATGACGTTTTGCACACTTAGCGTACATTCGTCAGATGATTAGCTAACCATTTAACATAACCAAGCTACTTACTGATAGTTTAGCTATACACTAAATAACGCATCTGGAAATGTTGCCTGTTGTATACTTTTTTACTGTAATTGATTCACAGCAAGGTCAACTACTTTCATCTTGATTATTAACCCACACGTAAAAAAATTAAGTTTACAAAGCTGATATTCAGAACCTAGGGTTATTAAGTGACGTAAACCCGTACTAAGAACAGATCTGTCTAGAATTTTAAACCTCAACCTTCGTGGTGACGAACAAAAGTACCAAGTTACACAGTGACCAAAAATATACTTGTGTTTTATGGATGGGAACAAAGGTGCTAAAGTTTATATTTCAACATTAGTTAAAACCGTTTCTTTGATTTCGACTGAACCACTTTTGATAATTCACCCTAATAAAGTAGGAATGTTGATTCCTGAATAACAATTTCAAGTTTGGTAAAACTTGAACAACAAAGCAACGCTAGGACCGATTTAGCAAATTTAACTTACGTAGATTTTTTTATTAGTAGAAAGCGTTATACCCTGTAGCATCCAATTTGGTGAAAATGGAGTAAAACAGTAGTAGGTACCTACCTGTATAAACGCTAGTCGGGCGCTGAAACATGCCGAGTTTATTACTAAGTACTAGTCCACATTTAATGTAATAAACTTAGGGCCGTATTTTAGAACGTTACTCAATACTCAAGAAACGCTTGAGGCTAGTTTTGCCTTATATATACTACTCTCAAGTGTTTCTTGAGTACTGCATAACGTTCTAAAATACGGCCCTTATTTGGACGCTTAATGGAAAATCATCGTCGAGTGTTAGAAGTTGCGCACGATCCGCACTCTGGCTGCGCTGATGCAGTACCTACGCAGGCGAGTTACCTAGTTGAATTCAGAATTCACTGGCATATTATTCAATTCATAAGAATCTTTCGCTGTAGCTAACAATAAGATTGATATAAATATCCTCAAAGCTAGCTAATGAATGATGTCAAAGGATTGTTGTTCAGATTATAAGCCACATGTCCGTCTCTCGAAGTGGAGCTTCGATTCACAAGCATAATCGTTAAGTGCTATAATCCTACGTGGAGTAGCTACAAACATACTCATATAAATGAACATGCTGTTTTTATTAGACGCTAATATAAGCGTGCGAAAAGTAAAATACCTTCTGATTTAAATCACCACATTGTATGCTATACTTATAACAAAAGCAAGCTCTACAATACACATGTTAAGATTCAACTCCTAATTTACCAGCTATTAGAAAGGAAAAGTTGTTTCATTTATAAAGAAGGCTCAAGTGTTTCATAGCTTCCGTTATGTTGCCTAATGATTTACTGGATCTAGTAGATAGTAACTATTAAATTTATGGGTGCCCCGTCATTATATCATTTGTCTAGTGTACCTTACAAGAACACGGGTCGCCTTACTATTTTTATTCCACGAAGGTTGCAGACTAGTTTACTTCGTAGACCTAGTTGAAAGTGATCACAATAACCTTTGCGTGCTACATTAGCGTTGGTTTTGTTATCGTAGTTTCATTGGAACTGGTCTGCAAAATCAAATATGATGTTTTAAGCCCTTCTTTTGAAAAGGGTTGAGTGGGAAAGAAGAAACGGCGAATGATAATGTTGCACACTTTGACATTGAGGACGTGATTAAAGGTAGAAACGGCATGGCTATACTATACGACACTCTGAACAGCTGAGCTGCTGCACGCCTCTATAATGTAGAGAGCATTAGAAGTTGTAATCTGAGTGACAACTAATTTATAGTGATGATCCTATTGCACGCCAAGATAGGAACTCTGAGTTTAAATGGCCTACATCTTTTTGGAGAAATGTGACTATGGTGATTGCGTTGTTGACAATTGAGATATGAGCCTATATTGCTACGCCACGATACGAGAGAGAGGTTGAGATAATGGCGGTGCGCTATTGTGCGATGTGCAGCGAGCGCGGCCGCTGGGCTACGATACAGTTGTAACGGGATCATGCCGCCGGCCCCGATACGCCGAGCGCCTTTCATATCGCCCCGCGGAGCATTACCACAGCCTGGGATATCACTCACTGCCGGTGCCGATGCGCCATTGTCTTCACACACGCTGTACCCGATTCTCACGGAGCCGTTAATAAAGCGGACCCGCCCGACACTAGTAGTAATAACAGCACTAAGTTTAACTAATGTCATGACTATTGAGAGTATAGAAGATGGAATGCTGTCATTACTGAAGTAAGGTCCAAACAGCTTGTAAGAGTTAAACAGACAATACTTTATACAGTAACCGTTCCTTTACGGAAATGAGTAACAGCGTAACTGACACAACTGTCAGTTAACTACGGTCGTCGCGTCTGTCAACTACTGTCCTTAAGTGCATACGGTGAAATGTGGGCAAAATCAAGCATATTATAATATGCTTCCTTTCGGGGTTAAAGGCGTGATTGATAAAATTAAAATGGATATTAGACTATTTATATCGCCGCCAGCAGCGGTCCCTATAATATTTAACCGACTACATGTCTATTAAATTGTTGGAGGAAATGTCTCACTTTTCCATTATTTCACTTGTTAATTACATTTTACATCCGGTTTGAACCATTTTCAATGAATATCGTGTTTGCGTATGTTAGGAATATTTATGCAAATATCATAGTTTCTCGTTACCCGCACACAAATGCACAGGCACATGGCGGCATGCGCTGGCAGTGGTCGCGTGAGCATGAGGTGCAGTGTCTTGGAACGACGTACTCCAGCGAGAGTGCATACCTAGCCGGCAGCTTGCAGTGCAGACCGCATGTGCACCTACACACTTCATATAATTATGTCATTATAGAACATAATGTGATAAATATCGTACCAATTATACTGTCATTTATCGATGAAACATTGCCCTAAAATAAATCCCCTACTAATTTGTTTAAAAAAATTGAGGTAAAAATGCTGAAGTATCAAGTTTTGCAGCAGATTGATGTGAGAGTATCAATACTGATAGAAGTACAATCTATTTGTTTTCTCAACTTATGTGGGAACACAATCCAATAAAATCGTTACTCGACCCAATGACTTTCTGAAACGTTCAAAAAGGTCTTAGTTAAATAGTTATCTGAAGATGGCATGATAGATGACTCAGCTAGTCAGAGCGTTGCCTTCAAAAGCTTCAGGTTCAAGTCCCGTTCAGCACCAATTTGTATTTATCTATTTAGGTCTATCGTTTCACAACCGGGGATACTGAAGATTGCGAGAAATAAACGTAAGATGATGATGATGACCTAAACGTTGACCAGTACATTCCGTTTATAGTCAACAACACCTGTATTATTATGATTCGCAGTTAATTTGGTAAATAGATCGAAAAATGGTTGATATTTTAACTCAATCTTTTCTAAGAATGGAAAGAACATGGGAAACATGTCTGAAATCAGAAAAGGTATTTTCAAAAGCCGAAGTAAACCCACTTCATCTGATCTAATAGAAAGCAACGAGTAACTGCTTACATCATCATTCATCACTCAAGTGAACCTGACACACATTCAGATTTACGGCTCGCAAATTTAGTTCAACATACCTCCAATTATAAATACAATTACATTACATTGTTACATCGCGTTATCGCCATCGCTATGTACTCGTAACATCAACCAGGAAAACTTATGTCACCTCAACTACAGAATGCGTATTTTAATTTATTCTAGTTATTTTGCCCTACATAAAATAGATATGTTTTATAATTGTTTAGTTATGACTGCATCTCATTATCAGGTAATCGAATAAATTGATCGTTACGTCTTCAAGCTCTTCCTCAAGTGAGCGTTGAAATTTTATAAATATGGTATAGGTACAGGTCGTCAAATTAGATTTTCTCCACCTTTGTTGAAAGGCTTTGTTTTCTAGGTGGAAACAAAACAGGCTCTGTACCACTCGGAGGATAATAATTTCAAGAATAGTCCTTAACATTTCTAGATGTATTTATCTTAAAATGTTTGTGCTCGCAGTTGCACAAACACAAGTGCTTCTTCAGCACAGGGTTTGTTTATCTAGTTGCAACCAATCTAATGGAGGCTACAAAAAAAGCAATTTTTGTTTTGTTGCTCATAAAACAAAGGGAAGTCGACGTTGCAGAAATCGGCATAGTAAAGAGCGGTTAGTCTACTTCGCTGGAACGGCACCGGCGCGGTGCGGCGCGACGTCGGCGCGGCCGCAGCTACGAACCTTCGCGCTCTACATACGACACATTGTGTCGTACACGCTTCCTGCCTGTACTGCGCCTTGTACCCTTTTTATTAACGTATTGTTATCTTCGATTACAATTTTTTTATACTAGATACAAATAAGAAAGCTTTAACGTAATATCTGTAGTGTAATGATGACTTATGTTAGATGACTAGATAGATTTTGATTGGTGATCCCACCAATTTTGTCCCACAAAATTGCCAAATGCTGCTATCCTGCAGATCTGTCTTCATTCAGATATCGCCTGATCTGAAGGCTATTGATGTCTTCTGATTGTAGCGTTAAATGCTGTTGCATCCAAAGGTTCCAAGGTAGAGTTTTAAATCAGCTTTGCTTTTATTACTATATATCTGAAGAATTACTGTGTAATACCTATCAAAGAGAATAGATGTTCCCAGAGATTTCAATTCGATTTGATACGCATAATTCCTGCTGAGTTTTTCTGGACGATATTTCTCAGTTAGCAATTTTAAAAAAATCTAGGTATTACTACTCGTTTTGTCAAACTTTTTTTTACTACTACTTTTTCTCCGTAGTTATCCTTTGCCATGGTATTAGCACATTTACGTACTCAATACTCAAGGTTCAAGAGACAGTGGGAGCTTTCGTTAGTGGAATTTAAACCGTACCCACAAGTTTCGAGGATTTGTGACTTTGTTCATTTCCAAATAATGAATTTCATCGTCATTAGTTTGTTCGGGATCGACGTTCGACCGGCGCTCTTATTTGCTTTGTCATTGACGCTGATTGATGTGTCATTCGGCCAATGCTTTCGTTCTGAGTGCTAAGTTAGTAAGTAACGGCCTTCGTATCCATCCACCGGCGGTTTTTTAAGACCGTGCTAACTACCATCAACAGCTTGATTTGTCTATCGAAACAGTCGAGCAGTCGAGTGACCGGACTTCGGTCGTTTTGTTGATTATGAAACTGCAAGTAGCGAGCTGCGCTGCGAGCGTAACGCAGCTCGGACGCGCTCGGCTGCTCATTTTATATTTCGTGACGAACTGCCCCGGGCCCCCGCCGCCCGCGCGCTGTCACACTACGTTTACCGAATCGAATACTCTCATTACTATTTAAATACGATCCTAACTAGAATTGTGCGTAAAACATTGACAGCGGTACTAATTTGTGTTCCTATTTATTTGCATCTGGTGGCCACAGCACAGCGCAGCTTGCTTAAGATTGGTACCGATCGATAAAATCGGTATGATTTAAAGTTAGGAACTAGTGCGTTGATGGAATATATTCCTTTAAAACAAAAAGTATTTTTCGAATATCTCTCTATTGTGATTATGTCCCGTTGCAGATACAGCAGCAGCATCAATCTGATTCATGCTATGAGACGGCGCTGGTGTACATAGAGGGTTGAGAATGAGAGATGCAATGAAGGCCACTTGTATAGCTGCGCTAGCAGCCAATAACAATGGAGTCCGAGCTTTAAATTGTGCATTTTTTAAGGATTTTACCACGAGATGCGCAACTTATCGATAACTTATTTTATGAGACGTTCAATAATTTATATTGACGTTTGGTCGTTTATTAGAATTATACAACCGCGTCAGTACTGTGCGCCGACATCGACGTCGCGATACAGCCATCAATGCTCGTGGTTCACTTGACTGATTGTTATTCCCCTTAAAGTTATTGATTACTTTATTTTAATGATAAAAAGCTTACACAAAATGCTCGCCTCACTCACTCGTTGTCGTTAACCCCGATGTTACTTCAAGAAAACAAAAAATATTACCCGATCCGTTCAGCACTTTGAGGTTCTCACGACATTAACAAACTGTCACAATTTTCCCACAAAGATGTTAATTAGATTTAGATTCTGGGTCAAATAAAAAGTGGCCGACCGGCGCGGGCGGCAGAGGCGTGAGCTTGCATTTTCTTTCACAGATTTAAGAAAGCTAGTCGTATCTAATAAATATCTGTGGCAGTGGCAGTTGAAATTGTATCGACACAGAAAATGCGAGCAATCATCATAACAGTCATCACTTTAATTTGCACAAACTAAATATGTAGTAATAAAATTAAAAAGAAAAACTAGTTGCACTATTTATTTTGTGGATGTGCCATGGCTCTGATGATGATGTTTGTCAATTATTTACATAGTACATTATAGGTATATAATATATACAGACACATATATTTTTCTTGAAAATAATGTTTTGTGTTGAAAGAGCATTGTCGTGACTGGTTGACCCGAGCGCGCACTCCGGTGAGGCAGTGCCCTCGCGGGACGGCGGGGGAGCGACGCGAGGCAGGAGGTTAGGCACCGACAAGTGAAAGTGCACCGGAGAACAATCACAATAACAACGGTAATGATCCAGGCTCGGTCACACAACACGACGTCGCTTCGCTACAACTACAATCAACGTACTATCCGTATACTTCCCCCACAACGGAAAATTGAATCTCCGAAACTAATTTGCTTGCAAATTTGTTACCCGCGATACCATTGACTGTATTATTAAGATATCCACTCGAACGCTACGTTTTCAATAGCGCATCTATCAACTCCTTGACACATTTTTGATTTTGACTATGGATTTCTCAATAAACTCCCAAAATAGAAACCGGATTTCCGTTAGCGCGACCACATTCGTCACGTGGTCAATAATTTATTAAAGTAACAATAGAATCTAAAATGCGATTCTAAAGTATTGACGTTGTTGTGCGCGTGCGCGAGTGTTACACATACGTAAGTTGCTCACAAAGATCTCTTTGTTCACTATAGAAACAATAGGTATCAATTTGAGTGCTGCCAGTTTTCGCGCAGCGTACGCGGCGGTCAAGGATGTGTGCTACGATAATGTGGAAGGCCGCCTGCAGTCGCTCTACGCTTACGCTCTGCTATACTACACTTGACTATAATATGCAGCTGTGTCCGCGTAGATGGCCTGGAGAACAAGTATTTTTTTAATTTGTGGAATACTTATAGTATCATATCTATTGTCATTACTATGTGCTTACGGGAGACCATAACCTAAGTAAGGTTATGCTGTTTACACATTACCGGCGTGTGAGGCTTCTGGCACTCGGAGGGGATGAGAGGTTTCAAACTATACACTAAAACCTAGCAGTGTAGCAGATCATAACCGGATCGTAGGGTGTCAATCGATTAGTGACCATCCGACATAAGCACAAACATATTACAATATAAACTGCTTTCTAACGCTAACCCTGAGTAAATGACTCCACTAAGTCGTATACTCTCTAGGCAGAGCTGCATGACACGTCCACATGCAAGTATACCATTCACTTGCTGCAAAATGGCTACCTACCTTAGCTTAACACATGGATCATGGACACTGTCGAATAATTGCAGAGTAGAACTTCATTCTACACATGAGATTGATCTTGATTTCCTTGAAAGACGATTTAGGGATCCCACGGAGTGATAAACAACGCCTCGAGGGGGGACTTCATGCTTGACCGGCTGCTTGACATCACAGTAAATTGGCGGACGTTTTGACGGCATTAACCTACAGACGTTGTCGAATTGGTTATTGGATTAGGTCAGTAGAAAAAACTCGAAGTACGGATGCATAATTGCGGATGTAAATGCAGAATTCTACTAATGACATCTTACGATAAGGAAAGGAGAAAGTTTGTGGCAATAGATAAAAGATATCTTGCTAGTCAGAAACTGTTGAATGAATTTAGAAGGAAACTAGCACACAGATAGGTTATAAACCGAATTAAACAAAGCGGTTTGTTATAGTAAATAGCTCGTTTTAGTATATTATATAAAAGCTTCGCAAGGGTCACAGCATCACGTTTATACCGCGCCATAAGAGGCGCAGGCACACTCTTCTACATCTAAAGTGTATTTCCCGTTGTTCGATACCCCACCTGGATTTGAAGCCAAACTTCCAATTTTGTTTGGCTTCCAAGAGCACATATCCCCTAACTTTTTGGGAGCTTCTTTGGGAGCGATTGCCGTCTGAACTCCCATCCCCGTTAGTGCGCTTGCGTCATTGCTACGTCCATTGGTCCAGCAGTCAGCCGATAGTAGATGATGTTTGTCTTATGTTATTTGAGTACAGGAGCGAGTCTTAGCACTAATGTTACTAATGAAATTACCGAGAGGTGTGTCTTTAAGTAAGTGTTAGGCATATACTAATATCGTCGTAAATTACCTACTTCATCATTAGCATTAACTACCGTTATTAATGACGCGAACAGTTATTGGTAATTACTTTTCTCATTACAATTCAACGTGGTCACTCGTACGAACTACTAAATATGCAACTATATTTCTGTATCAATACGCCCCTGTTGGTTCATAATATACACGAAAACATTGACGGACGCGTGGTTTACACTACCCCTTTCTTTTGAATCTGCAGCTTAATATGATTTTTCATTTTAACAGTCAGGTTACGAGAACCGACTACAAGTACAAGACCTCACACTTTCAAATCCTGCAATATGCGTAGTTTGTTAGGCCATACTGATATGGGTCGTTGAACCAAGAACTCGCCAGCTGCATCAAGTCAAATGCAGTGACCTGTGCCTGTGACGCTCGAGCGCGGCGCTGCCCGCATGCTCCTTGCGCAGAGCATACTACTACTACTGTAATATAGAACGCCCTTTTTTACTTTATCAGCTAAATAGTTCCTAAACTGCTGTAGGTATACTTTTGAGTTGCCAAGTCAGAAAAATGTTCTAAGTTTTTGTTGTCAACGCAATTAATTCATGTGCCAGTCATGTCTTTATGAATTCCTGTAACTTTTGTACACTACAAATTCAATAAACTTTTTATTTTATTAACCCGCATTTCTATTGACCAATTCTGTTTATATACCAATATTACTCACCAATAAAAATTTCCTACCAGAAATACCTAGTGACACCACTCTGGACTCGACCCCGCAATCGTATGTTCGATGACGTACAAACATGTACGTACAAACAAGTACGAACAAACATGGCACGATGAGAACGAGGCGGGTTCGGACAGATTATGTCGGCTCAGTAAAAGCATGTAATGTAACCCAGATATTACCTAGTATATTTATTTTTGATCTTTAATTAACGTATTGTTAATTATCTAGTGACAATTCCATTAAGCGACAACGTGTGATTTGAACTGGCGAGGCGCGGCGTGTTGTGGCGTGACGTGTGACATAAACAGCGCGTGACGCTGCGACCTTGGGGTCCGATCGCGCGATTTGTGTGACGTGATCATGTGTAGGTTATATTTGTGTTATTTGCGCATATTAAAACTACTAGATCACTGCCACTGACAAAGTACGTTGTACAAGATTCCATAGCCTACCTATCATAAAGCATACAAAGGACCACAGTGACATTTGGGAAATCAAATTATTTAAGACCCACTATCCAACTTTTATATCACTCCTTCTTCATGATATAACATACCTACGTAGTATGGTTTGATATCGGACAATAATTTTGAATACTCTAATTCATAGGTACGGTACGGTACACAGGGAACATTAATTCCGAGTAATAAAACGCCAACTTTGCAGAGAATAAACACAAAACCCCATATTTCAGCAAAATCACGACAATATGCATTACAAACGGGAAATTACTAGAACGTTTCACACGCGAACGAAAGGGTTCGCTAACTTTGCTATTACAGATAAGTTAATGTCGATAATATGACCTTTTTGTATGCTCGTAACTGGGATAGAACGATGCTTAGTGGTTTTGAATTTTGAATAATAGACTCCTAATGCGTAACTTGGTCAACGATTTAGAATTTGATGCAAGGGTACGGTAGCTGTCCTAATTGTTACCATTGATGGCGATTCGTGTGCTGTCTCGAAGCTTGTCCACGATATCATTATCTGCACTTGTATTTTAATTCCATTATATTTTTCCATTGTATTTTAATTTCATACCTTTAAGCACTCGTAGTGAGCGGCAGGTCAGGGGACCTAGCTTACAACAGTCGTGATGCCACACCCCTCGTGATCCGGAGTGCCTTTTAGTGCCCGCTCGATCGCTGTCTACCCCCTCTGATCTCTGAGAGACGTTCGAGGGCGACTCGAAGCTGGCAGTTCCTTCGGGTGGTAGTAGGGGCACCACATCTAGCCCCCCGAGGACAGCCTTATCTTGAGGCGTTCCCTTATCCGGGTCGCCGTGACCTAGTCTAGTCTAGCTAGCCCTCAGGTCTATCCATTGTGAAGTAGTGGTCGATCGCCTTGGACATCATGGCTTGTTTTGCTTCAGGAGTGCTAGGCGAATACCACGGCACGCGAGCCTCAACGACTTAATCTGACGTGCTCTTGTTGCCGCCGGTGTGCCAGCTAAACTTGAACCGAATGGTTTGGTGCGCGAGACGGCAAGAGGCCGGACGGTATGTATTTAATGCCGTGGAGGATGGGTAGGTGCATAGTGTGGGACGCTACGTGCGTCGACACTCTTGCTCTTACTCAGCTTTCCGGTACTGCTGGTTGTGTCCCTTGGAGACCCTTAACCGGCAAAAATATTTGCAACTCATAAGTGATTACGTTTTTGAGCCGTTTGGGGTCGAGACTTTAGGGTCATGCGGTCCAAGCGCTATTCGCGGTCAATTAATTTCAAGTTAGCTCAGTTAATATTATGACTTATAGCGCGAGTTCTCTGTCGTCCTATATTGTTAATGCTTCTCATATGAAAAACCAGCCCTAGAACACAGCGATATATAGGCAAACAGCAAAATATATTATGTCAAAAATTAACACTTGCTTAATCTAAACGACATTTGTGTAGCACAGATTTACACCTTTAGTCTAATTATATTTAAGTGTGACTTATTAGTACATTTTACTTGCATCCGCTGTGTATATTCTTCGACATAATTTCGTATTTAAAGTCACTTTCTTTTGTTTCCAGGTAAGTTACTGAGATCCTCGAGCTTCTGCGCAACGTTTTAGTAAGTCACGAACGGACAATCTACCGTTTAGCGATCCCATGCCGCAGCTTGTTTCGATATGTTAGTGGAACACCGACCGGCACGGTGGCGGTCCGCAGAGCACAGTGCACGCCGATCTGTGTAGTAACGCGGTGCAATCCTCGACGAGTTGTTTTGAAAGCAGGCCGTGGGCCGCGCAGGCGTCACCTCTGCAATCAACACTTGCACACGTGTGTTGGGCAACTCCTCGCGTTCATAATTGAGCTGTGGATTTTCGCCGTCCTTTTCGTCACGCTCTATTGTCATAACTGTATCAATTTATGTAAACTCAAGTTGTGTTACCTTAGTTTCTGCAGTGATTTGCCTACAGTGCACATCTAGTTAAACACGTTTTAAGAAAAAAAATTTCGCCATATTTAACCAAGCTGGATATTTACTCTTAATTTAAAATACAGTCATCTTGAGTACGATGGTTCGTCGAAATATTTATGTAGCTAGGCGTATTTCACCGCAATTGTGACGGATTTCACTTCTCTTCAACCTTTGTGTCGATTTACGCTCACATTGTCGTAGACAGCTGACACAATTTCATGTTTACTGACATGATGTTCTTTCTATCTTCATGAACTGTATCCATTAGCAAATTGTTTCGAGTTGCCCATAACCTATTAATAGCATTTATTGCTTTCAGGCCTTTGGCTGATTGTTCTCTTATTCTCCGTCTCCCGTGTTTGTAAACAACTTAATAACAAAAACTATCAAATATATAACCCTTGTTCATCGATCCACATCTTCTGTTAGGTGAGCAACTGTTAGTGAGTGAACTCCTATCATTGAATATTCTTTACTCTTAGTTGATAGCAAATTTGAATAACAAAATTACGAGAAGTCGGGAACAAGGTATAGCGTAAATGGTTTGGATAGCAGTTCATCATGCTCTGAACGTGTGTAACGATAGAAGCAAGTTGCGAAAAATTTTTGTTCTACCTATGTTTCACCTGAAGGAGAAAATTGTGGGCAAACGATTGATGAACGGTGTATGCATATGGCTGCAGTTAATAAGTAGGGCGTTGACACAGGTCGCGTGTGTGGTGTCGCGCAGCAGCGACGTGCTCCGAGTGACAACGAGCCCACCTCTAATGAGCTTGTAAATAAACCGCAACGGTTTAATTAATATTCCCGTCGTGCACAGCACTGACGTAGGTCACTGGACCCCGAGACATGCCACGCCACCTCACAAAATTAACACCAAAGCGTACTACACGGTCTGTTTATCAAAATTTTATGTTGGGGTAATTTTGCGGTATTTTGCCTGTGAACAGCGCGACGTAGTGCTTTTGCACAATCTGTACTAATGGTGAATTTCTGTTTTTCCAATGGGAATGTGTGAAAATGGGAAAAGTGGGACCTAATTCATTGTAATTACGTGACAAATTTGATCTTTCTGTTAAATGTGTATGTCAACTGTGTCTGCGACTTCAGTCAACAAATAAGTACAAAGCGTTACCGTGATTATTGTTTGCGTGTCCTGTTATAATTATTATTTAAGACATATTTCACCACACACAGGGTTACAAAAATAGCATAATGTGACTTTTTGGTAATTTGAAATAATAATTAGTCAAGGTCCACTTCAATTTTTAAAATAATTTTCAGCTAAAATAGGTGGTTCCAAACTCTTTTTACAATCCATTTTTTGTCTTCTAGACTCTGATTGGAACGAAATGAGTCGGCTTGAAAATGTGCCGAGATCTTGATCGATCTCGTATATGTATATACCGTTTGTGATGGTTTGCTACACAAGATCGACACTGTCAACCACATCAAAACAGGAAATTAAACGAACATGTTTCATAAAATATGGCACCGTTCATATTATAATCAAGCCAAACCGCAAACTGCTGGTTAGAACATTAGAACATTATCGGAAAATGACATAGCTATAGGAATATTCCTACCTGTATACATCTAAATATGTTCAAACAGAAACAATACTAAGCTTTTATTAAGGTCGGTCCCGATTCTTCGCAACCTGCTTTGCGTAGTATGGAAAGAACAATAATTCACTTTCAAGTACTAGGAAAAACAGAAAGTTGAGCATCAACGATCATCAGAAATTGTCAAAAACCACATTGATTCGCTGAAGCTCGTCTATCCGTGATTGACGATAAGAAATTAGAAACATAAAAGCAGCTCGGCTTGCTTATTCCTAAATTATCTTCTTGCAGTGGAATTTCTGTTATTGTGCCCGGTTACTTTAGTTCTGGTGGTTAGCCCGACGGCATGCAGCTCGTGGAAGCCGCCTATATACATATTTCACAGATACTGCACAATAAGTGGATGGTTTTAAAACCTATTATAATAAGAGAAATCGGCAGCATCGTCGGCAATCGTCACTCTTGTACCAACACAATCGGTCAAACGAGACGTGACACTGGGAACCAACCAAATTAATTTGATTTTTTGTGTAGGTTCTCGAATGCGTTTTAACGTTTTTTACTTTATCTGACTTACTTCATTTCAATACTGCGACAGACCTTAGTCAAAAAACCATTACAAAGCAGTACGTGCGTAGTATGGGACATAAAAAATATCAAAGTCAAGAAAACTATAAGTTCTATTTTCCGTGAAAAGTAACGATTCGATCAACAATACTTCAATAGTGTGCGATTCTTTTAAACATACAATGACACTTGATTTTAATATACTTACTAGACAAGAGAAAATTATTAGAGGTAATACAGTTGACTTATCTATTACCGAGTACATCGATGGCATGCATGGTTTACACGATCTCTGCCGGGTTTATTATAATGAATGTAATGATGTCGACACGTACAAGTGCTATTTCTATGATATAGACAACATCACTAAAGTTTTCTATAATGGATTATCTAGTTACTCTCCCAATAGTTCTGTGTATGTTACGGGGCGGCGCGGCGGCACGGCACGCAGTGATGCAACAGACCGGTCTCCATGTATCCATCATGATTAAAACAGCGACAGTAAATCAATTGAATAGTTTTTTTGTTTTTATTAAATTAGAGCAGTTGAGTCGGTGTTTGTTAGATTTAATTGACATGTTGTGCAATAGAAGCGTGCGCTCGCGCCGCCATGGCTACGACTTGATGTATGGTGCTTCCAATAGGCACACGTGGTTTTTGTATAATAATGTAGGTAGCTTCTATAAATTACTGATAACGCCCACCAATCGCATCAATCACGAACCGCGGGAAAGCTGGCGTCGTTCGTGTGCTCTGGCGTTGCATATACTGGATATATTTACGATTCGATGTCGAATTGTGATAGTTAGACGATAACCTGGCCTTGATTGTGATATGGTGTACTGGCATACTGTACATAAAGTAAACAGAACGTTTCACCACCGCCGAGGAGTGTGGCAACACGAGTGGTGTAAAAGACAACTACTTGAAATGTTATAGCATAGAATTGCTCTGTGTCGGCTTGATAATGACGATAGGGATGGGATGCGAGTAAAATGATTGCTTCGTGACCTAATTCAATTATTTATGACTCTGTTGTAGAGAAAATAAACAGTCTTAAGTAAACGATGGATATATAATTAGATAGTAATATTAGTTGTTGTTGTAGGTCGATGACGATGACGTTCAGACAAGTTTGTCTTTGCAAATATTTGGCAATAACGGTTTATCTCCACACACATGTATTCATAATTAATACATTATGTATTTATTATATTCACAAACATGAATAAAAATGTTTTATTCATAAAGGTCAGTGTTCGGCACGGTCACCTCTCGGAACAGCTATTATCAATAATTATGAAAATCGAGATTCCTATTTAAAGCATTTGTTGTATTAACTTTGTACCTATGTTGTTATACAGCCCTCGTTTGACTCTATACCATGTTCTAGGACAAATAGTTTATTTTGTCAGAGCGGACTCTGTGTAGATCTCACTTTCGAAATAAAATATATTGGAGGAGTGATGCTTAGAGTGATACTGTAATTACTTTAAAGTATCCTAGACGTTGGTGCTCCCGATCGCGATGCCCGACCCCATACTCGATAAACATTTATTCCCGTTGGCACCAATCGGTAATAGTATTAATAGAGTAACGGCACCAGGCAACCAGAGACCAGATGCACTTTATAGCTTTTATCTATATATAAATAAATAAATATTTTGAACTTTTTTTTTTACACTAAATATAAGCTTGTGGTTATGGAAACCCGGGACCTCATGCACTACTAATGCGCCACCGAGGCTATTAAACATATAGGGATTGTGAACCCACATTAATAAGAACCATGCTTTTAAAAACAGGATAAAACCTCACCTAGATCATGAATTTATTGAGGTCGAACGCGACGGAGCACATTGTTTGATTTAGTTAAATGACATTGGCGGCAGTTATCAGTTGTAATGTGGGTATTTGAAGAGCACCCGCGGCTGGGTGGCGTGTGGTGCTAGCTACTCGCCACTATCGCGGGTTTAGCCTCGCTTTGTGGTGTGTGAGAAGTGGGTCGCGTTGTGCAAGTGCCATTACCGCCTCCGCACAACGGCGAACACCACTTTGTTATTAAGTTCATATGCATACGCCATGTTTCTTTGGTATCGATTCACGTAGAGCGCCTATTTTTATTACCCATTGTGTGGTAAACCTGTGCGAGTACACCGCACAACGCGATGTGTTATGCGCGATGACCTACCTATTGCCGTTCTTCAAATGCACCATACGTTCTTTACGATAAACATAAGTGGATTTGAATACTCCAAATAGTAGTAACCGCATGGTTACTGCAATGCTACGGGATTGAGTTTAGCAAACCGTCGAAAAAGTCGAAAGTCTCCGTTTTAAGTCTACTGGTACGGGAAAATGTTGTCGATGTCCGACCGTTCGTCCGTCCATTCAGTCTACAGGTCGCATTTTTCATCGGATTTGCATGCAACTTGGCATGGACAATCCTTTATATAGCCAAAAACTTTTAGCGAGGTGGTTTTTCGATTGGGGGGGGGGGAGGCAGTGGAGGGGAAATTGTCCCGTAGTGGTTGGCAAAAGCGCTCAAAACGAACACGTTAACCAAAGAAATGTTTATCCTTTTTCTCAATTTACTCCGAATTCTAAACACAGTTCACAGTACCACTAGTATTTAATATTTGCTTGTATGGTCATGTAATACCTGTTTTGGTTAGAGTCGGGTGACATAACCATATTGTCTGTTTCTCAACACGTTAATAAGTGGTCGGTCAATGTTATTAACAGTAATTACTTTATTGGATATCTCATTTGCATAAATCAGTGGGGATGGTCGTTGCGTCTCTCGGGGAATATGTCATGTAGTAATTCGACTTATTTTTTTATGTTCTAATCTATACTAAATTTATAAAGCTGAAGAGTTTGCTTGGTTGAACGCGCTAATCTCAGAAACTACTGGTCGGAATTGAAAAATTGTTTTTTTGCGTTAGATAGCCCATTTATCGAGGATAGGTTATCATTACGCTATTACCCTGGAGAGAGGAGCAGTAGTTATAAATCATGCAAATTTTTATTCATCACTAGCTGACCTCTCCGGCTTCGTCCGTGACATACTTCCAACCCCGTGGCACCCATTTAATCCCGTCGCTTATTACTTTTCCAAATATGTATGAAAGTTTCCCCGATTTGCTGACATCTATGATTACTGCTCCGCTCTCCTGTGTAGTAGCGTGATGATATATAGCTAAGAACCTTCCTCAATAAATAGGCTATCCAATACAAAAAGAATTTTTCAAATCGGTCAAGCCGTTTTCATGCTATGTCGTGACAACGGAAAACGGGCTTCATTTTTATATATATAGATTGTAGTTGTAAATTAAACTTTAACTCTTAATGTAGTACTATAGCTTCAGGAAATTACTGATGTTATTGGTTCAAAACCGTTTTACTGTCTAAGGTCTTTACGTTCAGGGTTAATGACTCGTCGAAAAATTTGAAGCGAACATTTCACTCGTGAAGATTTTTCAAATAAATAAAAATGATTCTATATTTATTCAGACAAAAATATGATTAGTATTTATGCGGGATCTGCCCAATCTCGATACGTAACGAGAACAAAACGATGGCACTTACAGGAAGCGAGTGGTGTCCAATATTCAGCACAACACGACCGGTTAACTTGTCACAATTTTGATACTACTCGCGAAGTAAGATCTCTTAATGATTTTGATGTATATCAGTGTATACTTGAAGTACAAGTTTGCTACGATGTAAAGGAGTCATGCGTGCTGTGCACTAACTAAAAGTACCCTTGCCTACTTTCCCTTGGTTTGTTGCCAATCGTGTCCTTGACCTTAGACATTTAAAACATCGTTGAAGAGAATACACTTCACCATTGTGTAAGATACATTAACCATTATTAGGCCGCTAACAGTGGTTCCACGATGCCGTGTGTACCGTCAACAGGAAGTCCATTTGCTAACTAGTTATATTACGGCTCCATCACACCGCCAACTGCGGTTACCAAGTTCGTAATAATAATATGATATGGAAGTGAGCGCCTAACTGGTTGGCAGACAGCTTTTTGGTGTAGTTTGATGTATTGCGTATAGTTAGTCACTAAATGGTGATTATGTTCAAGGTGAGGTGACATAATTATGACTCCTGGTAACTACACGGCATGTTTGTAACCCAATTACCTAACCAAATTACTCAACAAACAGGCAATGACCTTGTTTGAAAGCATGAGCGCTTCCTCAAAGGTAGCTGTTAGATGTTCTCTATTGGTACAATTGTATTGGACGTTTTTTATCAGTCACCGCATTATCATTTTTCCGAAACTCATAATTTCAATATGCTCTATTTACTGCACGGTATGTAGGGTAAATTGATTGGTCAGTGTGACGTCACATGCGCGTCCCCATCCACCGTCTGTGTGGCGCCCACGAGGCGAGTTGGGGAGAGCAACAGGTGACTTGACTCCCCTCCCCGCGCATCTCTCAACCCGACACCCACAGCTGACGTCACCTGCTCTACCTACCTTGGCTTTAGCTAGATTAGATTTTTTAACGATATGTTTACATTAAATCGTTAAAACAACATCGTAGCGGATTTTGTTTTCATTATTTCTTTTTATATGAGCTTGTGTAATAAATAGTGATGTCATTTGACTCGTTCGATATTGATTTAATATATCCTTATTGCAGCTGTTATTGAAGGTTAATCGAACCGTAAACCTTGAAATATGAATAGACACAGAGACTGTCGCCACACTATAGAATCATTCAAATATGTAGTTAGGTACTGTAGAACATAGAGGTAGCTAGCTGCGTAGTTTTAGTTGTAAAAACAAACCTTAAACAACAAATTCGCTAGATGGACCGATTACATACATTTTGTTTCACAGCGAAGCAGGAAGAAGGGGCAATAAAGAGAAACTATAAGACTAAAGCCCAATAAAGTGTAATTAAAAATATAAATCGTTTTGTTATGGGTTAAGAATCATTTGAAGAGCGTCGAATGCATGAACTTGCACACCACAGAGTAGGTACCTATTGATTCATACATCTACAAAATAAAATTAAAAATTAAAAAAAACCTTCGCATCCAGAACAACAACTACTCGTTGAGACCGTTCTAATAATCTCAAACATGGGAATAATGCTGTAATTTTCTGAGGGTGTCCGGAAGACTACTTGATGCAGTAGAAAGTTCCAGGTTACCATGGCACTACCATCAATAATAATAAAAAACATTGTGAGATCCCTTCATCACCTAGGCAGCGAGCTGATGATCATTAAAATACATGGCTAAGAACTATCTCGATCGCATTAACTTCCTTTAATAAAATGGTATCAAAATTGGTCCATCTGTTCAGAAGCCATGATGCCACTAACACACTGACCGATAAACTTATTGCGTCTGGAGTTATACAATAGACTGTTCCAATAAACCGTCATATTAGTTAGCAAGTCACCATTTAAATAAACCAGCTTCAAATTATCCGTAGATTGTACTTAATCGTGACGTGATACAGTAAACACCAATTTTATTCACAACCTTTCTACTCAGCCTTACTTATGAAACTTGAAAAGGCGGATATTGACAGTTAACATGGCATGCTAAATTAATGCGACACGAAAAAATGCCTTCGTTAAGATGATAATAAAACTAGAGTAAAGTCCATTGACTCTAGTGTTGTCGAAAGTACCATTGAAAGAAGACAAAACAGCAAGTTTGTCATTCATGGCTCTTAAATGGCATTTGTCAACTGCTACGCACTACAGATTATATTCTTGAATGAATGGGCGCAGTTTTACCCACAGTTACTTCAAAACAACTTTCTTCAAACCTGTTTTTTACCAACTTTAGTGTTCAGGCGGACAACATTTTGTATATTTTTTTACCTATTTTAGGCGTCACATTGTATTATGATTTTATGTTCGTTGTTAAACTTCTGTAATTCATGAGCATGACATCAATGAATAAATTGAATAGTATCGCCAGAACAAAAAAAAATAGATTGCAGGTGTCGCAACCATATCTTATTGCAGCAATTCCTTCTGTGTGACAGATAAACCAATAAAATCAGTCCCTACCTTTTGAATAAATATTTAAATACACTAGTATTTTCAATAATTTTATCATCAAGTAAACTCAAAATACATAATCCTACCCCTTACGTTATCATTCAATACATAATATCGAACTACCAGTACAAAGGCCCTATTTTAGAATGTTTCTCAATACTCAAGAAACACTTGAGGGTAGTATTTATAAGGCAAAACTAGCCTCAAGCGTTTCTTGAGTATTGAGAAACGTTCTAAAATACGGCCCTTAGACTTATATATGTTGGGTAACTGCAGTCGTTCCTATTATCATGGTAAATTTAAGGCTTAACATGAACACATACAAACCGATTATTCGATCGAATCTAATATTGAACAAGTTTTATTTTATTGATTTTTTTTGTGATATATGTAAATTTATAGTTTACTCTTACATTACGTTCATCGATGGTAATATGTATGAATATATGTGTACTATAACGTGTGGCAAGTGAATATACCATGATGTGTATATTTGGATCACTGTCTAGACCTAATATGTACATGTCTCATATGTTTATTTCATGTAATGGCAGTAGTCTGTAAACGTACCTTTACGAAATAAATAAATAAAAGTGAAAAATAAAAATAAATTTCTAACTGTCTCTTTTAGAATGTCCAGTACCTACTTCTCAGAAGCATTTCTTAGTTCAAGGATGATATACTCCATTGTTCGCCAGCGACGTACCTGCATTGTTCGCGTGGCACAGGAAATCTCGCCGGCTGTGTTCCGTTCCATACAGCCGGGAGCTCAAGGCGACACGGACAAAGCATTTGAAAGGTTCTTACCACCTTGACTCTGATAGTTTTAGAAGTTAGCTCATTCAGTTCACGCAGTCCACCTCGATGAAGGAAAACGTTTGTGTGCTCTGTTGGGCTTACTTACTTCAAACAGCTTTGAAGATGTCACGCGATGACTGTTCAAGTCGGTCATAGTTTCCTAAAGCTGACGTACAGCGACTTAGGTAAATGCGATTTACACTCGTAGGTATGGACTCTTGTGTTGTACGATGCCAGTAACACAAGTACACAACCAGTGGCGACAAGTGAGTTTAACATGATGTATGCCGGAGCAAATATCTCTTACCAAATCGTGCAGTACTCGTAGGTACATACGGAATCTGTGACTGGTTCCCTGGCTTTTAACCTCTATTATTGTTTCTGTTTCACTAATACATATAGTTTCACCATATTCGTTCGTCCGTCTGTTTGTCCGCAGTCTTACTCAAAGATACTAAGTACTCGAAAGCTGTAATTCTGCATATAATATCCCTACACATTAGTTACGCTGACAAAACGGGAAAGTAAAATCACAATAAAGTTATTTTAGGGTACTTGCCCTTCTTCTGAGTCTTTTCCTCTTCTCTTCTTTTTTTCATCTAGTGATAGAATCTACGAGTAATCAAAACTACTATACTTACCACAATATTTGTAATATTATTGTGTAAATATTAATTTCTCTGCCTAATAATGTTCTCAGCTTGATCAAAGTCGGTCTAGTTTCCATACAGTACACGAGTGTCTGTAAACTTTAGTGCCTTACCGTTTCTAAATGTGGCTTATCAAACTGTCGTTGTCGATACATTCAAGGTGGGCAGCCTATACTCGTATGAACTCATTGCAAACGCTGGTTTTGGCTTTGTTTATCCATTTATCAGTATCATTCTCAAACCGCACCGCACACTACGAACTTTGTAATGCACTCTTCATCTAATTCACGGAACAAACGTATTTAACTTGAATATGTCTGTATCACTGATTCAAATTAAAATGCTAATACTATTATAATTATCAATGTCGTACAATGGGGTCGAAGTACATAATTTTTATCAAATTTGATGGACCAAAGAAAATAATTTATAAATATATAATGCAATATTTTATCATATTCGTTTAAACTTCGTCGAAAATTACTAGATGGTTAATTTTATTGACTTGAGGCAAGAAAAGCTGGTGAGAGACACAGGAAAAACAAATAGTAAAAAAACCTAGAGGCACAGGCGCCAACGAGGTGCACTGCTACAATTTACCACTTAGTTACGGATTAAAAGGATCACATTTTCATTGAGAATCATTCTTTGTACAACCAAATTTAAAGTATTACTGAAATATTAGATGTCTGTTACTACTGGCGCTGCTCGAATAGGTTTGATGATTCTCAGTTCTCAGGCAATACAGAGTGCAACCTCGATATAACAAATCGGACGGGAACTCGTCAATATTCTTCATATCAAGTAATTTGTTAAACTGAGGTTATTGTTGGTCTAAAATCTATACTAATATATAAAGCTGAAGAATTCGTTTGATTGAACGTGCTAATCTCAGGTACTATCGGATTTGATTTTTTTTTGTGTTGTGTTGCCCATTTATCGAGGAAGGCTATAGGCTCTATATCATCACGCTACTACCCTTTAGAGCGCAGCAGTAATTATAAATGTCAACATATCGGGGAAATTTTAGGCATTATTGTAGAATTTATAAGCGACGGGAATAAAAAAGGGCGACAGGAGTGCGATGTATGTCACAAGCGAAGCCGTGGGGGTCATCTAGTTAATATAGAAGAGTTTGTTTGTTTGTTTGTTTTTATGTTTATTTGATAGTTTGGTGGAAATCTCAGGAAATCTCAGATAATCTCAGGATCCACTGAGTGTGTTGGATAGATCATTTATTGAGGAAGGCTATAGACTAATCATCACGCTACCACCCAGGAGAGCGAGTAATCATAAAAGTCAACAAATCGGGCAAAGCTTTACACTTTTTTTGTAAAAGTAATGAACGACAGGATTAAATGGGTGCGATGGGAGTCCGAGGTATTTTACGTGCGAAGCCGCGGGGTTTAGTAAGTTTTTATACAGAAGTAAAGACTCCTACGTCTTTGTACTCGCATGATTTTAATCTTCTACTGTTTACAGGCCAACAACTGTCTTCCGAAAACTTAACTATAAATTTTAAAATTGAAGTCAATGTACTTGCGGGAATCCCGAACTTATTCGCTATCAATTTTTTTCGTCTTAGGATTTTTGTCTACATAATTAATGATGTTTCGCTTTTCTACGACTGATAAAGAACACCTTTTACGTTTCTGTGCCATTGCAACTAGAAGCTTGAACGATAGTGCGGAGCAGCTCTGTTTACATTACTGTCCATTAAACATCTTCGATTGTTTTACGAAAAGAACGGTGTCGTAACCTGCCGCGACTTAATCACATTTTATGGGATTAAGGGTCATATTAGTGGGAACGTTAGATAGAGGAAATTTTGAGGTTTTGAATTGACAAAATTTGTTAATTAGAGCATTAGAAGTTAGAGGTATTTACACTTCTTGAAAAACATTATAAAGAGGTTGTTTATAAAAAAAAAACGTAATGTAAACTTATTTTTTACAATGAATCTTATGGACAATTCAAGGGATCACAAAAAATAATTAAATCGAATAAGTAGTTAAATTGTGATTAGTTATATTAAGGGTGCACCGTATTTACATCCTGTCATATAATTTTGGAAGCTTCTGATACTGCTAAAATCCTTTTGTACCGTTCTTGTTTCTCTCACTTTGCACTAAAGAATAAATCCGATTTATCTGTCTAATTTGTCTTCTCACGTTTCCTTAAAGTTACCTGCGTACTCTACATTTGCAAAAAAGCTATTGTAGTGTTAGCTACGTGTTGAGAACTTGACAACTGTATTGTTAGATGTTCAAGGTAGGTTGGCCGTTTCACTCAATTGCCTGAGCGAGGCGTGCAGCCTAAATCGTGATGGCAGTTCCGTGTGGAAAGTTTGTTTTGGAGTGCGCGCGCGCCGCTGTTCAATGACGCACTCGACCCGCACTGATATTACGGATAGAGTGGAGCGTACCCGAGTAGGTAGCTGGCTTATATGTAGGCATGGAGCATATTAACCCATTTACTGGGCTATTTACTCGATTTATGTAGGTTTACATAAATAATATTTTTATATAGATTGACCAAAACGACTACATTTTGATTGCAGTTGCTGCTGAGGATCCGTAGTGGTTAGGTTACTATATTTACACTACTAATGCCACGTAGAATTTATTGCCATGTATTCATGGTATTAATTACAATGTTTCGTTATTTTGAAATGAAACATTACAAATTTATCTCGCCGCAAACTTTTTATAAATACCCTAACTCCGGGACAAATATTTGCACAGAATTTGAGGCGTTTCGTTAATTAATGCTACTTCATTGAAGCTGGTCCAGGTCGGTACTCGGGAATCTAAACTAGAGTAATGAAGGTCAAATTGGCAAACAGCATTTCACGAGTTGGCTACATGGACCCCTTACTGATTCGGCCAACGGTGCACCGTACACTCCGGTTCCGTTACTCTGCGCGACTTATCCATCTCGCATGCATGGTATTCGATCCCATGCAGGGATGCCTTCTACTTTGATACGATTTTCTTGTTGCCGACTTTGATCCGTACGGTACGGGCTAACTACAGCAGATGGTCATTAACTGCGGTCAAGACCTACCACCTGACACCTGATTGGTAGACCACGCCTGGGGAACTCCTCCCACAGACGGGAGTGACTCAATGATTTAGTGGGACTTTATCCTAAATCTAAAAAGCCATTTCATATATGAGTATAATAATATAAACACGATCATGAATCTAGTTTATGATGGTGTTTGGTGACGGACGAACCCAGCCAGTTCGGTAAACATTAAGTAAATCATCTTCTTCAAATCCAATTGACACAATCCTTACTTCTATGTGATTATTCCTATTAAGTCGGGGGATAATAGATATCTTTAATGGCGTCATCACTTCACCAACAATGAAATGACATTTCGAATAATGACGTAAGTACAGTCACAGTACATATATAAAGTACTTTTATCCACACTGAGTTATTGGCGGAGCAATAGTATCGCCAAAAGAAGAAAAAAAAAAGTACTTTTTTTTTTGTTTTTTTTTATGGCCTGGTTACTAAAACCTTTTAACCATATCTTAATTCATATTTCTTTAATCTTTTCTATCTTAATATCTAAAATGTCCCAGTCCTGTACGTCTTAGTCAAGTCTAGTAAGTCAAGGTCAGTCTCACCCAAGTATAATGGTGGTTCTTATACTGAAGCTTTAAGTGGATTTACGCGGTAAAATAGAAAATAGCATTTCACTGCATATATATCATTGTCTATCACTATAGCACGGTAACACTACTTTTATGTCCAAGAAACCACCACTCCCGTACATAAAACAAGATAAATGCACTAGTATTAGAAAATAATATAAAGCAAGCGTCCGCACTCGTCGAGTTTCCCGCGTAAACCCCCATATATAAAGTACTTATTGATGTACTTTGGTACAGTACAGTGGACAGAAGTGGCACGCGCACGGCACCGTGTGCCACTCCACGGATGCGGAGTCGTGCACGCCGTTTGTCACATTTCTCCACTGTTGCAGACTGTAACGTGTGCCAATTTCGGCAACACACACCAATATTTTAAAATAATCCGCGTCATTTCGTATTTATGACTCGGTGATCAACGGCACATCATTCATATTTAATACCTTACTACCGTACAGATTTTTGTTTAAACTATATTATTTGTTGTCGTTGATAACTTTTGCTTTTATGTGATGTGATGCGATGTTACGGCATTGTATGTTGTCGTTATTTGTAATCAAAGATAGTTCTTCTCTCTGGCTAGCTTTATTAATACCGGATTTAACCCCGCGGCTCCATAGCTTTCTCCAATTAATTGCGTGTTTTCATTACTAGTGGCCTTTGAACGTTGCTGTTACACAATTGATTGCTATATAGAATTAGGTAAACTCGTACTAATGAAAGTAAATTTTGACGAAAACGAATGTTGTACGTGCACTGTTAGTCGACTATTGATTTTCGTAATGGCTGTACAATAACAATCTCCCTTACCTCATCCCAAAAGTCCATATTATAATGTCTTTATTTCGACTGATAATTTTTTATCTCATGTATTATCTAAGGTGTAAAAAAACCTTCAATCTAGAACTTTGGGTTTGGTAGTAGGAAGTAATCTATTATAACCAGGATCATGGAAAATAGTACTCTTAGGGCATTTCGTATCCAAGTCTAGGTGCGATGTTGTAAAACAGTGAGTCGATAACCTTGAACTTATCAGCTCGTTGCGCACACACTAGACACTGGTTGTTGTCCGATGTCACACGCTTGCGTAATCGATACTTATCCATGGCTATTTGTGCCAAGTGTTAACATTACCGTCACCTTGGTCTTGTTTTAATGATACATATGTGATTATATTACTTGCAAGGCTAAGGCTAGAGTTGTAGGAAATAGTAAATGTGTGGCTTGTCTTGGCTGTCCACTCCACCGTACGAAACGGCGACGGCTTTCTGCGTTTTAGGTCCGTATTCTAGTCCAGAACGTTACTCAATCGACGCTTAAGAGTAGATTTTATAAGGCAAAATCTAGCCTCAAGCGTTGATTGAGTATTGAGAAACGCTCTGTAATACGGACCTTAAAGCTCGTATGATTCTTTGATTACCTCATGCGCGTGGGTTGCAATGGCTCTTTGTTTATACGCGAAAGAGATATTTTGTTTGAACGGCACCTTGTCTCTGTCTATCGGAGGAAGGCGGGCGCGGGGCGAGTGGCGGAGTGCGCGCGCGCAGCGATTCGTAATAGCGATCAGTGTTTGCCATGATCTGCCACGCGGTAGTGCTCGGAGTTCTGTTCTCGGTGCCGTCGTACCTGTACTCGGCCGTCTCTTTCAGGTGAGATACTCGTAGTAGCATACTGGTCGTCTCGTAGGGCTGTGCTCGGTACCGGAACATAGTCGTGTGTCTCCTGTATGTCATGATTTTATAATGTTGTGTGTGTACTCGTGCAGTACGTCTATCGAAGTACTTATCTAAATGGTTCTTAATCGTTTTAGTGAATTTGGTACTTTACTGTGCGGAACGATGTGGTATATATAAAGAGTCGGGAACGCCTCGCGCTGAAACATTGTAGTTTGCTACTTTCGCATTAGGTTCATCGTTTTATAATGAACGGTCGGACACGGGACGCATACTAATTGACGAATAGAACATTGGAGTCACGTGCGATGGCCCCGGCAGTGCAGCAGCGCCCGACACCCGATCCGCCTGCGTCCCGCACCCGCCGGGGACTTTCATAACGACATGGACACTTGCCTGGAGGTGCTCATGTTGTGGCTCTCCGTGTTCGTCGACTCCATCTTCGGGAAGTTAGTATCCACTTCGTTAATCATACCATCAGATCTAAAATTCACATGTTTTTTAATATAACCACTAAGGTCAGGGATTCAGTGCTTAAAAAACGTTATACTCTCGATTGGCACTCGGTGGAACTTGTTGTAGTTGTATTACATCCCGAAAACCAAAGTAACTTTTACTGTATTCCAACAGTTTTATTATTTTAAAACTGGTTAGTTTGTGTGCAAATAATAAATTTCGCTTATAAATTCGCAATAATATTCTCTTGAAAAAATTGACGAAGAAGTATTTTCTCTCACTCTTACTCCACTCTACACCCGCCTCCAAAAAAAGTTAAGTTAAATGACATCCTTGTTTCACGTAACGATTAAAGGCTTTAAAGGCCCCTGGCCGCGTACAAATCTGTAGAAATGTTAATATTTATATATAACAGCTAGCTGAGGACGCAGTTAACTTTGTTTTGCCATTACTACAAACTACGGTTATACTCACGTGTGTATTTCGGGATAGCCCGACTAGTTTCGGACCTAACGGAGGTCCTTTTTCAAGAGGAGCGTCAAGCTACGTCGGAAGCTGCGCTGGCACTTTGTTTTGTCACGTAAAATTAACGTTAAGTATACCTATAGTTTTAAAAGAATAAAATTTAAGAATATTTACTGTCCTGTTAATTTCCATCAGAGCATTTTTTGTCTTAATTTGCTGTACTGGCTCTTCATTCGCGCTGCCATTCCTGCCTCCCCTTAGGAGTTTTGAATCACATTTTCGAATTTGTTAGGTCGCGTATAGACTTTTTGATGTCTTATTGGATTTAAGTTAATCAGCAACTTGTTAATCTTAGCGTAGCCCAGGTCCTTTGTCCTTGGTGATCATCATTCAAACGGCACATATCATGGGAATAAAATCCTGTTGCCCGTAACACACCGTGTTAAACCTCTTAAGAAGTTAAGATTTCTATTTACGTGTACACCACTTATTTTCAATTTCTTACTCACAGTTTGATATTTCTAAACATATTTACGTTATTATAATGATGTAACTAGTGGCAGTTCAGTGCAGCAGTGGCAGCATGAGAACTAACCGAACTAACTCTAAGTGATATAAAGTCTATACTACACCACCAACAAACAGTCGTTAAACCAAGTTGAAGGCCTTATGGGCGGTTTGATCATATTCAGCAGGTAGCATATCCAACACGTCCATATTTCAACACGGCAATAGGGACTGCAGCCACACTTCTGATGTTGCAGACGTCCATAGACCATGGTGACCTCTTTCGGTGAAAAAAATCACCAGGCATTCAAAAGAAACACAAATTAACACCAAAAGTCATACGTCCCAATTTCCCTTAGAAAGACAACAGGGAGGTTGATTAATTAGCACACAATGGAGCGCGTGCGTTGACTCACACACCCGAACAGAGCACGTCCACGGTCGCGCGGTCGACAGTCGTGCTTCGTGCGGGACGTGCTGACTTGCCGAGCTTGCAGCTTGCTGTCAACGACGACGGCGACGTCGTCGTTGACAGGAGGTGTTTGTGCATCTTTTACATGTTCGTATGCTTCGCTCCGTGTATATGTGGTGGCAACTTCTTATCGACTGAACAGATTTTTGTAAAATTTATTTGTATAGGTAAATGTGTTTATTTATATTGAACGTTATGCCGCCCAACGATGATATAATTGAGTTGTAAAGGAGAAATCACAATTGATGAATAAATTAAGACTTTTCTTTAGTTAATAATACATTAATGGATTGTGTTTAATAATAGCGCATTAGTTGATTTCAACCTTAATAGCACCGCCAACGCGGTCAGTGTTGTAACGCGCATTGCTAATGATGACCACAGACGCTGCATTACTTAATAGCACTTTTTTTTTGCTAACGCGGGTAATGTATTTACGCACGTCGCTGCCCAACAAGGCGGCTTCGCGTGGAGCTGTTGACCTGCGAGAAGGGCGATGTGGCGTTTCTGTTCCACCTCAAATCACCCCATCTATCTTCGGCAGATATGACCAGTTCATTGCCAATTAAACGTGTTTTGATTATCTAACGGATAAATCTCATTTCGGAGTTAATTAGTTTTTACCCTTGCAGTTTACATATTTTGTTAGTGGGCAACATTAAGAAAAGTATAATGTACTAATATTAGTTCAATGGTTAACAAGCGGATATTATAAGGTCTGCAAACAGTAGCAAATAGCAGAAGCACTATAAACAAACATTTTATCTATTCCAATAAAATCATTTTATAACACTAATAAAAGACAGGTATATTCATTACTGTTTTACATAAAAATTTACCGATAGTATTATCATCTGAATGCTAATCCCGGTGGCAGCAGAAATTTTTACTACAGGAATCGTGGTGCGACTTTCCTGCTACTCCGGTTCCATTTTACCTCACACGGTTGTTAATTATATCACTACTACGTGAGGTCAGAATTCCGGTTTGTCTTCCTAAACTCCTGTGGAGCGGCAAGGTCAAATATTTGTTCCCACGTGACAAACTGGTGGATGCAAAACATGTCCATGAATATGTCGCGGACAAAGCGATAATCCATGAAATTGTTCCCAACAAAGTTGACGCGCGTGTCAATGCATGGCCCACTTCAGACATGACATATATTAGAATATTCACTATCTCCTTTGCCAGATTATTTATGAAAACATAGTCGACGGTCGCTTAACGCCCGTCAATTTAACGTTGTTGATGTAAATTTAAAATAAAAGTATTAAAACATATTGTTTACTATCAACGTTATCTTGGGTAATGCATCAGAAAGGTGCGACACATAGTTTTTCATTATTATCTATAGTGATGTCACCAGGGCCTAGCGGTAGGTATGATGGATTCATCAAAAAGTCCCTTGTAAAGATAACAGGCCACAACTTCGATGATAGATAACATTAGTCACATCAGAAATATTGATATCAGTTCAATGACTAATATGTATGTAGTATGGGAATCTTGATCAAAAGCTATTATTATGCTAACGGTTACTCTTGAGCCGCTCTGTGACAAGGACTCACTTTACACCCAATAACAACCACCACAGACCAAACTCGAAATGATAGATGTTAACTTGCCACGTGCCAACAGATAATTTAGCCAAAAGCCCCATTGGGTGGACACGTTCTACGCACAGACTGGAAGACTGCGATGGCATGCTGTGAATTGTTTGTGTTCTAATATAAACTTGACAAATGCTCACTTACAGATTTATTATTAACGCGAAACATCACTGGCAAGCTCATGCTTTCTCTGAATAAACATGACATTTTAATGACTACTTCATCTGATTCTGAAATTGGACAGGTAGCTCTAAACCTTATGTTTGAGAATGATCACAACTAAAAATTAATTTTATTTTTTGTTGTTAATTGGGATGGTTTCATCTTAACGACACTCACAATAAGCTTGATTAGTTTCGGTTTGCTATACCCATACCATCATATAATATAATTGGTCGCTACTCCTGTTAAGACATTGGATGGCCTCTTATATTTTGTCTGGAATCAAGTGCCCATCAAGCCAACTGAAATATATTAAATAATTTAAATGTATATTAATTATGCTAAACAGTATTTTAACTGCTTTAAATAGTCGAGCGGCGGAGGCGAGCGGGTGGTGTGACCTCGCGCAGTGGATCCGTTCTCTTCGCCCATCGCCTCCATCGCTCGGCCACCACCAGCCAACGTGCGTGTGAACTACGAGTCACCACAACTACAAACTTCTATTATAATTTATCACGGCTGGTTTGGTTATGCCACTATTATTGTTGTCGACATTTTACCACATGTGAAATAATGTGACCGCTAAATGATAGTGTTAACCTTGCCACCGCATGCAGCTATCGGCTATATTTGAATCTCAAATCTGCTTTTATAAGGTTATTACAGTTAAAAGATAATTCATCGAGTAACTTATTGCGAGCCTCACTTATTCTGCGTGGATGAGGCGTACATACATGACGTTTCATTATTAATCTAATACCACTATTGGGGTATGTAATTTGTCTAGTTGGTGGTGGAATATGCCTATTTTCTAATTTAGTTTCTTTCTTTGTTTGTTTTCGTTCTTTCTGACCCTGGAAAAGCGACAGCGCCAAAGATGAGATTCTGCAACAGCATCGGCAGGTAGTGAGGCCCTGAAGTTCTCGGTGGGACCTTTATAACCCATATTAACTGATTGAAAGAGGTCATCAGAGGCGCCAAAAGTCATTGCAAAACTTATTGTATAATTTATCGCGTATGCTGACTTCCTGTGCACATGATTCATGCTACCTACAGATATCTGTTATCGCTTATCGTAAGTTAACTAGTAACGCGTGACGCAATTGCAAATTACCCGCTGTACGGCGCTGTAGGCTGGTTCTGGGAATACTACAGGGTAGGCAATGTTTTTGAGTGATTTTGAGTTCTCTCAAAGAAACGTGAGGCTACAAGTGTTTTTGTTACCTTCAAGCTAACTATGCTATAAAGTTGTCTTTATATTTTAGCTAATAAATATACACTTGGGTTGTGTCAATTAATGAGCCAAAAAAAAAATATTTTTTTGCTGCGGAGGATCGGATGATGGGTTTGTTCCTCCGACACAAAGGGAGGATCCTCCGACCAGGCAAAGTGATCACGCCTGGCGGGCCGCGGCCCAACGGTTGGTGTTAGGCCTAGGTTAAAAATTGAATTCGAACAACCTTGTTATAAGTAAATTGTAAATATACCGTTGTATCCTGGAAAGCCTTTTTTTCCAAGGTGATTATTTAACCGTAAAGCTATGTAACCGTGCGGTCATTGATAACGGTAGTAGTTATAATAGTATTGGATAAACTTGGATATTTTACGCGAAGCCGATTGATCTCACACGTTACAATAAAAATCCAAGTAGTCTGAAAATCGATAATGTGTAAAATTTCAGTATATGTAAAATGCAATGTCGTATTATTTCAGGAAGGCGCGTCGCAAGGAGCGCGAAGGCGAGGCAACCGGCGACCCCAAGTTATATCTCCAGGAGGCGCTCCTCGAGCGGAAGCTCCCCGAGCTCGACATGCGCCAGCTCGTCGACCTCCCCGACGGCCTCGACTATAACGAATGGCTCGCCTCACACAGTCAGTATCTCATTCATCACTTATCTTCTAGTCTAACACCGTCGGCAGACCAGACCAGTTAAGCACTGGCTAATTTTATCGCACAATGACTGGAAACCGGAACGTAGTAGGAACTGTCTCTTTTGGTGGTAATTCAGTTAAGGCCCGAATCCTCTGATGAGCATTAGTCAAAATAATCAGTTCAATACAGCCTCGTTTCCCAGCAGGTCAGTCTCTCTCTATGCTTACGGCTACATACAACCGTTGAGCTGCGTTGCTCCAATATATTTTTTCTTCTGCAAATGGCTGATATAGAATTATTGCTACTAGCAATATGAAAGCCATAGCGAGTTGTATTCTTTTACCATTGCCATTTAAGTTAATATTTTATCGTTAATACATTTTAGCATCCAATTAGTTCGACTAATTAATAACTGTAGCAAAAATTTGGTTTTAACTAAAAATATAAGTTTTCAATTATAAGTGTACCAAGGGTATTTTTTGCAAGTAAAAAATACAATAATTATAAATATTGTAGAGAAAGTCAATGACGTGATGTTTTAATTTAACTAATTCTAAAATAATAAGCCTTCAGTTAGTAGGTATTTTTATTTCAAAATTAATTAAAACATACACAAATAACAATTTGTTTCAACATTGTTTTTAACAAAGCAATATTATCTCAAACTAGACGTTTAATGAGCACGCCGTAACCAATCTACGTTGAAGGATCGTAGCATTAGGTTGTTCAAGAAGACACACACTTCAGCAAACACACACACCGACAGTGTTCAGCAAACGAAGTCGAAATTTCTCTTCGTCCGTTATAGATTAAATGTGGCACCGAGTCCAAAGTTGGTTTATTGACAAATTTTACCAAGTTGCAAGTCGAAAATGTTCTATTTACATCGTTTGGTCCATTTCACCGCGAACGATCGAAAATAGTAATCCTATACTGGCAATAAAGGCGCTTAAAAACACTGTGCCGCCAGGTCCCGCGGAATAAGCGACTGCGGCGCGGCATTTCGTAAACTCATACAGCGGTAACAGACGTGAGTTTTTATTGATTCGGAATGAAAAGAGCACGCCACCCTGCAGAGTCTACTCAGCCCCCATAAAGTCTCGCTCAATAATATTTAAAAATGTCAAATTTACACTTTTACGTTTAGAGTCGGCTAAGACTGCAAACTTTTCGCCCACAGTGACCGCTCCGTGTAGGGACACAAGGACAGCTCCAATCTGCATTCACTTTCACATGCTATAAAGAGTAGAATGACCATATCATCGATCCGCCATTACAAATTCTTAATAGGTAGTCAGTATTCGTAAGTTTTGAGTGAGGCCGAGCGTTATTGATTATATAATCGGTTCATTCGTTATTGTATGAAATAAATGTTCTAATCAGCATCTTATCACATGACGATTACTTTTAAGATACTCGTAGTTATCCATTCGTTGATCCTAAGTCTTAATCTAATACCTGTTATCCATGTGGGCGATTTGTTAGTGAACTACAAACACTCAAATCATTTAAAGTTAATGTTTTATTAAGTAAAAACAGTTATTGATGCAAAACAGTGTTGATACAATTTGATTTATATCCATTAAACACACACAGTTTAATGTCGGCACTGGGCATAAGTAGCAGAGTCTTATAGAATGTTACGACCAAACTGATTGAGCTCTCATGGAGCGACTTCAATGGCGTTTGTAACACCGGGCAGAACTTCGTCATTTCTTATCAAATTATGCAGGTCGAGAGACCAAGCCCGAATTTCAAAATTGGATCTAATAAAAAAGTTATTCGCAAAAATCATATTGTCTATGGGAAAATACTTAGTTTGATTTAACGCTTCGCTCAAATTTATGCTGCTAGCATAGGTTACACCTATGCGACTGCGGCTACCTAGTATTATTCTCCTTAACTTTATATTCTTAAAACTATATAATTTAGTAGTGTTAGGGCAGACTAGTAAAGGTTTGGTTAACCTTTATTTGACAGGTTATTCGGGTCGTAACCGAGTAAATCAAAGTCGCCATGGACAAGCCGCACTTAATACATCGTCGTATCCAAATAGTCATTTCTTAGTTTTACCTGGAAAGTTTCCCGCGAAACCCGTTTTTAGCACCAAATGGCCCGCCATTTTACAATTTAGATCTATTTCGTCCGTCAAACTGTTATTATACGGGGGAATTTGACTGAACCTGCTTCCATCACCATTGAATTATAATGAAGACAAGTTTTTGATTACCAATATTATAAGACAAACGCCACTTTATATAAAGGCATCATCCTTTATCCCAAAGCTGTGTGTCTTGAGAAACAAGGACACCTATCAACAAGTTTGACCTACAGTTATAGACTAAAAAAGTAAACATCTACATAATACGTACTGCTTTTCTATATTATGACAAAAGAAGGTGCATGAATACATTATATTTAATTAAACACGTTTAAACTAAAACAATAATACAGTAACGGAAACTACAGTCCACGTAAAGTTTTATTGGTTGGTCTCCAGGGATGTTGCCCTCCTATGGCACCGTGAGTTCTACAAGGACTACACGCTTTATATTTTACTAACTGAGCACCGCGACTTCGACCGAGATTTAAATACGATTTGTTGACGTTTATGGTTACTGCTCCGCTCTCTTGGATAATAGTGTGATGACATATAGCTTTTAGCCTTCCTCGTTTAATGGGCTATCCAACATTTTTTTTATTAGAACCAGTAATTCCTGGGATGAACGCATTCATCCAAACAAACTAACAAACTCTTCAGCTTTATAATATTATTAATATCGATTTACAAGGCCGAAAATGTAAAAAAATAATGAGTGCATTAATCCAAATTCACTCGAGTTAGATGACGATTAATCCGTTCCACTGAACTCCGCACGTCCTTCGTCCGGTCCAGAAAGCGTCTTGCTCGTGGGAACACTTGTATTCATCTTAGACAAATATTCTAATACATATTCATTGACATGTTGCCTCATTACACGCTGATGCTGAATCCAATTACCTACGATTATACAGACTTTGACCTGGTTAGCGGTTTGTCTGCTCGACTGTCGACATAGTCGCGCGCGTGTTTGTTTTATGAACACTGCCCTTTCCCACAACAAGTGGTATGTTTTATCCCTTGAATGTGTATGGTCCATGGCGCAGAGGGCTGTGAGTGGCACGCCGCACGCCATGATCAGCGCGAGTAATGAACGAGCACAATACTCTCGCAAACAGAGACAACCGGTTTGTGTCGGTTCGTTGATCTAGTGCGGGATCACGTCCTCAGCGCCGCCACCTGACCGACCTGTCTACTCGTATGCTAAATAATCACCTTAATTCGATGTCTAGAATAACTTTCCATTTTAATGAAATGTTGGTATATATTAACGTAGGCATTCGCTGAATCATGTCGTGATGTAGGCACATCTGTTTGTAATATAGGTTGTTCCGGCACAGATGCTTATCGGTTGTTCAAATTTATAGTGTAGTTACTTAGTTATTTTAACAAAGTTAAAATAGAACAGTTTTCCCGGAATCAGATAACAAACTCGGCCGAAGGTCTATTGAACCGATACCAGTAAATGAACGAAGCGTGTTTCGGTTCCAGCGCTGGCGCTATTCGACCACGTGAACCTGCTGTACGGCACGGTGTCAGAGTTCTGCACAGCGGCGTCGTGCCCCGACATGACGGGCCCCGGCGGCCGCACCTACGCCTGGTACGACGACCGGGGGAAGAAGTCGCGCGTCGCTGCGCCCCAGTACGTTGACTATGTCATGACCTTCACACAAAAAACTGTCAGTGATGAAACTGTATTTCCTACAAAATATGGTGAGTATCAGCTAGTGAAACAATCGATCGTCCTTATTAGTTAACGTGTGAATGACTAGACGTTCCCGTCAAAGAGGATACGATCCTCCTAAAGATCGTCTCCATCGTTCTTTTACTTTCTTCTTTTCATTCATCATTGTGAACCACATCGAATCTAAAGATATTATTTGTTTCCTTAAACGACGTTGTCAGTGGTACCATGGAATGGAACGTTCATCGACTCATGCAAAGCTCATTTAATGGGTCTTATTCACAGAACACTGCCCTATTGTTATTTGTTCTGAAGTCCTACAATTGGCAGACATACTATTAATATACATAGGCCTTGAAACTCTTGGTTGACACTATTCAAGGGATCCAAATAAATATCACTGCTATTTATTATGTAAACTAGTTGCTACCCGTGAGTCTGTCCGGTTGGTGAAATCTGCCCGTTTCCGTTTGCCACAGGAACATATTCCCAGGATAAAAAAGTAACCTATATCAGTAGTATTTAGGAGGAAGAGTAACGAACATCCATCGATCTGTTCGAATTAACTATCGCCTTAGCACGGCGGCGGTGCGACGCGTTCCCAGCTATTCTTTCGCAAACATTTTACAAGTTTATGTCTGTAATTGATTCTCAAACAACAAATGAGTGCCATCAGAGATTGGTGTCAAGGCTAGTTTAATGCAGACAAACATAAGAGAGCACCGTATTTTTAGTCGGACCGAGTCCGATATGTTACCTCACCGTTAGCACTGGTAAGGTAATTTCATACGTAAAAAAGTAAATTTCTATCTTTTTAAATGTAACTTCATGTAAGTCGACACAAACCTTAAATATGTTTACTGTTTATCTCTCCGGCGGTCCATGGCGTGATGTCACGTCAGGCAATTTTACTGACGGAAAGACATCCATCTCAGTCCTTCTCTTATTAGTCCCAGCGCTTCTGCCGGGTGCTATTTGCTAGTGGCAGGCCAGCAGTGTGCGTGAGGGAGGGAGCACTAAGCCAGTGTGTGCGCAGCGAACGCGTTCCCGGCGCAGTTCGGCGGCGTGGTGCGGCGCGTGGCGCGGCTGCTGTTCCACGTGGTGGCGCACCTGTACGCGGCGCACTTCCGCCAGCTGGCGCTGCTGCGCCTGCACGCGCACCTGCACCTCACCTTCGCGCACCTCACCGCGCTGGACGCGCGCTTCGCGCTGCTCGACCACAAGGAGACCGAGGTGCGTGCACATCGACACACAACGGTGGGGAGTATGTTACCCCCCTTGGAAAATAATAACTTATGTGAGCGTTGTTCATTATTACAAACTATGGTTTTACTCACGTGTGAGCGACAAGCTATGTCGGAAGCTCCTCTTGAAAAAGGACCTCCGTTAGGTCCGAAACTAGTCGGGCTATCCCGAAATACACACGTGAGTAAAACCGTAGTTTGTAATAATGATCGTACTAATTGTTGTAGAATGATTTACTTGATTTATCTAATGACGTTTTAACTATATAACCATCACGAGCATACTTCGATGCTTTTCTGCCATCTCAGTGGCATAAAAAAGAGTGCTCTACCCACACAGTGACCGGCTGTACGTTATCCGGCCGGCGATCGTCCCGTGCACTCCCCACACCGCCGGGTGGCGGCTGTCGAGAGTCAAGGAGATATTCTAGCAGTTACCCCTCGATATTTCTAAAGCATTTTATCGGGTTTGGTACAGAGGTCTTCTATCAAAATTGCCTCCCTATGTCGTGTCAGAAGCGCTTTGTGGATGAGTATTATTATTTGTCCTATAGAAATATTAAATATTATATTATATTATTATAGAGTCCGAGACTACCAGGACTTTAATTGGTCGTGTTAATTAGTGTCTAGCACATAATACCTTTTAGCCTTTTTGTTACCACCTCACTAAAAAGGCAACGGGTTCAATATTTCTTCCGAATTTAACATCTAAAATAGACACATTTTATTTTATTAAATTAATTCGGCCCTTTAGACCCACCCCAGTCCCGTGCTTCGGAAGGCACGTTAAGCTGTTGGTCCCGGTTGCTAATTAAATGGCAGTCGTTAAGCCAAGTTGAAGGCCTTACGGGCGGCTTAAAAAAATTCAACAGCAGGTCGATGCAGCCTGCGCCTGTCCATATCAACACGGCAATGGGCTCACCACCTGTTACGTGGGACTAAAGTGCATACGGTGAAACGTGGGCGTTTAATATGCCTCAGCCTACCCCTTCGGAGATAAAGGCGTGACAATATGTATGTATGTATGTATGTAGAAATATTAAGGCTATCGTTGACGACAGCTGTTTAGACTACACAGCCATAAATGCTGGAGTAATTTTAAGGAACACAACATTTTTTTTTTTTTTTTGTATAATTTCATTACTGTATAATTGGTCAAATATCATGTTAATCAAACTGTGTCAAATGGCGGTTCAAAAGAGTGGCCATGAGTTTTATTGCCAGGTTCTTCCTCTGGCTCTACCTATTGCTTTGCGAATCTGGCAGTAAATGTAAATGTAGAAGCAGTAATCTTGACGTTCATAAGTGTTACTTTGTGACCTACATGAATAAAGTTTTTTGATTTTGATTTTAGTCCTTCAAGGCTCGATGTTTTCCCCCACCCTGTTTTTGCTACGAATTAATACATACATACATACATATTATCCGGCCTGTTTCCCGTAGTCCGAGACTACCAGGACTTTAATTGGTTGTGCTAATTAGTGTCTAGCACATAAGACCTTTTAGCCTTTTTACTACCACCTCACTAAAAAGGCAATGCGTTGAATTTTTTTTTCCAAATTTAACATCTAAATTAGACACCTTTTTTATTAAATTTATTCGGCCCCTTTGATATAGAAGGTATATTATATTTACCATATCCAAGCCCCTCTCCTACATCGTCATTTTCCTTTCCATAAATCCTTTCCCTTCCTCATCCTCTTCCCATACTCTCTCCGCCAAGCCAAGATGGCCGTGCCTATGTGCTGCGTGGCTAGGGGCGAGCCTAGCATTAACGTGCCTTATGCCCTGGGACCGGGTGACCCCAGAACAAGGCTAGCCTTACTTGGGTAAGCGGGGCTCTGTCTAGGTGGACTTTTGTTTTCCCTTGCCACTCGTGGGAACGCTATGGTGTACGAATTAATATACACTTTTATTATACAGGTCGCTCGTATATCCCCGGACCGCAGTGGAAGAAAGTCGTTAACAATTTTTGTCTGAAATAGAACGTACTCTCGCAAGAGTGTGCGATTGAGGTAGATAAATCTTGTCCAAAAACCATTATATACTTTCTCAAGTTTGTGTATTCACTGTTAAAAAACCCTATTTACTGTGGTGTCGCAATTTCAGGTCACACCTCTCCATCTGCATTAGTAACGGAGTTAACGGTATTGAAATCTCTAGTGACGTCCTGTAGAGTAGTCATTTGAAGGATAACGCCAAGCTGCTGGCGTCCTAAAAGCACTGAGAGCTCAACATTGCACGGCAGTATTGCGGTATAAACACTTCTGCGCAATAAGTCGGTACGCGCGGCCATATATGAAGTATTGCTGTCACCTTTGTACTGGTGCACCACAACACCAGCTTCGCCCGTTGGACTCGCCACAAAGGCGCGTTGTTTTCGACGACTTGCTACTTGCCGGCAGTCAAGTAGCAAGTCGTCAATAACCTCACAACGCGTGTCGAGCCTTTTCGCGATAGAATATATACTTCGCCTCCTTATGCGTATTCTATCAGAGTCCTTTATTAAGCACTTCCTATCTTAAAATTCTTAAAATTTTAATAAATAAATCTCATACCATTTTGATTGTCTGCCACGGCTTCTTCAGGTGGAGCGCATCCTAAATGTCAGATTTTCCATGATTTGCATAAATCATGCTGAATTTGAGCGAGGGCATGGCTAATGTTGACTTTGAACTTCCTGTTAAACCACATGTCGTTGATGTCTAAGTCATTCAATTTTAAAGAAGTTGATAATCATCGAGCTATAGCGCCGTTGACGTTGAGTGGTGGCCTGGCAAACATCGTTCTTAAAGTAGTGTGGACCGATGACGCCTCTAGCTCTAAATCCACACCAAACAGTGACTTTTCGGGATGGTATCGTCCCAAATTCGACAATTTTGATTGTTCATGTACAATCATCCATGGGCCTCATCGATGAAGATGATTTTTCGATGAAAATTAGGGCCAATTGCCAACTACTCTAGCGCCCACTCAGCGAACATACGTTGTTGTTATTTACCATCAGTTCCTGGATCAGGTTTATTTTGAACGGGAGGAGGGCCAAGTCACGATGCAAAGTTCGCCAAGTCGTGGCCTGCGTAACGCCAAGTTGTTGTGGGCAACGTGAAATCCACGGACAGCTGTAGTGTTTTCGATTTGTCTTGTGTTTTGTCGAGGTACTGACGTTCGTCGATCGTTTAATGAACCGCAAGACATAAATTCATACACAACACTGCGAATAGTCCTCTCGATAGGACGATTATGGCGACCATATCATGCGCAAAGCGCGCGGTACTTCACCCGAACAGACCACCCATTTTGATAATTTAATCAATACGTGCTAATGTCTTGTCGAATGCTATATTCATATGAGTTCTTGGTAATTTGGCAAACACTAAATAAATGATAATTAATTAGACAGATGTAGCTTGAACTAGATATCGCTGTCGCCAGTCACAGTTCGCAGGTCCCTGTTGGACGATCTTATTCCGGTCGGTGCTCTGAGGAATTGTATTTGAAACACACGACTACTTTCAGTTATCGCACGACTCGCGCTAGAAACGTGTATGTATTGGTTCAATCTAGGAATCTGGAATAAAAAGGGGAAATCTGAAAAAATAAGAGTCAATAAATACTGTGCATCGCACCGCTCGCCGTAGACAGGATGTTCACCTTCACACTGCGTCCGGAGCTCTCGTATACGGTGAGGTCCGATAGGGGCATCTTTTCGCGTACTCCTGGATTGTGGAACGAACTCTCTGCCATGGGTTTTTTAATGTCTATACTATGGGTTTTTTCTAAAGGGACAGTATTTCCAGGGTCGGCAGCACGAGTGGAGCACGACTAGTGTTGCAAACGTAAATAGGCCACGGTGACCACGGTGGCTCGTAAACTTGTCGGTTATCAAGTTATAAAAAAATGCACTAATGTTATTTACGTTTTAAGACGATTTTGATAAGCGGTTTTGAATATTAATTAGGTACCTACACAGATAATTTAGAACAACACGATCCCCATTATTCTCTACTCCTGCCAAGCTGCAATAGTAGAATCCTGTGTATTTATCTCCAAATCGGCCAAGTTTCGTGGTGTGACTGCGAGCGAGGCCTTTATAGGTAACCTGTTTAATTGTGAGTAAGTTGTGGCTTTTGTGTGCAGGTGCTGCGGGACCTGGAGGTGGCGCTGCGCCTGACGGAGGGCGCGGGCGGGGGCGGGGGCGGGGGCGCGGGCGGGGGCGAGGCGGGGGACGCGAGCCCGCGGCGCCGCTCGCCCGTCGTGTCGCAGCCGCTCGCCACCGCGTAGGGGCGGGGGGGGGGGGGAGCGGGGGGCGTTGAACAATTGTTAATTCTATTGTAAATATTTCGATCTGTTAAGTAGTTTTAGGTGATTACAGTTAGTTTTACTTATAATTTGTGATCGCTTTGGTTGTAAATAAAAGTGATATTTGTTTAACTAATAAATTGAAAGCTTTATGACACTCTTGGATTTTATTGCCGACCCCGAGTTCAGTGCTCAGGTAAGTTTGTACTTCTCTGCTGCTCGTGTCGGGTACCGCCCCGGGCGTGCGCGCTGTGAAGCTAATTTAATATACTAGTGGTTCTGTGAACCGTACACGTCGGAGTAAATTGAGGAAAAAGGCTAAACATACCGTTTTGAGCGCGTTTGCCGACCACTACTGGACCATTTCCCCTCCCCTGCCTCCATTTCCCTCCCCCCAATCGAAAAACCCCCACGCCAAAAGTTTTTGGCTATTTCAAGGATTGTCCATGCCAAATTGCATGCAAATCCGATGAAAAATGCGACCGGTAGACTGAATGGACGGACACCTGCTTATTAATAGTATATATAACATCAATTATTATCACTTGGGAAGTTATACCCTCCATGTGTCCACCGGTGTCACTTCTCATCCAGTAAACAAGCACGGAGTAGAGTTGAGACTGAAGCCGGTCCCTGTCTCTCACACACGATAAGCCTTCTTACTTCGAGCATCGGTCGTAGTAGTGTCGTTTACAATTATCATTTTACTACCTCAGTGTAATTCTCATTTTAATTATATTTTCAAGTAAATTTATTATTATCTAACTGTTGCTCGCGCCTCCGCTCGCGTGAAATTTGGTTATTGCACAAAATTGTTTCCCGCGGGAATAATATATTTACAGGTGTAAAAAGTTCCCTATGTATTAACAGGAAATGTTCTATCTATTTTCCGATTTCCATCTAAATGTAATTAAGTAACAAACATTCAAATATATAAAAATTAACAACATTTCACATTTATAATTTTAGTAGGATTACATTGCCGTGGAAATACCGGAAATTCCTTTCATGGTGCTTTTTTAACTCAGCAAATTTCAGGTATCTATGTCGTCTATGTCGTGGTTTCACGTAGTTCCTTTCCCGTAGGAATGACAGGTTTTCCTGTCTTGGCGCTTATATTAAGTACTTCCTAAAGAATACAATTACAGAATTTTACGTTTCTATGGAAATGGGAACTACGCAGATAAACCACACACAGCCTAAACTATTAAACATAAAAACGTTTTAGCGACGATGGCCCGGATCAGCTTCAGGGTTACACCCCGAGGTGATCCGGACGATCTACGTTGCGGCCGTGGAGCCGACGATATTGTACGCTGCCAGTGCTTGGCACGCATCGGCAGAAAAGCTTTGTGTCCAAAAGCAGCTGAACGTGGTGCAGCGCGGTTTCGCCCAAAAGTTGTGCAAGGCCTATCGCACGGTCTCCTTGAACTCGGCGCTGGTCTTGGCTGGTTTGCTCCCTCTGGACCTCGGAGTTCACGAGGTGGCCTCATTGTATGAGGCCAAGAGAGGAGTGAACCAGTCATGGCTGGGAGACTGGGAAGTCGAGCGAATGGCCCCAGCGATAGAGGCCCCTCACCCCGTGGAGCTGGTGAACTCCAAAGGCACATGCGCCTTTGGAGTTCACCAGCTTGGTAGACGAGGGGAAACTGGAAGATGCAAACCGTTTTGAGGTGCGCATCTTCACAGATGGGAGCAAGATTGAGGGCCGAGTCGGTGCCGCGCTATCGTTTTGGAATAGGCGGACCGAAACTAAGGCCCTCAAACTTGCTCTCGCGCCCCATTGCACCGTCTACCAGGCCGAGCTCCTGGCGCTATGCAAAGCGGCCAGTGAGGTCCTCAGGCGTGGCGCGTCCACGTTCGGTATCTTCAGCGACAGCAGAGCCGCTCTCTTGACGGTAATCAACCGTCATTCCCTTCCCTTGGCAGTGGAAGCCAGGGCCGCACTTCAGCGCGGATTGGCCCAGGGTAAGGAAATTTCCTTATTCTGGGTCAAGGCCCACGCAGGGCTGGAGGGTAACGAACGAGCCGATGAGCTCGCGAAGGAAGCGGCTCTGACGTTGAAGAGAGCACCGGACTACGGTCTGTATCCTGTCTCATTCGTGAAGCGTGCCCTTAGGCGGGACACGCTTGGCAAGTGGAACTAGAGATACAGAGAGGGCGGGACGGCCTCCGTCACTAAGCTTTTCTTCCCATGCGCAGTGGAAGCGTACAGTATCGTCCGCAAAATGACGATCGCCGGCACCATAACCCAACTGCTGACGGGGCACGGTGGGTTCTCCTCATACTTGACACGTTTCAAGTGTAAGGAGGACCCATCGTGCGCCTGCGAGCCCGGGGTAGAGGAGACAGGGGTCCACCTGCTGCAGGACTGCCCGATTTTCGCAGCGGATCGCACGGATCTGGAAATTAGAACACAAATTAGATTAGACGAATGTAATTTTTCGACCCTGCTCAAACACCATAGGGGACATTTTCTGGAGTCCTGCAATAAAATCATAAAAATTGTAATTAAGAAATAGGGTATAATATAATACGTGTCGTATTTTACAAAATGTTTCCATATTGAACAAAGGCGACAATGGAAACAAAAAAACTGAACTGTGCTCTTGGTGGGGAAAGTAAAGTAAAGGATTAACAATCAGAGGTGCTCAAAAACGGTAAGGTCAAAAGTGCTCGGATACCCAGACGTGCGTGTAGGAAGCGATTGATGAATCTCGAAGAAGCGAAAGAAGTATGCATGGATCGCGAAGCCTGGCGATCTGTCCTCTCCGACTACCCCGTCAGGGATACAGCGTGAAGATAGTTTAGTTTAGTTTTTAAAAGTACTAAATAAATAAATAGCTGCCGTAGCTACGGTCTCAATGTCAATTTTTCGTGCGTACGTGTTGCGTCTCTCGCTCGAGAACCAACCAGGCTGATCCACCTACAGACGTGTCGTGGAGATCCATCCGCGGATGCATCTATCGACATCTGCGGAGGCATCGGCTGATGTGTAGAGGAGGCATTAGGCACTTCGTTGGTATATTAACTATATTAAATAAGGTACCTGGGTCGAATATGGCCAGCCTGAAAATATGGCCACTCGATATCCTCGCTTTAATTACGGCGACCCGGCGTACGCCATCTTATATCATCACTATATATTATAAAACAAAGTCGTTTTTCGCTGTCTGTCCATATGTATGCTTAGATCTTTAAAACTACGCAACGAATTTCGATGCAGTTTTTTTTTAAATAGATAGAGAGTGTTTCTTCTAGAAGGTTTTTATGTATATTTTGTCAAGTTTTTGTGTACATTAACTTAATTATAACGATATATGTTGACGGTGTCGGAAAAAATGAGCCGTCTGTGAGTTTTTAACGAAAACGCTGCCTAAACCCTTTGAGATATAACAATATAATGTATTGTGGAATTGTGTATCTAATATAGGTCTACAAAAAAGTTCGCGACGGTATATGTCTATCTCTTAAGGATACCGTACTATATCCATTTTAATACTTAAAAAAAACAGCAATAATAAAGCGGTAATTTAAAGGCTATTTACACAAAAACATTATTAATGCTTATCATTTTTAATATGTTAGTTGGCTTTAGTATTTCATGAAGATTATTTTGTCCCTTAACACCTTGCAAATTAAATGAATATCTTAGGAGATACGGCGAAATCAAAATTTTGCGCATAGAAATTAATTTCGTGTAACCATAATGGGCACTGGGGGCCGAGTCTTCTATTGACAAGGCGTAGAATAGAACCAGAATCGCTGTTGAAATGTTAGTAGACTATCAAAAATGCAACAGACTAGCGGCCACTGGCGCAGTACGTTTTAGTAGAACTCATCGGCCGACCGATATAAGTCTATTGGAGTACGGTTGTGATAGTAGACTACGAACAAAAGTCAAAATTGTACCGGTGGCTACTGAGCGACGACTACGATTCTTTTCTGACGCGATTGAAATAGACTTGGCCCTCTGGACAGCGGAGAAGTAATGAACAAATTTGGAAAATGTTCATACATAATTGTGAATTTAATAAACGACGGGATTAAATTGGTGCCACGGGATTCGTAGTAAGTCACGGGCGAAGCCGGGCGGGACAGCTAGTATTAGATAAGTCTATGTGTGTGTAAGCAACCGGCGTAGTGACACCCTTCCCACGCTGCCTCCACTTGCTAGAAGGCAACGTTTAAGAAATGACGTCTCGTTCTTAGAATTATTCGACGGTAAGTTTTTATCGTTTTTGTTTATTAATTTAGAATTATCGTTGAAATACGAGTATATATTGCACTTTTGTCGTTAGTTACCCTAGATCCATGCCTGTTCATATTATTTAGTTTTACTTTACATATTTTTGTCTAGTTGTACTTCCATACCCAAGAACAGGTGAATGAAAATATGGCCACGATATGGCCATATTTTCGATACTACTTTTCATGTTTAACTTTTGCAGATTTTCGTCATTTACCATTGCTTTGTTTTAGATCATCGCACCACGTTATGTTAGAGAAGAAATATGGGTAAGAATTATCAAGTAATGTATTTGCTGGAATAAAAAAAATGTATGCTTGTATAGCGGGTTGTGTCCACTCTGACCACCTAAGAGGTTTTAGTGTAAAAATGGCCAAATTTCTATTTTATACAAAAATATGAATCAGTACAGTTGTGCTTGAATTTTGTTCTCTTTATGACTATATCACGATAGCTACATAGATAGGCGATGAAACAAAAATAGTCTGATTACGTCATGTATTATACACGGCCAAAAAACTTGTGTCAAACCTTATGGTGGCCATATTCGACCCAGGTACCTTACACTCAAGAAACACTTGAGAGTAGATTTTATAAGGCAAAATCTAGTCTCAAGCGTCGATCGAGTATTGAGAAACGTTCTGGAATACGGGCCTTAGAATGCAGTGTGAAAGTAAGGGTCTTCGCTTGAATGCAAGTAAAACTAAGGTTCTGGTATTTAAAAGAGATGACGTAAAAACTAAATGCGAGATTATGGTAAACCAGGAACGTCTAGAGCAAGTGAATGAAATTACTCCCTAAGAGTATGTTTAGCGCGGATGGAAGATGTGATTTAGATGTAGAACGGCGAGTAGCTGCCGGAAACAAAGTTAACAGTGCTTTGTCCCAATTAGTAAAGCGAGAAAGCATCATAAAAGAAGCACGACTGGCGATTCATAACGCAGTGCTACAGCCAACTTTGCTTTACGCTAGTAACCTGGGTATATCAGCAGATGCATGAAAGTAAATTGAATGCTGTGGAGATGCGATCACTTCGAAAATTGTGCGGCGTAACTTTGGCCGACCGAATACGTAACGATGTGATACGCAATATGGCAGGTTTGGATGAAAGTGTCAGCGTTAAGCTGGAAAAGGGAGTGCTTTGTTGGTTTGGACACGTCCAACGAATGAGTGAGGAATGATTGACGAATAATATACATTGAAATGAAATGAATCAAATGAAAAATCTTTATTCACGTAGGTCACAAAGTAACACTTATGAACGTCAAGACTACTGCTTCTACTTTTACATTTACTGTCAGATTCGTAAAGCAATAGGTAGAGCCAGAGGAAGAACCTGGCAATAAAACTCATGGCCACTTTTTCTAACCGCCAGTAATTACATTAGTTTGATTTACATGATATTTGACCAATTATACAGTAATGAATTTATACAAAAAGAAAAAAATCAATGTTGAGTTCATTAAAATTACAATTTCATAATTCCTTTGAATTTATGTGAGAACAGTCGACTAAACTTAGTTTGCCTTAAATTAAATAATATTATTTGTAACAATTGCTATAACAGCTATGAGCTGACCACTCCCAACAGACGGCTTACTCAACCGTATTGTAGGGAACAAGGCGACCCGATACATACGCCACCACTGCCAGGACACTTAGGCGAGCATGACATACCCAAAAAGGACACAGCAACTATCGTGTCAATTTCATAATAATAAATAAGTCTACATGGTGCTCACACAATAAGCAAAGTCATTGTGCTAAAGTAGAGGGTAAAAGGAGTCTGGGAAGGCCGAGACTTACATATGAAGACCACCTGAGCAGATTGCTCAAAAACGGATAAGTCTAAAGTACTCGGATATCCAGACGTGCGTGTATGAAGTGATTGATGAATCTTGAAGAAGCGAAAGAAGTATGCAAGGATCCCGAAGCCTGGCGATCTGTCCTCTCTGACTACCCCGTCAGGGATACAACGTGAAGATAGTTTAGTTTTTTTTTAATGGAATGGCACCCTTTACACTCCCTTGTGATACCTCTCGTACACCAAATTGCTTTTTTAAAGCATATGCTTTTTAATGTTTTTAAAAATTTAATAATTTGATGTATTTGAGTTTTTAGTTCCAAGTTTTAGCTCAGGAGATCTTTGGTGATGCGACTCTATCTTAGGATTGAACTGTTTCCGAACTTATGTTTTATCAGCTGGCAACACAAGTTTGATAAATGTCATCACATTATGTCAGTCAAGTGTCAAGTCTCGTATGTCTCGGCTGGATAAAATATTTTTAATGTCAGCGCTGTGTAATAATAAAAACGCAATAGATCTAGTTTTCATATTATCTGGAAAGTAGTGGAAAGCGGATCGGAGCTTTCCTCCTAACCTGGTTGATAATGTGCAAACCGGCGTGACTAGCTGAGGAGCATGTACGACAGTACGTGCGGCGCCGCCGCCAGCGGCCAGTGTGGGAAGGCGCAGCCCGACGGTGACGGGCCGCCGTCGCGCGAGCCGCCGCCCGCTCTCCTCGAGCGAGACTACAGCGGCTTCGACATCGTCAAGGCGACCCAGTACGGCGCGTTCGGGCGCGTCAAGGAGCTCGTCGAGGCCGGCTGGGACGTCAACCAGCCGGACCACGAGACCGTGACGCTGCTGCACTGGGCGGCGATCAACAACCGGCGCGAGATCATCCAGTACCTGCTGAGCAAGGGCGCGGCGGTGGACGCGGTCGGCGGCGAGCTGCAGTCGACGCCGCTGCAGTGGGCGGCGCGCCAGGGCCACCTGGAGGCGGCCGTGCTGCTGCTGCGCGCGGGCGCCGACCCCGCGCTGCGCGACGCCGAGGGCTGCGCCAGCCTGCACCTGGCGGCGCAGTTCGGCCACACGGCCGTGGTGGCCTACCTGGTGGCGCGCGGCGCGCCGGCCGACGACGCGGACGCGGCCGGCATGACGCCGCTCATGTGGGCCGCCTGGAAGGTGGCGGCCGTGGACCCCGCGCGCCTGCTGCTCACGCTCGGCGCCTCCGCGCGCCCCGCCGACCGCTCGCACGGCAACACGGCGCTGCACTGGGCCATTCTGGCTCGTAACACTACTGCCATCTCCACCCTCATCTTATATGTTAGTATAGGAGTGTTTATGTCTATTCTGTGGATGTTTAAAGTTTCAGTTGTGGGTGTCTTTGTATGCCAATATACTATCATTGTAAATTTTAATTAAGTTTGCTTGTCGGTATTATGGCATAGCCACATTGCCCCATCTCTTGATAAACATGTGCACCGCTAGCAGGCGAGCTACAAAGATATTGGTGGGGTCCGTACACCCATTTAACTTCTAAATAATAGGGAGGATAAGCTTGTTGCCATAAGTAATGTTTTTTATATTCTAACCAAAATGGGTAATTCTGAAATCATAATGTTGATGATTGATATATGAATAATATTCTTTATTTGCATATTTATATTTAGGGCGATGCAAGTCTGGATGTGCCTAACCTTAGGGGAGTAACCCCACTGGCTATGCTGGAGGCCAACTCGGAATCCCTGTGGGTCGGTTCAAAGGTGTCTGATAAAATTAAAGAACACTCACTGGCTGCTAGTAAAAGAAACATATTTCGAAGACTCACATATGACAAGGTAAGATATTCAATATATTTGCTAATAGCGCATAATGGCTAATAACACATTCAGATTTTGTATGACAGACCAAATTCTCTTGATCAAATCGGTTATCGCAACAAATGACCGGATCAGACCGCACTAGACAGCAGACAACCAGATAGGGTGTCCAGATTTGGGGCGTTTTTCACTATTCTGGGGTAAAATTTTAATTTTGGGGATATGAAAAGTATGTAATAAGGTATATACTTTCATATGCATAGATAAGAGAAATGTGATAGAAGGAAATGAAAGACTTATAGTATGTGGAGACTTGAATGGATGGGTGGGTACCGCTCGCGATGGTTTTGAGTCGGTACTCGGGAAGTATGGGGATAAAAGGGTGAACGACGCTGGCAAGCTAATACTGGCATTTTGTAAGGAAAAGGATTTGTTTGTGGCGAACACGATGTTCAACCACAAACAAATTCATATGTATACTAACTAACTAACTATCTTCACGCTGTATCCCTGACGGGGTAGTCAGAGAGGACAGATCGCCAGGCTTCGCGATCCATGCATACTTCTTTCGCTTCTTCGAGATTCATCAATCGCTTCATACACGCACGTCTGGGTATCCGAGTACTTTTGACCTTTCCGTTTTTGAGCAATCTGCTCACGTGGTCTTCATATGAAAGTCTCGGCCTTCCCTGACTCCTTCTACCCTCTACTTTTGAACAATATATATTCTTCGTCAATCGTTCCTCACTCATTCGTTGGACGTGTCCAAACCAACGGAGCACGCCCTTTTCAAGCTTAACGCTGACACTTTCATTCAAACCTGCCATATTGCGTATCACTTCGTTACGTATTCGGTCGTATACGAGGAGATGTAAGTCAAAGAGAAGCATGATAGATCTATTCCTAATGGATAGTCGGCTCCGTAAACAGGTGATGGACACAAGGGTTTATCGAGGCGCTGAGCTGGGATCAGACCACTACCTAGTCATAACTAGGATTAGGGGTCTGTTCGCGGGTTGGCGTCATCGTACCGAGTGTTCTGAACCTGAGCCGACTTATAGCATCAAAAGCTGGAAGCTGCAGGATGCATCCATTAGGGATAAATATAATGAAAGAGTAGCCGAAAAGCTTGGCGACGTCAATGTAAGCAGTGAGAATGTGGAAAGTGTATGGCAGAACCTTAGGGACAGTATGATAAATGCCGCTGTGGAAGTGTGTGGAGAAACGAAAAGAGGCAGTAGTAATAAGCGTGATGCATGGTGGAATGAGGAAGTGAAAGAAGCAGTTCGAATGAAGAAGAAAGCATGGCTAGACTACTTAGCCTCGCGGAATGATTTTAATATGAAAGAGAGATACAACCTGCAGAAAGTTAACACGAAGGCACTGATAGAAGAAGCTCGTGAAAGGTGCAGAATGAAAACGGATGAAAGGTTGTCGTCCAATTTCCGGGATAATGCCAAGCTCTTCTGGAAAGAGGTAGGCAAGACCCGGAGTTGTTCGGCAATCTGCAGTATGAATAAAGTGCTTAGTGTTAACAATGACGTCCTAACAGACCAAAGTGACGTCTTGCAGAGATGGAGTGAATATTATGGAAAGATGTATGCAAGAAAAGACAGAGATGCCACGTCGGGAAGTGGAGCTCACTTCGATGCTCCGGATCCCGATGTCATTGAAGTCATTAGTATGAAAGAAATAGAACAAGCGATAAGAAGTATGAAATGTGGTAAGGCTGCGGGAAAAGACAGAGTTACTGCTGAGATGATCAAGTACGGTGGGACGCGTGTCTGGGACACACTATGTCTGTTATGCAACTTGTGCTGGCGGACGGGTGAGGTCCCAGATGACTGGCGAGTAGCAGTTGTAGTACCTATTTACAAAGGGAAAGGCTCGCGCCTAAACTGCTCCAGCTACAGGGCGATCAGCTTGGTCAGCTTAGCTAGTAAGGTGTATGCAAAGGTTATAACGGCACGATTGCAAGAAAAGTCTGAAAGGTATTTATGGGAGGCTCAATGCGGATTCCGACGTGGAAGAGGTTGCATGGATCAAGTGTTTTCTCTCCGCATGATCGCGGAAAAGTTTCTGGCTCTTAACCAGAAGGTTTTCTGCGCTTTTGTGGATCTAGAGAAAGCATTTGATAACGTTGTGAGAGAAACGCTGTGGGACTTGCTGCCAGGATATGGTGTGGACGGCTCGCTACTGCGGGCAATAAAGTCGCTTTATAGGGACTGTAAGGCTTGCGTGCGAGTAGGGGGGGATGTGTCACCTCTTTTTGATGTCTGTACAGGCGTCAAACAGGGATGTGTCATGTCCGCCTGGCTGTTCATAGTGTATCTGGACAGCTGCCTACAGAAGTTGAAAGATTTTAATATGGGTGTGAATTTGGGTGACTTTACAGTAAACTGTCTGCTGTACGCTGATGATGCGGTGCTCATGGCCTCATCAGAAGCCGACCTACAGGCATTAGTCACTAATATGAAAGAGGGGTGTGAAAGTAAGGGTCTCCGCTTGAATGCAAGTAAAACTAAGGTTCTAGTATTTGAAAGAGGTGACGTAAGAACTAAATGCGAGATTAGAGTAAACCAGGAACGTCTAGAGCAAGTGAATGAAATTGTGTATTTAGGAAGTATGTTTAGCGCGGATGGAAGATGTGATTCGGATGTAGAACGGCGAGTAGCTGCCGGAAACAAAGTTAACGGTGCTTTGTCCCAGTTAGTAAAGCGACAAAGCATCGTAAAAGAAGCACGAATGGCGATTCATAACGCAGTGCTAGTGCCAACTTTGCTTTACGGTAGTGAAACCTGGGTATGTCAGCAAATGCATGAAAGTAAATTGAATGCTGTGGAGATGCTATCACTTCGAAAATTGTGCGGCGTTACCTTGGCCGACCGAATACGTAACGAAGTGATACGCAATATGGCAGGTTTGAATGAAAGTGTCAGCGTTAAGCTGGAAAAGGGCGTGCTCCGTTGGTTTGGACACGTCCAACGAATGAGTGAGGAACGATTGACGAAGAATATATATTGTTCAAAAGTAGAGGGTAGAAGGAGTCAGGGAAGGCCGAGACTTACATATGAAGACCACGTGAGCAGATTGCTCAAAGACGGAAAGGTCAAAAGTACTCGGGTACCCAGACGTGCGTGTATGAAGCGATTGATGAATCTCGAAGAAGCGAAAGAAGTATGCATGGATCGCGAAGCCTGGCGATCTGTCCTCTCTGACTACCCCGTCAGGGATACAGCGTGAAGATAGTTAGTTAGTTAGTTAGTTACTTTCATATGCATATAGTGAAAAGCTCTCTTCTTCTCTTTATCCTGCCCTTTTCCCATTATTTGGGGTCGGGTCTCCTCACTCTTCTGCGCCAGGATAATCTAACTTGGATTGTCTCTTCAGGCAAATGGGCTTCCTTGAGATCTCTCTGTATTTTGGACCACCAGGTAAGTGGCGGGCGGCCTCTAACTCTCTTCTGGTCAGGCAGACCAAATGCAATCTGGACTACATGGTCCTCACCTCGTCTTTTGACATGTCCGTACCACCTGAGGCGGTTTTCGGTGAGTTTCTGGGTGATTGGTGCGACTTTAAAGCTGCCTCTTATATATTCGTTGCGCACTTTATCGAGTCGTGTCACACCTCCCGCCCATCTCAACATCTTCATCTCGTTGACGTGGGCCTTTTGCTCATGAATTTTCTTTACTGACAAACATTCGGATCCGTACAATAGCGCTGGGCGGACTACCGTTTTGTAAACTTTGCCCTTCACTTTTACGGGCACACGATGATCACACAGTACTCCTGTTAGCGTTCTCCATTTTTGCCACGCAACATTACTAGTGACGTCGACATCCACGTTTGCATCTGGTGTTAGCATGGAGCCTAGATATTTGAACTTTGTCACTGTTGGTATAGGTGTTGTACCAATGCGTATTGTTTCTTGCTTTGTGTTTCCACTAAAGGAGCATTTCATATGATCGTTTTTACTCCTAGTGACACACAGGCCGTACTTTTCCAGAGACTGTGTCCACATATTAAGGAGTTTCTGCAGATGTTGTGCAGTATTTGCGCCTAGTAAAACATCGTCTGCATACAACATGGTCCATGGCAAAGGTGCAGGTATGTCCTTAGTGAGGTAGTCCATCACCAGATTGAAAAGTAAGGGGCTTGCCATCTTCTCTTGTACTTTCTCATTCCACCATTTAGGGTCTTTGCCAGCAGGAAGAGTACCTTTGGACACACCTAAGATCTGTGCTGCTTAACTTGTACATTGTTTTTCAAATTTGATCCACATATGGTCAGCGCACTCATAGTCTATCTCCAAGTCAGCCTCAAGGTAGTTTCACATCTCATCAATTAATGTGTTGCCTTTAGGGCTATCCAGTGTCCCCCACTTAGTTCTAGGAGATCTGTCCACTATTGTTCTAATGGGCTTAGGCAGATCGTATACAGCCACAAGGATACGGTGCTGAGATGTTAGGGCCTCTCCTGGGATTACTTTGCAATCTCTGAACTTATGCTTTACGGATACATCTGAGACTATAAAGTCTATTTGTGAGGCTTTCCCTGCGCATTTGTCAGTGATCAAATGTTCTAGTTTCTTTTGGAAGTTCGTATTTATCAACCTTAGTGCCTTGCCGCAAAATCTAGAATTTCTTCTCCTTGTTTGTTCGTTTCGCCTATTCCGTACCTCCCGTGTACCGTTTTCTCATATGCAGTGTTGCTAACTCCCACATGTCCATTGAGATCCCCTCCGACTAGCTTGATTTCATTTGCAGGTATGCTACGGATCAAATCATCGAAGTCGTCCCAGAAATTAGACGTTTCTGCATCTGTACAACCCGACTTTGGGGCGTAAGCTGAGATTATATTGGTGATTTGCTGTTCATCTAGGGCCAGTTTGATTGCAATTAAGCGGTCGCTTTTACGTGTGATGTTTATAATTCGCGTCTTAAAGTTGTTGTCGAGCACCACTGCCGTTTCTTTTGTTATCTATGCCGTGATATATAACCTGGTAGTCATTTCCTATATCTCTAGATTTTAAGCCTTTCCACTTCGTTTCTTGTAGACAGCAGATGTTAATACGCCTTTTTTGTAAGATTTTGTTCAGTTCTTGGCTCCTTTCTGTGAGAGACCCCAAGTTCCATGTTGCAAGTCTAAGCCTGTTGATGGTCAAATGCGAATGTTTGTTCTTGTCACACTTTTCGTCGCTTCGGGGGGACGCCCTAGTGTAATTTGCATCTTGTATCGCATCGTTCGCATTCGCGTCGCTTACAGGGTACGCCCTAATATCTTTGCCTTTTCTCATTTTATGGTGTGTTTCATGTGAGGAGATAAAATTTGGCTTATTATTTTACGGCCGCCTGACGCCAAGGCACTAACTGGAGAGCTGAGGAGCTGGCGTTGGACAGTGTCTTTCGCCACCTTAATTACTATGCCGTCCAGCCTGACGGTATAGCTCTAGTGCAGCCTGGGACCTTAATATGTAAGGGCAGCCTTCCACTAGGTTTGCGCCTCCTCCGCCTGTTCCGCCGTTCCGATGTTCGCCATCTCCGCCTTCACAGCCGTTGAGGACTTCACCCGTAACCCTGGGCAGGGGGCTGCGATATACCCCGCAACACTGGGTCCTCATCCGCACTTCGCCCCCCGAACACCACGGCCTACTGTAGTGTGGGGCGCCCTAGGACGCGTCGGACAAGAATTGCTCAAGTGAGAGATAGAGGAGTTGTCTCGAGAGATATAGTGAAAAGATGTTAATTTGAAATTTAAAACAGACATTTCAATTTTATTTATCTGCATAAATAACTGAAACCTCACACTTTGCGTCCGGAGTGCGTGCATATGGTTCGGTCCGATAGATGCTTGATTCTGTGTATGCTTAGATTGTGGAATGAACTCCCTGCCTGACTTTTCCGAACGTCTACAGTATGGGGTTCTTCAAAGCGGTCTTAGAAGGTTTATAAAGGGTCGGCAGCGCGAGTGCTGCACCTCTGATGTTGCAAATGTCCATAGGCTACAGTGACCACTTTCCATCAAGGCCCACTTGATGGAAAGTGGTCTGCTTGGTTGAGATGGGTATGCTTGTCTGCCACCTAAGTGGTTTAAAAAGAAATTATATTAGTTGCAGCATCTTATTACATTGTATGAACAAAACTAATGTAATTTCTGGCAATAATAAAAGAGTGGCTATGAGTTTTTGCCTGTCTCTTATCCTTTTTTTTTCTATCACACCGTATATCCTCCCCCACAATAGGTAGAGCCTATTGTGGGGGAGGATAAACGGTTTTTGTTTTCCGTCTTTAACATCTTGCCCTGGAGCTGCATTAGGGAGGCACTTATTTATCACAGAGTGCTTCCTTACCTCCGTTGTATTATAGGGGCTAATCTGTCCGAGAAAGCCACAGTTTACCGTGCTGGCTAGGCGGGGGCGCGAGAAGTTTAGTGGATCGTACAGGGAGTGTACTAGGGGTGCTAGGACCGATCCTAATCCTGATTCTAGAAACATGGCTACGATTGGGTGTTACGCGGTCCGTTGCCTAGAGGAGTCTGCGTAACAACACTATCGTGAGCAACGCACCGTGACGTAGCCCTAAGGGCCACGGCAGGTGTTGCTTAAGTTGGGCGTTGTATACGGTGGCTACCCCTTCACAAATCCGAGTCTTTGTGCTTTAATGGAACTTGGAAGTGGCTCTCCACGGGATCCAGTTTATTGTAATACGTTAGCATCAGCATCATGCCCTCGATGAAGTATCATGCGCTTGTACTCTATAGCCGGTGGTTGTTTGGTCCCTAAATTGAGGAGGATTGGGCCGCACTCTCACGACTACTGCCCAATATAAGAGAACCCAATGCTCCTATCAAGCAACTCTACCTCGGAATCGTGCGGAGCATGGCTCTATATGGGCACCCTTATGAGCGGGAATCCTGAAGGCCACCTACCTGACAGTGAAATTTTGTTTATTATTAAATACGCATGTGTTCAACGCATGTTAGTTTAATACTAACGTAGAGATTATTTATTTCTAGAATATAATTATTATTGGGAATCTTGTGTATATAAAGACATACAAATATTAGTATAACTATAAAAGTATCGATCCTTCGATGTAATATAAAAAAAAACATTTGTCTTAATTGAATACGACTTTATTTATTTTATACCTACTGAGGTGGCAGACATGAATACGACTCACCGTATGCAAAATGGTAAACGTAGCCTATGAATGTTTGCAACATCGGAGGTGCGACACTTGCACTGCCGACCTGTAAAAACCTTTAAGACCCCTTTTGAAGAACCCCGAATCTGTAGAGGTTGTACCCCGAAGTGTATGCGGAAGAAAGTCCCTATCGGACCTTATCGTATGCGAGCGCTCCGGGCGCAAAGTGTGTGAACTTAGTTTTTGTTTAAGTTTAACTATGTTACACCAACACATAGCATACAGCCATAGAGTGACTGATTGTACTGTTTGGTTTCTGTACATCCTGTTTAATTTGAAATCAGATTTACTCCATCGGGAGAAACTTTTCTGGTTTGCTCTCGAGATAAACTTGTTTAGATCAGATGTCAGGTCAGCAGTCTTTCCGACGTCACTATGAGAATACAGCGAACATTCCAATTATTCTGTATAGATAAATAATCTTTTGACTTACATCTGAGCCTATCTACAGAGAGACACCAAAGCGTTCGGGTTGGGAGTGCGCCTCCGATAATGTCACGCAATATCATATCAGTAAAACACTATTATCGTGAGTGATAATGGCCTATCTACTTTTGTACTAATAGGGACAATTATTACGCGTTTTTTGTTGCATTGCCATATATTTCTACAGCTCTCGCTAATTTGAGTTGTTAGTTTTAGCATTATATCTATTTCTGATAACGACATTTCACTTCAACTAGGCCTTCCAATTAGATCAGTAGAAATATAGTTTTGTTGCTGAGCAATGGTTTGCTGAGTGGGCTATGAATGAGTGAGGAACGATTGACAAGAATATTGTGCGAAAGTAGAGGATAGAAGGAGTCAGGGTAGACCGAAACTTACATAATTATGTAGATCACATGAGCAGATTGCTTATAACCGGAAAGTTCAAAAGTACTGTGATACCCAGACGTGCGTGTATAAAACTATTAATGATGAAGCGAAAGAAGTATGAATGGATCGCGAAGTCGGGCGATCTGTATTCTCTTACTGTACCCCGTCAGGAATACAGCTGTTAGGTTGCTTTCAGATAATGTCTTAACTGGACTATTAAATTTGGAAAAAAATCCTAGTCCAATAATTTTTCTATGGATTTGACAGTGCCGAGTGCATAAAATGTATTGTTTATCTTGTTGATTGATAACATTGGGTGGAACTTGCTACACATCTTGAATATAAACACTTGTACTGTTCCACTTATTTACTATCTAAACCGGACCGATTTCCCAGGCCAGAAGTGGTCCAACGCGCTCACTACCACCAGTCTGGACAAATTGTAGGGAAACACAGTGTTAGCCTTTTGTGACTGGTCACCACTGGCTGTGCGTGGTGGTCCGTTTTAAGACTGTCTCAACGTTAATTCGAGTCAATCCCAAATGCTTGTACATGGTGTGACGTTTTTATGAGGACTTTTGAGGTACCCAAAATATTGAGATACGGTAACCTGTCTGCACACAGATCCATGAGGGATTCCCAGTTAAAATCGGCGCGGTTTCGATTTGACTAGGTACTGTACCGCTCGACAAGCCAAAATATGTTTCAAGCTCGTAACCGGGACTGATTGACAATGCGCAGAAATTCCGGTGGTGGTGCGTGGTGGTGATGCCGTTCGTGGCTTTCTACCTGACGGGGCTGGTGCTGGAGATGGACGCGCCGTACCCGGTGAAGGCGTTCATGCTCGTGTGCTTCTACGCGCTGCTGCACTTCGTCAGCAACGTGCTGTTCGACGACGAGCTCAAGAACATCTTCCCGCTGAGCGTGTACCTGGCCACCAAGGCGTGGTTCTACATCACGTGGGCGGTGTACGTGGCGGGCGCGGTGGGCGCGGGCGCCAGCGCGCTGTTCGCGGCGTCGTCGGGCGCGCTGTGGTTCTGCTTCCTGCGCTCGTGGCGCGCCGACCCCGGCGTCATCACCGCCTCGCGCCAGGACAAGTTCCGGGTAACGCTCCCTCACTCACCGTTCACTTTGCAAGTCAGATACTAGTTCTTGCCAGATATGTTCTCTTGTACATGCAACATAATACCGCAGACGATAATCGAGCTGTCGGAGTCGCGCGGCGGCGCGGCGGGCGGCGGCTTCGAGCCGGCGCGCTTCTGCTCGGCGTGCCTCGTGCGGCGGCCGCTGCGCTCCAAGCACTGCTCCGTGTGCAACCGCTGCGTGGCGCGCTTCGACCACCACTGCCCCTGGGTCGGCAACTGCATCGGTACGTCGCTCTGGCCGCTCTGGCCGCTCTGGCCGACTGTAAGTGTAGGCGTGTAGGGTCGTTCTCCCGGACTTCAGCGCGCCCACCGCGAGGTCCAAATAGTGAAGATGTTGAAGATATTGCCGACGAAAGTAAAAGAGAACTGGATAATGTACACGTTCATTTAATTGTAATCAGAAATAAGTGCAATTAATTTCATGTTTCGTAACTTTGAAAATAACGTCCTCTCATACAACCATTTAACCCTTATTTTAACCCCCTTAGGTGTTGAATTGCAAAAAATCTACTTCCTTAAATCTTACTTCTTCAAACCTTTTCAAAATCGGTGCTTACATTTTAAGGGTAATTTACCCTAAAAATTTTATACCCTCATTATACTTTATATAGGTCCTGAGCGATGGCTACCCGCAACTTGCCTAAATGATTGCTGCCAAACTCATCTGACGGCTGTCATTTTCATTTTGATAGTTAGTGGATGTTGCCATAGCTCAGATACTTACCTTAGAACAAGTAGTTTTACAAGATAAACGTATGTGGCAAATGTAGCAAGCACATCAAATCGGCAGAAATCAAAAGGTGTTCTAAGTGTACTGTATCCTACTATTACCAGTGCTTAGGAGTACATCTCGAGAATTTCGCCAAGGAATCAAAATCCTATAAAGCAGCCTGGCGTTGCACAGATTGTAAATCTGTCAACAAACAGAGTAGCGATACAACACCTTCGCATTCTAAGGCAAAACTGGATCAGTACCTAAGCCCAAGTATTACTACGGTTGAAGATTTAAAGAACTATTTCGAGAAAACACTGGAGGATTCTCTGAAGCAACTTTGTGAAGATACTAAGCGAGACATTACCGCAGACAACTCGAATACTCGTACTAAGATTCAAGAGCTAACTGATTGCGTAAACTTTATGTCAACCAAATACGACCAGCTCAAGGACACGCTTGACACCACCATTAAACTCGTTAAGGACTTACAAGAAGAAAATAAATCCCTTACGTCTCAGGTGAATCATTTACACTCAGAAGTAATTGACCTCAACAATCGCATCAACCAATACGATCAACAATCACGTGATTGTAATTTGGAAATCCAATGTGTACCGGAACACTCATCAGAGAAACAGACCAACAGTTAATCAATTACCATGGTGTAGCAAAATTGAGGAAAGACTCTGATAGGCCCCGCTCTATTATTGTCAAGCTCTAGCCCTTTGGTTCGCGACTCATTCATCGCTGCAACTAAGACATGCAATAAGAAAAACCACAACAATAAATTAAATTCATCACACTTGGGACTCACTGATAAGGACAAAAAACCAGTCTACGTATGTGAACACTTATCACCCGCCAATAAGCAACTTCATGCGGCGGCGGCCCGGAGAGTGGCCAAGGAAAGTTCCAGTTTGTGTGGGTGCGCAACGGAAGGATATATATGCGCAAGGACAGTAATACTAAGTCTATGGTTGTTAGGGATTTGAACCGTTTAAACTCTATTTAAATTTTGTATGGCTTTTATAAATAATATTAGGTCAGCTCATAACTTAAAAATCTTATATCAGAATGTTAGGGGTCTCAGAACAAAAACAGAAACTATATTTACTAATGCACTGAAAAACCAATTTGACATAATAATATTAACAGAAACATGGCTCAATGACTCTGTATATGATCGTGAGGTTTTGGAAGGTAGGTATTGGATTTTTCGGCGTGATCGTGATTCTATAAATAGTGAGAAATTGGATGGTGGTGGGGTTATGGTCGCTGTCTTAAAGAAATATGAAGCTAGCCGTAAGTTAAGGTGGGAATCGACGGGTGAAGATTTGTGGGTTGTAGCCAAATTAAGGCAGGGTAATACGTCAAAGTGCTTGTGTACAACTCTCCTCCTACTTGTTATGATCGCATTGAACGCATTACAAAAAATATTACGCATATTGTTCAAAACAAAAAAAACTTAACTTAACTTAACTATCTTCACGCTGTATCCCTGACGGGGTAGTCAGAGCATACTTCTTTCGCTTCTTCGAGATTCATCAATCGTTTCATACACGCACGTCTGGGTATCCGAGTACTTTTGACCTTTCCGTTTTTGAGCAATCTGCTCACGTGGTCTTCATATGTAAGTCTCGGCCTTCCCTGACTCCTTCTACCCTCTACTTTTGAACAATATATATTCTTCGTCAATCGTTCCTCACTCATTCGTTGGTCGTGTCCAAACCAACGGAGCACGCCCTTTTCCAGCTTAACGCTGACACTTTCATTCAAACCTGCCATATTGCGTATCAATTCGTTACGTATTCGGTCGGCCAAGGTAACGCCGCACAATTTTCGAAGTGATCGCATTTCCACAGCATTCAATTTACTTTCATGCATCTGCTGACATACCCAGGTTTCGCTACCGTAAAGCAAAGTTGGCACTAGCACTGCGTTATGAATCGCCAGTCGTGCTTTACTAATTGGGACAAAGCACCGTTAACTCTGTTTCCGGCAGCTACTCGCCGTTCTACATCCGAATCACATCTTCCATCCGCGCTAAACATACTCCCTAAATACACAATTTCATTCACTTGCTCTAGACGTTCCTGGTTTACCCTAATCTCGCATTTAGTTCTTACGTCATCTCTTTCAAATACTAGAACCTTAGTCTTACTTGCATTCAAGCGAAGACCCTTACTTTCACACTCCTCTTTCATATTAGTGACTAATGCCTGAAGGTCGGCTTCTGATGAGGCCATGAGCACCGCATCATCAGCGTACAGCAGACAGTTTACTGAAAAGTCACCCAAATTCACACCCATATCACAATCTTTCAACTTCTGCAGACAACTGTCCAGATACACTATGAACAGCCAGGCGGACATGACACAACCCTGTTTGACGCCTGTACGGACATCAAAAAGAGGTGACACATCCCCCCTACTCGCACGCAAGCCTTACAGTCTCTATAAAGCGACTGTATTGCCCGCAGTAGCGAGCCGTCCACACCATATCCGGGCAGCAAATCCCACAGAGTTTCCCCCACAACGTTATCAAATGGTTTCTCCAGATCCACAAAAGCGCAGAAAACCCTCTGGCTAATAGCCAGAAACTTCTCCGCGATCATGCGGAGAGAAAACACTTGATCCATGCAACCTCTTCCACGTCGGAATCCGCATTGAGCCTCCCATAAATACCTTTCAGACTTTTCTTGCATTCTTGCCGTTATAATGTTTGCATACACCTTACTAGCTAAGCTGACCAAGCTGATCGCCCTGTAGCTGGAGCAGTTTAGGCGTGAGCCTTTCCCTTTGTAAATAGGTACTACAACTGCTATTCGCCAGTCATCTGGGACCTCACCCGTCCGCCAGCACAAGTTGCATAACAGACATAGAGTGTCCCAGACGCGCGACCCACCGTACTTGATTATCTCAGCAGTAACTCTGTCTTTTCCCTCAGCCTTACCACATTTCATACTTCTTATCGCATGTTCAATTTCTTTCAAACTAATGACTTCAATGACATTGGGATCCGGAGCATCGAAGTGAGCTCCACTTCCCGATGTGGCATCTCTGTCTTTTCTTGCATACATCTTTCCATAATATTCACTCCATCTCTGCAGGACGTCAGTTTGGTCTGTTAGGACGTCATTGTTAACACTAAGCACTTTATTCATACTGCAGATTGCCGAACAACTCCGGGTCTTGCCTACCTCTTTCCAGAAGAGCTTGGCATTATCCCGGAAATTGGACGACAACCTTTCATCCGCTTTCATTCTGCACCTTTCACGAGCTTCTTCTATCAGTGCCTTCGTGTTAACTTTTTGCAGCTTGTATCTCTCTTTCATATTAAAATCATTCCGTGAGGCTAAGTAGTCTAACCATGCTTTCTTCTTCATTCGAACTGCATCTTTCACTTCCTCATTCCACCATGCGTCACGCTTATTACTACTGCCTCTTCTCGTTTCTCCACACACTTCTACAGCGGCATTTACCATACTATCCCTTAGGTTCTGCCATACACTTTCCACATTCTCACTACTAACATTGACGTTGCCAAGCTTTTCGGCTACCCTTTCTTTATATTTATCCCTAATGGATGCATCCTGCAGCTTCCAGCTTTTGATGCTATGAGTCGGCTCAGGTTCAGGACACTCGGTGCGATGACGCCAACCCGCGAACAGACCCCTTATCCTAGTTATTACTAGGTAGTGGTCTGATCCTAGTTCAGCGCCTCGATAAACCCTTGTGTCCATCACCTGTTTACGGAGCCGACTATCCATTAGGAATAGATCTATCAAGCTTCTCTTTGACTTACATCTCCTCGTATACATATGAATTTGTTTGTGGTTGAACATTGTGTTCGCCACAAACAATTCCTTTTCCTTACAAAATGCCAGTATAAGCTTGCCAGTGTCCTTCACCCTTTTATCCCCATACTTCCCGAGTACCGACTCAATACCATCGCGAGCGGTACCAACCCAACCATTCAAGTCTCCACATACTATAAGTTTTTCCTTTCCTTCTATCGCATTTAGAGCTTCTCTCATACTCTCCCAGAAGTCCTCTAGCTCACTCGCGTTCGACGAAGATACTGGCGCGTAAGCAGCTACCAGGAAAATCTTCGTCGAACCAAGTTTTAGACGGATCCAGAGGATTCTAGGACCTACTAGTTTGTACTCATACATACCGGAGGCCAATCGCGAGGACAACAAAATTCCAACCCCCCGACTGCCATGCTCGCTCTCTGGTACTCCAGACCATAGCGCGAGCTCCCCACCCTGGAGCTCCACGACTTCGCTGCCCTTGCGCTTGGTCTCTGTCAAGCACACTACATCTAACTTTCTCTCATTCATAACATCCATCAACTCATTCATCTTATCTGCCATTCCTCCCCTAACATTCCCCTTGCTACCCTGCACTCCGTCCTCCACTTCCCGCTGTGTCGGGCCGCGCGTGTAGGGTGGCGGTCCCCTACGCCGCTCTGGCTCACACCGCACGCACCAGCGGGGACGAACTGGTGCGCGTCGCCTCGGGGGCACGCCCTAGCAGTAATCGCCCTGGTGGCACTCGTGTTGGAGTAGAATTGCAGCCGTAGCTGGCAGGGATGGCGACGTGCACGCTTCTACTCTTCATCCCCAAACTTCAAAACAAAATGCCCCAAAATTCAATACTTCTACTAGCAGGTGATTTTAACTTACCAAAATTATCATGGGTCAAAGATCCAGACCCCAATTTTCTTCACCCTGTGTGCAGTGGTATCTCCGAGTATAATCTTTTTGTAGATACACTCTCATTCAACAATCTTCATCAAATAAATCCATTCCAATTTAAAATTCCATCAATCCATTCAAATTCCAAAATTAAAAACATCGGTCGTATACTGGATCTGATAATTACCAACTCCTCCAACTTATTTACTGTAGAAAATTGCAATAGCCCACCTGTAAAATTGGACGAATGTCACCCGTCATTGATAATTTTACTGAAAGCTCAACCCCACAAATGAATTAAATGCAATAGATTGCCCTCACTCAACTTTACAAGGGCCAATTACCCAAGTATAACTGCAGAATTGGAGATGATACAATGGGACGCATTATTTGACTACAATCGGAGCGTGGATGAAGCATTTGATGTTTTCTATGATACCATTAGTGCTATAATTAATAGACACACTCCAATATCAACAAAACGTGACAACAAGTATCCTTGTTGGTTTAGTCGGTCACTAATTCGAACTATACGTGAAAAAGAGCGAAATATCACAAGCGTTTTAAAAAATACGGTAACCAGAGGGATCAACTGGCGTATAAAATGCTGCGTAATCGCTGTGACAAAATGATCACTGAATGCCTATCTGTATTCAAATCCAATGCCAAGTTGCTAATAAAAAAACAACCACGCAGCTTCTGGAGTTTTGTCGGGTCATTTCGTGATAACTGTAACGATATTCCTGACGAGATGTACCTATGTGCACAGAATGCACAAGGAGGGCAGCAGGTTAGTGACCTTTTCTCAAAGTATTTTGCCTCGGTGTATAGTGGGGTCTCGAGAAATGCTCTTCTACATCTAGACTCAAACATATTCCACAATTACTTTGGGCTAGATGGCGCTGTGTGAAAAGTGTCCCACAATATTTATTATTATTATTGTCTCTTCTTCACGGGTATCTTCTATTTTTTTTCTTATGAAGATACCCGGTCTTTTGGCAGGCTTACATGGGGGGATATATTGGTCCAACACGCAGAGGCCCTTTGAGAATTTTAATCTAATAGGAAATGGGACCCCCACTACAGGCAATCCACGCCCGCCTTATGTAGAAGAACGGTAATGGATCACCTCCAATGGGAGTTAAACTATAGTGAAATGTGCTAACTATGAAATGGGCTATTGGGTTGGGTGTTAAATGGATTGGGTGATTTAAGCTATTAATGAAAACGGCGTCTGCCTTTTTAATAAATTATTATCAAAATAGTGGCAGACGGTGACTTGCCAACTCACTAGATGGGCCCCCTATACAATCGCCATAGGCAAAATAAGCCTGTAAGGCGACAGAGGGCAACACCGGTGTGCGCGGCTTGGGGTGTCGAGCGGTGCGGCGCCGGTTTCACCTTCGCGGGACAGGCCCGGAGCGGGCTTCCCCGTAGTTATGCCCTTGAAAATGACACTTCCACCCCCGAGCATATAGCTCTGGCTCCCTCCCTCTGACCGGCCAATTAGGCAAGCCAGAGTTGAGATTTGCTGCACTCCCGGGAGTAGCACTCTCACTGCTCTCCCGTTAGGCCATTAAATCCTAACCGGTGCAGAAGGGCAACAAAACTCTGAGGAATCGGGACCGATGTGTAGCCACACTTCAGCTCGCCACAAGCTGCCCTGCGGATGTGAGCTTTTCAATAACTTTCTGATATTTTTTTTGTTGATTTCAGAAAGTGGATGACTCAAAAAGCGAATCTACTATGCCCTCATAGGGTTGCGTTAATCCTATAAAAGATAACGACTGTCCTCGAGGGTTATTATTATTATTAATTCTATTGGTTCTTGTGTTTTGACTAAACACGAAGTGCTGAGGTCTCTTGAAAGTGTAGACTCAAGTAAGGGCCCTGGGCCAGATGGCATACCTCCTCTTTTTGTTAGGGAATGTGCGTCCCAACTGGTGGCCCCACTTCATATTATTTTCAATAAGTCTCCTGATAGTGGTGTTTTTCCCTCAAGGTGAAAGACAGCTCACATTACACCAGTTTACAAAAAAGGCGACGCAAATGACGTGTCGAATTACCGGCCTATCTCCATCCTGTCGTGTATGGGCAAAATTTTCGAGTCGCTGGTACAAAAAGTCACTATTCTAAAATAAAAATTATAATAAGTGACCAGCAGCACGGTTTCTTACCGGGAAGATCAACGGCGTCGGCTCTACTTGAATACGTCAGTGATATTAATGATGCCTTTAAAACCAGCCATGAATTTCACGCCATATACACTGACTTTTCAAAAGCGTTTGACGTTGTAGACCATAATATCATGGTTCAGAAGCTTGGCCATGCTGGTATCTGTGGTTCTTTGCTAAGATGGTGCGACTCATACCTACGAAATCGCTCCCAACTGGTGCAGGTCCGCGGTTACAGATCTCAAACCATTTTGGTTCCCTCGGGCGTACCACAAGGCTCTCATCTTGGCCCTTTATTCTTCCTTATATTTATTAATGACATTGGTTTAAATTTGACATCTAAGTTCAAATTATTTGCGGATGATCTAAAGATTTATAGAAGGATCGAGTCCTACGCCGATATAACTTGTCTACAAAAAGACCTCGATACCGTTTGTCTCTGGTGTAACCAAAATAAAATGATGCTTAACCCTTCGAAGTGCTTTTACATGAAATTCACTCGAAAAATAATTTCTGATAGCACTGTATACGTACTCGATGGTAAGCCGCTTGATGAGGTCGTGAGTATTCGCGATTTGGGAGTAATTCTCGATCGCAACTTGGCTTTCGTGAGCACATCGACAGCATCATCAAAAAGGGTGTTAGGCTGTCTGGAGATCCAGAAATACCTATTCTTCTGTATAATAGTTACGTCCGCAGTTTATTGGAATATTGCAGCCCTATTTGGAGTCCATCCTATAAAGTTCATATAAACAGAATCGAAATACTCCAGGTCTTTGAATGATTTCTGTTTATAAAACATTTTTGTACCACCTTACTTGTAACAATAACTTGTGTCGGACACTGAATACTTATCGTTCGAGACTTGATTACTTTGCCATGGCGTCCCTGGACCTCAGACGGAGTACAGCCGACGCTGTATTTCTTCACAAGGTTCTACATGGGATGGTCAATAGTAATAGCCTTGCTGAGGACCTAGTTTGCGAATCAATAAAAAAAAATAAAGTTAAAAAAAAATGTTTACAAAATTGCGTCACGACCTTCTGCCTTTTTTTTGTGTCTGGTTTAGGTAACACTTTCACCCCAAATGTGGCCACTCGCGGAGTGGCCACATTTGGGGTGAAAGTGTTTTTAAAAGTAACATTACTGCCTGGTATTCATTATTTGATTATAGTGTAATGTAAGTTTGTTAAAATTTATTATTTTGACAATAAAAACTTACTCATATTCTTTTTATTTATTCAATTACTGTCACGGAAATTTATTTGCGCTACAACGCACCCGACCGGTACTCGGCGGTCGATCGGGGTCAAAGGGCACCGTCCCCGGCTAGGGTGAGTTTCTGTGGTTCTGATCGATGCCACGCGTGCGTATATTGCAGGCGCGAAGAACCACCGGTACTTCATCGGGTTCCTGGCGAGCCTGCTGCTGATGTGCGGCTGGATGGTGTGGGGCGGCGCGCGCTACTTCCTGGCCGAGTGTCCAAGCGCCGCCTCGCCGGCCGCCGCGCTCGCGGCGTGGGCGCAGTGCAACGCGTGGCTGGCGTGGGTGCTGCTCAACGCCTGCTTCCACCTGTTCTGGGTGGGCGTGCTGACGGGCTGCCAGCTGTACCTGGTGGTGTGCCTGGGCATGACCACCAACGAGCAGCTGAACCGCGGCCGCTACCGGCACTTCCAGGCGCGCGGCGGCCGCTCGCCCTTCTCGCGCGGCCCGCTACGCAACTGCGCCGACTTCTTCGGGCTGCACGGCGAGTGGCCGCCGCCCGACGCCGAGCCCGCGCTGCCGCAGCACTTCGTGTGACTTCGGCCGCAGCACTTCGTGTGACTTCGGCCGCAGCACTTCGTGTGACTTCGGCCGCAGCACTTCGTGTGACTTCGGCCGCAGCACTTCGTGTGACTTCGGCCGCAGCACTTCGTGTGACTTCGGCCGCAGCACTTCGTGTGACTTCGGCCGCAGCACTTCGTGTGACTTCGGCCGCAGCACTTCGTGTGACTTCGGCCGCAGCACTTCGTGTGACTTCGGCCGCCGACCGCCTGGGACTCGAGTACGCTCGGCGAAGTAGTTTGTTTTGCAGGCCTCACTAGCTAAATCAGGTGTACGTAAATCAGCGTTTGCACTGCCTAACCTGAAGTTTGACCCGAACCGCTGTACGGCGCCCTAGGAACGCGAAACGTTTGTTTATCTTATGTGTCTGTCTTCGCACACACGGCTCGATTCGAGCGACGCGAACGGCCGGTACGGTCCCTACCTACCTGAGGAGCAGTAACGGTCGAGTTACAGCTGATAATGTTCGCCCCGCGGCATCTCGCGTCGCACGCCCTTAAACCATCAACAAATTAGCCACAAGTATTTTGATTTCTAGTGTCTACAATATTCTATAAAACAAAAAATATAACGTATACACTGAAAACTCGGTGACCGATCGATTCTCAGTGAAAGTACACAAACGTGCAGCTAACAGTGAAAGTTCCGTTATCAGTGATAGTTTCCAAACGTATCGTTATTGAGTTAGCTCACCGAAGGACCTTTCCGAGTTACATTTTTACAGTAAGCTAAATTATTCGTTAACCTGTAATGACGTGTAAAATGATTGTTTTATGTATATATAGCTAGTTTAATGTTCACACTCACCCTCGCATCATGAATTTTGTTAAATTTACCCTAGTAGGACCCACTTTGGTGCACCATATCTAGGTTAGGGGAAGTTCTCAGGTGTGCCTGGTCGATCAAATCCGAAATACTGACGAAATACGAAATCTATTCAAGGGTCTCCTGGAGCCAATTTGATGAAAATGCTGTGATCTATCCTTAATTAGGTAGCCATAATTCGTGAACCGTAACCACATACAAGTAGTTCTCTGAAGTATTTGATCGTCCAAGCCCACTTGGAAAACACATGTAGTGTATAGAAATCAGGAATGTATGCTCACGTGTTACATTTAGTGGCACCTATCGATGAACTTGCTAGACGCTGAAAGTACTGTGCAGCACCAGGTTGCTAAGTTACTTGGATACCGTCGTAATAGAACGAACGTGTGTGCCTATTGTTATACGAGTAGTAACATATGAAAATGCATTTTGATGGGTTTATTGTGTTTGGTGCTGTGTGCATAGGTGTACACAGAAGTGTGTATGTGTGTGAATGTATGTATGTGTGTGTGTGTGTGTGTGTGTGTGTGTGTGCCGACGAACAAAATACCTGACTGTATTAATTTAGTACAATATCATGTTGAGTGTGATACATAACGAAATTGTAAATTTAAGTTAGGTAAATACTAATGTAAATTGTAAGAAATGATACTTCCTTCTACTGCTGTCGTCCAGTTTTAACATTGTAGGGTCAATCGCGCGAAGCGGCCCTCGACGCCCTCGACGCCCTCGACGCCCTTGACTACAAGACACGGCTCGCTTCAGTTCGCTGTCAATTATCTGTTTAGTTCTGAGCGATGTGTTTAGTGTGGGCTTTTATATTGTATTTAACATTGAGGGCAAGAAGTAACTTATTTTTGTATTTACTTGAATCGCGTAAAATAGAATTAATGTGCAATGAGATCAGACTATTGACTCCAACAGTACTGAATCTACACACTTTATATTTTTTACTGTCGAGCACCAACAGACCCAGACCAGGTATGTTATGATATTAAATATAGTATTATGATAGTAGCCGAGTGTTGTACGAGGCGAATGCTGCAGATACCCCTACCATAGATCTCCCGAGTATCAGAGGAGGCAACGATGCAGGCGATGACCAGACTCAAAATCCAGGTAAGGTTCGGAAGCAACTCGGGCAACACTTAAGATGAGGAAGGCGTCGGTAGACCGTTCACAAGATGTGAGTATCGTGCCAGCAGCCTGCGTGACGTCCCACGTTGCGGTTTCTGATACGCGGTACTCGAAAACTTTTGTCCATTGACCGTCCTTAGGGCTTCGGCCCGGACGATACTTTCGGCTATGTCGGTGACCCGCGTTCTGTTGTCCTTCCGAACTTGAGGTGAGGGGAACCACGTAGTGCTCCAGGTTACCGGGTCGGCCCCTCCGAGTTCAATTTGTCCATAGATTTATTCTCGAAGTTGGACTGACCTAGCTGCACGTTTTGGTCTACAGCTGTCCCAAGTATGTGTTCAGAAATATTTCACTTGTAACGTTTCGATCAAAAGGAATTAATTCAGAATTTGACGAATTGTATTCTAAGGTCGAAATAAAACACTGGATTAATTTTGAAATTGGAAAAGACGCCTGGCGAGAAAGAACGTGAGTTACTACGCGCCACTGACTGCTTTAGTTTAATATTTGGGTTGTAAAATATTGATCGAACAAGTGTTGTTTTTTGTGCGCCGTATAAAGCGTTCGAGTACTTCTTCACTACGCTGCTGTGGCGGCAGCAGGAGAGGAGCGGACCACCCGTACGTTGCGTCGTCTGTGTCGACCCGCGCGGGAAGCCACGTGTCGAGTTACTACGACTCGGCACAGACATTTCCGAAACGGGACTCCTCGGCAGCGAGAGTTCCTTCCTGCCGCCCTCGCTTCGCTGATGAACAAAACGACGGCAGCTCGGCATCGTCTGGCGGCTCCGTGCTGCTCCAGTACCGGAAGCGGAAAGTGAGCTTTACAATACGACAGAAAGATTTTTACCAATTTTTCGTCTTATTTAGTCGGCGACTAAAAACAGAAGAAAGCTGTTAAAAATACTAACAGTACTAGTGAGGGCTTTGTTGTTGGTGCTCAGTAATGAAGTTAAGGTGCACTCATTGTCCACGGTCGGGAGGCGATTCAACAAACGTATATCTGGCCAAAAGTGACTTGCAATACACCTTCTACAGCAGTTCAATCTGTTTTAAGGAGGTGTATTGCAAGTTACTTTTGGTCATCGATACAAACACTTGGCTTATAGTACTACTACAATTGAAGTTCCTTAAATGTTAATAGTGAATCAACAGAAACTCTTCTGCGTAGCGTCGCCTTCGTGGACAACGGACCTGAACATTACCTATACTTTATGTTTGTGACAGTGACCTGGTCTCACTGCGTAGCTTGCTTGTTGTAAGGGAATAGCAACTGTTGCCGTAGTTTCATGTTGCAGTATTAACGACGTTATTAGTATATCATAGGAACCGCGACGATGGCGCCCACTACTGTTTTTATAAATTAATGAGAGAAAGTCGCTCGACTGTCGGCGACATCTATTGAATATTTATTGTGTATCGTGCCTTTGCTTTGTTAAACTCGCATAAAGTAAATGTACATTGTTTTATATCACTCTAAATCTATCTTTGTCTACGTAATGTTATATACTATCAAATATAAGAGCTTGCGATAATATCATTCTGGTACAGCGCTTAGGTAAGGTAATGTAGACAAATATTAGAACATCAAGAATAGATTGGCGCGACCTGTGCCTGGAAAAGAACCTGGAAAAATTATATTTCGCCTCTTAATCTAGATGTTTACATAAATAATTGTAAAATGACCGCCAGTAATCTATAAACGGTCAAATTTTTATTCAACTTCTGTGTCTTATAAATTGTATTTTACAACCAGAATTGGTTTGTGTGAACAAATTTTTACGTTCAGTACAAACATAGCTGTATCTATGTAGAATTGAGCTGTACACGATGTGTGTGTGTGTGTGTGTGATTGTGTGTGAGAATGGGGAAGAGAGAAGTGAGAGAGTACTGGTGCATTACTAGCGGTCATGTTAACAGTTTGCTGTCGTTTGGAACGACACTATTGTATAATAGCTACATGTAAAAAAACGAAACCAAAATGCATTTAATGTCAATAAATACTTACAAAGCCGCTGATATGTTTAATTCCCCAAAACCGTGGGATTAGTTCTTACTTATGTTATCACTGCCTCTTCCTACTGCACAACAACAGCATCGCTGTGGCGACTTGCGCGGCATAATGAAGGCCAGCCGCACTAGTTTAAAACGACACCACGAATATGTTCTTCACAAAATATATAATGAAAAAGTTAGTATGCTAATTGCTTTAAAAAATATTATTGTACGAATTTGTTCAATTCTGCAGATAACAGACAATACGACCCAGGTAATCGAAAGTTACCGTAGCCCATGGACGTTAGCAACACTTGAAGTGATACACTCGCGCTGCCGACCCTATTGCCGTGTTGAACCGGACAGGAGCAGGCTAGGCTATCTGCTGTTGAAACTTTTAAGCCACTTGTAAGGCTTCAACTTGACTTTACGATTATCTACCATATTACTGGCAACCGAGACCAATGGCTTAATGTGCATTCCGAAGTACAGAAGTGCTTGTAAATGAAAAAAAAAAAACCCATTAAATCGCCAATCTTAAGTACAACGGTAGCGTAAGACGCAGTGATCGTTTATACGAGGGCGGCACTGAAAATTTCGGGCATCAAGGAAGTGACACAACATTACTATTTAAAAATGTATTTATTGCTTTTCGAAGTATTCTCCGCGAAATTTGACACATTTTTCCATACGATGGAACCAATCATTGAAGCAACCATTCCATTCGGAAGTTGGGGTATCCAAAATGGTCATTTTGTAGGCGTCCACAGCTTCTTCAAGTGATGAAAATCTCTGACCACGCAATTTATTCTTTATTTTAGGGAAAGTATAGAAATCAATAGGGCTTAGGTCGGGGCTGTACGGCGGATGGTCTAATAATTCTATGTTTTCTTGCTCTAAAAACTCTTGTTCTGTGCGCGGTGTGAGAACTCGCATTTTCGTGATGGAGGATAATGCGGCGGTTGCAGTTCTCTTTACGGAGTTCAGAAACGACCTGTGGCAAACAAATGCTAGCATGCCATTGTGCATTAACTGTTCTTTGTCCCTCAAGAGGAATAGTCGCAACATGGCCGGTTTTGGAGACAAACGTGGCCACCATTTTTTTTGCAACACTCCGTGAACGAACAATTTTTGTTGGCTAACTCATTTCCGAACACCCAAACTCGTGACTGGTTTTTTGTTTCGGGTTCGTTCGCTTATATCCAGGATTCGTTCGACACCTAATTGTTCATGCAAGATTATTTGTCATCCTTTTCTCATCTTTTAAGACTTTATTCAAAGCCTCACATACTTCCGGTACAATTTGAGAAATCAATTGAGGTGAAATTTTAAAAAGAAAATGTTGGCTTTCGTAACTGTCTCCTGAAGCCAAGAAGCGCAGCGTGAGAGCCAAACGTATTTTAGCAGGAACAGCTTCACGTAACTGGATATATTTTTTTATAATAAATGGGTTAACTTTAGAGAGTAAATTTTCAAAATTCTCTCTTGACATCCGAGTGAACTTGTGAAACTCACGACTGGGTTCGTAAATTAGTTCTGATAATTGTTTCTCCATTGTTTCACTGAAATAAAACCAAACCATGAGTAACACTTTATTGCAGACACATCATACTAATTTCATTATAAATCGAGAAAAAATAGGTTAATAAATTGGTTCTGTAGGTACTACATACATTATGTACACTATTTGGTAATTTTTTGTTTGCTAGCTATTAAGTTTTTTGATCAAATAACTCAGTCAAATAGATAAATACATTTATTTTACATATTTAAAATTATTTGACTACATAGTAGTTACTGCAGATATTTTAATAAGTTATTCTTTGGGAGGTCTATAAAACGTTTCAAAACCAAAACATTCTGTTCCATACCGCATCTACTATGTAGTATTAATATTATATAGATTTTTACCTTGTTCTGTTGCGATGTATTGCTGTCATTCACCATCTTCGTTTTTTCCAACGTCTCTTGATAACTTTTTTTTCTCGAATAAACGTATAATTGTAATAAGCCACACAGCTGTTTCCACGTCCATCTCGTTCGAGCACCGAGCGCACAAATGCGCGAGCGAGAATGTGGAGAGCTGCTCTCGTCTCGTCAATAGTTTTGGCGAGACCCGAGACAAAACCTCTCGTGGAGAATGTGGAGCGCGCTTAAACAAGTTTGACAAAACCTTGTGACAAGACCGAGAATCTTTTTTTAAATAAATAAATAGTATTCGATTTTTAAAACCAAGGCGTTTTCAATTAAAAAGATTTTAATATGACAGGAACAGTGGAAATGTTCCATTCCCGATACTTTTAGTGCAGCCTATGTAGAACGAAAACTCGCAGCCACGCGAGCGTTTGAACCTACTCTCCACCAGCCTCTATACAAAGTTGCCTGGATATACATACCCATTTAGAATGGTCTGAATGGGCGACTCTGATTGAAACTGTTACGTGGAACAAAACGCATACGGTGAAATGTGGGCGTATAGTATGCCTCTGCCTACCCCTTCGAGGATAAAGGCGTGGCAATATAGAAGTATGATTGAAATTATAAGACATAGAAAGATCGGTTCTAAGAAAAGGAACCAATTCTCCGGTTTTAGTGAATAGATGATTTGTATTTATGATTTAAAACAAAACATTACTTTCTCGAATAGGAAATCGTCCCTAAGTTTTGCAATAAAAAATTTCTTCACGCTGTATCCATGACGGGGTAATCTGAGACGAGAGTTCGTCATGTTTCGCGATCCAGGCAAACCTTCGCTTCCTGCAGATTCATTAATCTATTCATACGCCTGGGTATCCGAGTAGGTACTTTGACCTTTATTTTTTTGAGCAATCTGCTAACGTGATCTTCATAATATTTTATTTATTTATTTATTTATTTTTTATTTATTTATTTATTTATTGGAACTAAAAACAGAAATACAATAATGAATATATGCGGTAATGTCTGCATTAGTTTAGAACTGTGTCGCAGTCATTATCGCCGCCTCAAGGCCGAGCTGTGGTGTCAGAGTTCCTCGAAGAAATGATAAATGGGTACAGGTTTAAGTCAAAAAACAAAAAACTAAACACAAAATAAAATAGAAAAACAAATGGGTAAAATGTGTGTGTAAGAGTGTGTGTATAAGTGTGTGTGTGTGTGTGTTTACTAATCTTTTAACGCATGAAAAATGCTATATAGCAATTGATTCTAATTCGTCGTAGCTTAAAGTATATAGCCATTCCTCAGTTATTGACTTACAAGTCCTCGAGGTTAAGGGATATATATTTAATATTCTATTAACTCGATTATATAAAACTGCGCCACGGTAATGATACTGATGCTTAACAACGTCAAGTTTGGCCAACCCAATCCGACACACTCTGTCTGAACGTCGAGTTTGTGTAAGAATTTCAGCATTAAATGATAGTTCTGAATGTTTGCGCAATATAGTACATAAGAGAAATGAATGCCTCACAGTAGGGACTTTACATAGGGCGTATAGTTCAATAGAGGGAAAACGAATAGGTTTGTGAGTCATCACCTTCCAAACTGCTCGCTGTGCACGTTCCAAGGACAATGTTAGTGATTTAGCAGCACCGCCCCATGCTGTGATACAATATGTTAATACAGAGTGTGCCAGCGCAAAGTATACCATTCTTAAAGTTGCTAGGGAGGCAGCGCCCCTTAAATTTTTAAAGATAAATATTAATTTGCGTATTCTAGGTACAAGAGATTCAATTTGAACCTTCCACGTTAGCGTACTATCAACATAAACTCCGAGGTATTTAATAGAATCGGCACGCTCAATGTTGCCGCACCCACATTTTTGACTAGTTATTTCTGAGCACCTGTGTACTGTTAAGGTAAAAGAAGACTGTGGCTGCGAGGTAACTCTCGGTGAAAAAGTTATAAATTTAGTTTTCTTTAAGTTGAGAGTGAGTAGATTTTCAGCCAACCAGGTCATAGACGTTTGAATAACTGACACAGCATTAGATCGTGCATCGTCCCATGTTTCGCCGTGAACTAGAATCACAGTATCATCAGCGTAAGCAATAATTTTAGCGCTAGGCAGAGATAATCTACAAAAATTGTTGACATAAATTAAGAACAAGGTAGGCCCAAGGACACTACCCTGAGGAACGCCGTAGCTCAGGTATTCAACACCACTTCTATAGTTTCCAATGATAACACTTTGGGAACGATTAGTTAGGTAACTTTTAAAAAGTTTCAATGGAAGCCCCCTAATGCCAATCTGTTCTAACCTTTCAAGCAAAAGTGGAACAGAGACAGTATCAAAAGCTTTGGAAAGATCAAGAAAAATGCCTATAGATTTCAAATTATTGTTCATATTTTTAGCAATAGTAGTGGTGAGTGCTAGTACTGCATCCTCGGTATTTTTATTTCGCCTAAATCCAAATTGATTTTCTGCTATGACACTATGTGAATCTAAGTAGCTGAGAAGTCTTATGTTTATAAAAGTTTTCCAGTATTTTCGATAAAGTACTTAAAACAGAAATAGGCCTATAATTATTGATACTGCCTCTGTCCCACTCTTATATATTGGGTGTATTAAAGCTCTCTTAAAAACGGATGGAAATATACCAGTTGACAAACTAAGGTTGAAAACATGACACAGGATGGGTGTCAGAACATGTCTAGAAGCCATAACAAGACCAGCAGATATACCATCACAACCCACAGCACTACCACGTTTTAGACTCAGGATGATATGTTCAATTTCCTCTTCATCAGTAATCAAGACGCCCATAGAATTTAGAGGGGGATTTGTAGCATCACCATTTGAGACTCTCGAACCCAACAGTGGTGGCCTAGAAGATATTTCAGACGCAATATTTTTTCCAATATTTGCAAAAAAGTTATTTACGGCATCTACGGAATCGGAAGGGGCATCTGATAGGGACAGAAGTTCATCAGCTACAGTTTTTTTTTTACGGATATTAACGATATTTTTTATTAAATTCCACGTACCTTTTGGATTTTGACGATGTTTCTCAAATTCATTGTGTTCATACTGCTTTTTTAGTTTTTTAATTAAATTGTTGTAAAAGTTTCTGTAACGCAGATATACAACTCTCTGAATATCACTACATGTTGGAGCTTTAGTCTTTCGGTATAAATTGTCTCTGTTGCGAATACATTTCAGGACACCCGGTGTCACCCAAGGCTTTAAAGTTCTTTTCCTACTTGGAATAGCAATAATAAGTGTGTTTTCCGTGACTGTAGCCGTGATTGCATTAACGAGAGCTGTAGCAGCCTTGTTAGCGTCATTACAGTCAAAAAAGAGAAACGCTCGTGGCCTCGCGGTCTCAGTGTTCTGTAAAGGATCACTGAGTTACGCAACTTTCACTAGGGCTGGTCCTCGGATGGGTGACCACTTTGTGGCATTTACATTTGCGAGCGTTTCCGTGCTTCGGAAGGCACGTTAAGCCGTTGGTCCCGGTTGCCAGTAAAATGGCAGTCGTTAAGCCTGGTTGAAGGCCTTATGGGCGGCTTGAAAATTTCAACAGCACGGTAGCCACAACCTGCGTCTGTCTATTTCAACACGGCAATGGGCTCACCACCTATTACGTGGGACAGGAATCCACACAGTGAAAAGTGGGCATATAATATGCCTCTGCCACCCCTTCGGGGATAAGGCGTGATGGATATTTATTTATTTTATTTACAGTCAAAAATGTGAGAGAAATCAGTTTTTCCGATTGCCTGCACGCAAGCTGCCACGTCCACTCTACGTGTTTGGGCAATGGCCCTAGGAGCCCTACGCTTAAGATCACACGATACGATCACAGGAGCATGGTCCGTAATGAAGGAGTCAAGTACCAAAGTTACCGTTGGTTGAGTAGACTTAATTATTGCGTGATCGATACATCTCTTTTTACGAGTAGGAAAAAAATGGCCCGGCAACAATACATGTGATGCAATTGTGTCGAGATAGAAGTCCGAGTCTGTATCACTGTTTTCAGGGGAAATACTTATGTTTATATCACCAATTAAAACTATCGTTTTGAAAGTCCTTAGATTATATAATGTAGCATCCAAGCTATAAATGAAATCACGTGGCTTGTCGTGAGATGGCGAGCGATACACCGCCAGAAGTGCCATATCGTTATTTACCTTAACTATAAGACCATTTGCATCGATGACTATTGGAATTTCGATTTTGAAACTGATATTTTGGCTTACTTAGACGACTACTCCCCCATTCTGGTTGCAATAATCAGACTGGTATGATTCAAAACCTGATATTGACGGAAGGTAGGGACATTTAGACAGCCAGCACTCAGACAAAACAATAATATGAAATTGTATTTTTGTTCTATGTAGTAGAATTTGAAGTTCACTGAAATTAGAGACGTTACCTACACTACGAATGTTAACATGAAAAATGTTAAATCCATTTATGTGTTTAATGTACGTATCACATTGTTCAGGAGCACAAACATAGGAATCAGAGACCGATACCTGTTCAATCTCATCAACAATCATACTGTTGTCATCCATGACTTAAACTAACAGTTAACGCATTACCAATAACAGTAAATTCGTTTATAAGGGTGCGGGGTCTGAAAACAGTATCTGTTGAAAATTCGCGACAATCAATATGGTGCTGTATACTTAATAATAATTTAGTGCTAAGGATAATAATTTGCAGATAATATTTCATGCTTATGTAGTTATTTTGTGTGTGTATATGTAATAGTACTGTTGTATTAATTGAAATAAAGGAGTAATGTATTGTAAGTGTAAGGGTATGTGTGTAAATTGTGAGTATATCCATTTCAGTAACTTTAACAAGATAAATAGAACAATATTTTAGTCATATGTAAGTACTTTTAATGTTTGTGGCATTTGTGGATAGGCTTCCACTAGTCCGCCAATGTCATGTTTCGGACTGTTTCGGTTCGGATTAGATTTCGGAAGGACAAACTGTCAAACTTATTGTACGGTCTGTCAACTGAACAGCCAAAGGAAATTTATTTTCCGACCAATTGTTTAAACCGTTCTATTCTGCTACTTCGGCAAATAGGTACTTTGGCAAAAGCTGTCAAAGAGGTGTCAAATTTTTCAAAGTGATTGCAGCTCTACAGCCAGCATCGTAGAGCATTTAATTTAATTTCATGCATCTTCTGATACACTCAAGTTTCACTGTCGAAATGCGTTATAAATTGCGAGGAGTGATTCTTTTACGATGCTTTGTCGCTTTACTAATTAGGACTAAGTACAATTAATTCTGTTTCCAGCAGCTAATCGTCGTTCTACATCCGAATGACATCTTCCATCCCCGCAAAATATACTTTCTTAATAAGTAGGTACATAGGCAAAGTACATAAATAAGGCAAAGTATTTTATATAATGTACTGCAAAGGTTCATAATTTCATTCACAGCTCTAAATGTTCCTAGTTTGTCCAAATCTTTCAAATACCAGAAACTTAGTTTAACTTGCATTCTAGCGAAGGCCCTTACTGTCACACTCCTGAAGGTCGGGTTCTGACGAGGCCATGAGCACCGCATCATCAGCGTACAAATAAAACTTACATTCTGCTTAATATTGATCGTGTAAGTCAATGTTAATAAAAATGTGCAGTAAATGTTACTGAAAACGTGATGTTTGTTTTTTAATTGTATATTTGAATTTAATAAAATAAGTAGGTATATAGGATACCCAGAGATGTCGTCGGTGTCGCTACTTGTAAGATACACTGATACACTGCTATCACATATTCAACAGAATGGAGCACCGGCTCTTAATATTCAAATGGCTAGAGACACAATTGTGAAACGTTACTACCTAAACGAGTTAGGGTAATGTCGCCTGTTCGCGTCCACCGCCCAGTTCGCGTTCAAAAGATGGGGCACTCCTCAAAAATAGTGGGAAATAACCATACCGTGGCACTAACAAAAATGAACGGTATTTCTATTAAAGCTTAGATATGTGGTAGGTATATGCATATAAATAAAAGCTTTGTGCGCGTTACCACAATTACGTAGAAAATATACTAAAATCTTGTATAATACAAATACTTGCGATCGTATGATATTTTGCAAAAAAGTTAGTGAGCAGCAGCGCGTTTCACGGGAAAGTTTTAATGGCTTTATTTCAACTACGGGATACATTATCGTTGCTAAACCTTAATTATGAACCATATAATAAAGTAATAATGTTAGTCCTCAAATTTTATACGATTAACAGGTAAAATAACGCTGGACGCAAACTGCACCACCAAATTTATACATTAGCCACATTGCGTCCGCAATGCACGCCATCTGGTCTATCTAATTCTAACTTGGAAGGTTTTTATTATATGACAAATCATGACAAACATTATGAGTTTTATATTGATTCCGTCATTATTAACATACACATTGTAATAGCCTCTTTGCGTCCACTATAACGACTATAGAAATAGATACAGATGTCGAAAATCATACTTGAACGCAAACAGTACCTATAGGTGCGACCTAAGAAAAGATTGCGTCCACATTTTAGTCACACACAAAAAGTGTCTTCTCAAGATCTTGATCGATCGATTGATCCACCCGGGAGCTGTAAGACATCGTCGCTCTTAGGCTTAATCTCTGTCAACATAGGTACTACACCTAAAATCTCATTTTTTGTAAAGATTAATATTGTTTTTTCTTATATTTATCTCTTCTAAGTTGGTGGACGCAAACTGGTCCACAGGTGGTCGCAATCTGGATTTTATGGACGCAAAATCATAGGTTTTGGCTATTAGTCTATTTATTTATTAATATGTCAAATGGTTTGTCCAAAACTGTATAATAAATTTAACAAGACTGTATACAGAATATGTGAAATGCATTTTTCATTCGAAATTACTGCTCTAACATTTTTATTTTCTTGCTCAAACCTACCAACTCCACTAAGTGGACGCGAACAGACGAACTTACCCTACATAGTATACATAGAATCGTGGCTAGATTAGATGCCTTTAATCCAAGGCCTGCCAAAGGTTTGAAGCCATTTCGAATTGAATATTTTTATTTTATGCTGAGTTGAATTGAACATACGTTTTAGTTACATGTATCAGAAGTGCCCGAACCAGCTAGTCTTTGCAAGAACCTCACGTCACCAAACCGATGCGAACAAAGTGCTACCAATCTATCACTTAGTGAGCGCCACGCTTGATAACATCTACCTAATTTTTGAGCACGTCACCATTAAAATACCTGAAAATTGGTGCCGCGTGCAATAAGGAAAGGATCTGCACGCGGCACTATTTGTTTATCATTAAGTTATCAATTATCTTTCAAATGAGGCAGATCGAGGCGGATCTACGTCAAGTGTGGGTCGACGCACCGCGCACCTTGCGGGGCAAGCAGAGGTCAACACTCAACTCACTAACCAAAATCATGGCGGCGACACGCAAGCGGTCCCTAAAGGTGAAATTTCTTCATGATATTATTATTTGTACTGATTTTTAAAGCATTTTTTTTTGTCATTTATTATCGTAAAGTACTCGGATACCCAGACATGCATGTTTGAAGCGATTGATGAATCTGTAAAAGAAAGCGAAAGAAGTATGCATGGACCGCGAATCCTGGCGGTCTGTCCTCACTGATTACCCCGTCATGGGTACAGCGTGAAGATAGAAGGATTTAATATTGTATGTGTTTCATCCTGTCGGTATTATGTTAATGTCTGCAAATTGCAAAGTAATGGTCAATGACCGCTGAATTATTAAATTAGTATCTACTCAGCCTTGTCCTTGAAAATTGTAAAATACGTGCGATAAAAGAACTACCTTGTCAAAGTTTGGTAGTTAATCTAGATTAACTCCTAGGCGATAAATATTATACAATATGAACTGTCTCACTAGAGGAGCCTCTATTATTGATCCTTGTTAAGTAGGATCTCATATCTACGTTATGTATTATACAATATGAACTGTCTCACTAGAGGAGCCTCTATTATTGATCCTTGTTAAGTAGGATCTCATATCTACGTTATGTATTATACAATATGAACTGTCTCACTAGAGGAGCCTCTATTATTGATCCTTGTTAAGTAGATCTCATATCTACGTTATGTATTAACTGTCTCACTAGAGGAGCCTCTATTATTGATCCTTGTTAAGTAGGATCTCATATCTACGTTATGTATTATACAATATGAACTGTCTCACTAGAGGAGCCTCTATTATTGATCCTTGTTAAGTAGGATCTCATATCTACGTTATGTATTATACAATATGAACTGTCTCACTAGAGGAGCCTCTATTATTGATCCTTGTTAAGGAGGATCTCATATCTACGTTATGTATTATACAATATGAACTGTCTCACTAGAGGAGCCTCTATTATTGATCCTTGTTAAGGAGGATCTCATATCTACGTTATGTATTATACAATATGAACTGTCTCACTAGAGGAGCCTCTATTATTGATCCTTGTTAAGGAGGATCTCATATCTACGTTATGTATTCTCGCTCCGACCCATTTAGATCCGATAGTTAAATATCTAAGCTCTGGACATAAATTGTTCGTCAAAATTTGTGTAGGTATGTTTCTTATTATATTTCAATTTCGAAAATGATGCCGTCCTTCTTGGAAAGTTGTGGCGACGCTCCAGGGGTACAGAGTCACTTTCAGAGTCAGAAGGGAAATTAACAGAGTTCTTCAAATTGAAATTGAAATCGGGGTTTTACGAGTATTATGTGGAAGAAAGTAAGTTAGCAACTAATAACATTGTGCAAGTATCTACTAATCACCCGTTTTTAATCCTTTTGTCACATCTTATGTATGTATCATCAACGCCTATGTCCCCGAAGGGGTGGCAGACGCATACATGGGCGTACCTATTCAGAGGGGGGCAGCTAAATAATAAAAAAACGTGTGGAAATCCCATAGATATCTTAACTTTTTGTTATGATGTATGTCCCCAAGGATGTTCTGCCCGACTGTACAACGTTTAACGCCAGGCGACCCGGGTAACTCCTCTTTTGTGAAACGATTTTGTGGCAGACTTGGCTGCCACCGTGGCCTCGCCTAATGGTTTGGTGTTACCCCGCTTGCTTAGAGGTTGATTTGGGTGTTATCCCGCTTGTTGAACCATGAGGCGTGCGTGAATTTCTCACGTCAAGGCGTCACCTGAAGCCTGTTTCTGTAAGGACAGCGGGAAGCCTGTCCACCGTACTATTAAAACAGCTAATTATTTAAAAAAGTATGAAACAGAATAACGTATGGAAATCGCCTCGGATGTTATGCCGGATTCGAATCGGCTAAAACCACACGGTCCCTGCCTAACTGTCTGTTGCCGCACGCTCCGGGTAACTCTTCGGAAAGATGTCCATGTGCTCCCGGCAGACTTTGGCTACCACCGCGCCCTCACCTAGGGTTCGTGTGTTATCCCGCTTCTTTGGGGGTTGGTTCGGGTTTTATCCTGAAAATTTTCACGTCATGCCGACGTCTTGGGCCTGCTTCTGTAAGGACGGCGAGCGGGCTGCTCAGCCCCCCGGTCATGGAGGCCGGTAGTCTTGGGCGAAGACAAGTCTGCGGCGTTGTCGGCGAAGACAAGTCTGCGGCGCGACAGCGGAACTCGGGTGGGAGAGTCGTCTCCCGCCCGATTTCCTCTCCTCCGCCTCTTTCGCGAGCATGACCTGCCCGCTGTAGACCATGACTTGCACCATGGTTCCCAACGAGAGAATATCTACCTCCAGACTCGCCACGAGGTCTTGGCGCTTCTGCGCCCACGCTGAGCACTCCACCAATGTCTAGAGCGCTGTGTCCTCGCTGCGTTTTACGCAGTGCCGGCACTCGGCTGTGGTTTCCCGGTGTATACGCCTCAGATAAGCACCTGTGCCCGGTAAGTATCTGTGACAACCGGTAGGAGATGTTACCATGACGCAAGGGCAAAGTTAAATAATGACGCAAGGGCCCTCACTCGCCGGCGACGAGACATGCCGCCATGACGGGGATCGTGCGGTACCCTCTTATCAACCTGACAGCTATCGCCAGAATAAAATCGCTCGTTTTAGTAGGTAGACGAGCGATTTTATTCTGGCTCGCGCGTTGTGGTTCAGATTGCCCCCCAAAAAGTTCTATTAATCTTCCCCGTAAGTTTTTTTTCATACGATCAAAAATGAAGACACCAGGCCCTGGCAAATATAAATAAATAGATAAATAATAAAAGATATAAATAATTTTAATAATTCCAATTTCTGCCACGAGTTCCGGTTGCCCCCCAAAGAGTTCTACAAATCATCCCCGTAACTTTTTTTCATACGGTCAAAAATGAAGACACCAGGCCCTGGCGAACATAAATAAATAATGAGAAATATAAATCATTTTGAAAATTTCAATTTCTGCCAAGAGTTCTAGTTGCCCCCCAAAGAGTTCTATACATTATCCTAATAACACTTTTCGATCCGATTAATACTTTACTGTGCACAAGTCCGCAAAAAATTCAAATTTGGAAGTTGGCTCCTCATCATTTTTGAAACCGTTTTTGAGCTGTGTAAACAATAGCACTATCTCCAAAAAGTATAAAGAACTTCGGAACTCTGTGGGGGGCGACTAGAACTCATTTTATTTTATTTTTATCTGAACATTGGGGGGCTAACTTCACATGCGTTCATCAGTCACGCCAATCTATCCCCAATGCGGTGGCGGAGGCAAATTATATATCCACATGTCACAGTAAGCATTTTCTTCCAAGTTGTAACTACCTGCTGTCGATTTTTTTAAATAAGACTGGCTAACGACTGTCATGTTACTGGCAACCGGGACCAACGGCTTAACGTACCTTTTTCCGAAGCACGGAAACGCTCGTAAATGGAAAATACCACAAAGTGGTCATCATCCGTAACCGGCCATAGCGACAATTACTTAACGCAGTGATCGTTTACAGAACACTGAGTTAGCGGGGTTACGAGCGATTTATGCTCTTAGGAAAATCTGATTTGCCCCCACCCTGACCCAGAACCTGGGTACGCCCATGGTCAACATCATTTGAGCGTCTGTGATAGATTTTTCTGGACATACATAAGATTGGCAAATATGTATTGTAATGCTACGGTTAAAATATTTATTACTTTGATTTTTTCCCAGAGAGAAACTCTGGGGCCCAAATTAGCGCGTACAGCCCGCTTTTGAAGAAGCTAATATTTAAATCTGCAGCACTTCCCCAAAGGAGAATACCGTAAGACATAATACTATGAAAATAGCTGAAGTAAACCATTCTAGCCGTATCTACATCTGTTAGAGTCCTGATCTTTTTTACAGCGTATGCAGCCGAACTTAACCTAGATGCCGTCTTTTCTATGTGTGGGCCCCACTGCAATTTGGCATCAATAGTTATACCGAGGAACACTTGTCCATTCAGTTGAACATTGGTCTCAACTTGTGTTAAATTTGGTAGAATATTTTGTTTTATTTTAATTAATGCAAAGATTATTGAGCTGAACTAATGAACTACTCTCGTAATTCATAGTTATCTAATTGTCTTTTAATTTTAAAAATCAATGAGGTGTCATCTGCAAACAAAACAATCCTATTCCTGTCCCCTAAATTAAATGGTAAATCATTAATATAAATGAGAAACAAGAATGGCCCAAGTATCGATGGTTACCATGGATCCTACAGAACGTGTACCATTAATATCGACCCTTTGTATTCTATTGTTCAAATATGAAGACAGAAGGTCGAGAGCTTTGCCTCTTATTCCAAAGTAATGTATTTTTTTGTAAAGTGTTTCATATTGAACGCAATCAAAAGCTTTGGATAAATCGCAGAATATACCTAATGCATCTTGCTTGTCTTCGCAGGTTTCATGAATACATTTTAATAACTCAACACCAACATCGGAAGTTGAGCGCCTTTCGTAAACCCAAATTCATTCGCATGGACTTTGGGTGTTTGCTATGTATAAATATGAATGTATTTAGAAATATATAACTATGTTTATCGATCGTCTAGATGCCACAACAAAAGCGTATATTAGCTTACTCTGGGCTTGACGGCGCTGTGTAAAACAAAAAGTCCCACAATATTTATTTATTATTTATTTCATCGTAAAAGCTCATTTAAATGGGGAGAGTTTCTCGCACTTTTCAGTGCGATAAACCGTCCGCTACTATCACAAGCAACAATCGCTATAACATCATTAGTTTTGTGTGTGAGATTTGCTAATTCAAGTTTAGTTATTATTAGAGTATTGCTATATAATATATTTTTTACAAAAATTTTGGAAAAGTCAAACGTCTTTTACATATTTGTAGCCTTGGAAAAGGCCTGTGACAGAGTGGTGAGGAATGAACTGTGGTAAATGATTTTTTTCCATGAAGGATTGCCCTTGCAACTAGAATCGCTATCTTTTTAATTAGTGTCATGACTATTCATAAGTGCCTAAAATGGCCTACACGATCAAACATTTTTTTTATAATAAGTAAGTAAACGGGATTACTCACGTTTAACGACCAGTTATAGACCGACCGGTTTCAGCTGTATTTAGACAGCCTTTTTCAGAGGCGAACGGTTCGAGCCTCTGAAAAAGGCTGTCTAAATACAGCTGAAACCGGTCGAAGAACTTATAACACCTCTGTTTTTGCGTTAGGCCTTATTAGTACCTACTCTTGCGCACAACCGGCACAAAGTCTCGAAATACGAATTTTGCTTTAAAATATTGTTGAGACCGACACTACCAATATTGTATGGCGAGGCGATTGTCGCCAAGTAGGAAGGGTGAGAGCTGTGAATATTTAGACGAACAAATATATTTAGTTAGTTACTTAGTTATTCTTTATTGTAACACCAAAAATACATTTCCCATATTTACAATGTGATACTATAATTGGTTTTACAATTGGCGGCGTTATCCGCACAGAGCCAATTACTTACAGACAACCTTTGGATGGAGAATTATTGTGAGAACAAAATTTGGGGCAGAATGGTGTTAAGTACATTGTTAAAGACTATTTGCAGGACAGGGACGCCTGGAAATGATCTGCTGGAAAAGTAAAATAACATTAAATTGTAAATCAAACATAAAAAAGCCTTCCTAAGTTTCATGCAAGTTCTTCTCAGGTAGGCCGCGTTCCGAACCAGGGTGGTCACTTAAAAGTTTAAATATATTAAATGTATCTTTAGTTCTAGTATATAACATTTTGTAAGCGCCGTTAAAATGGTCTATGTTTATTCTGTTTATTTTTAAGCTATTGCATAGTTTTTATCGCGGGCTTTGAGCGGGCCCTAATCAAGAAATTCCGGAACGCAAAAAAACCTAAGACGAAGGTCGAAACGAGGTCACACGAAGTTCACCGAGCACGGCCGCGCCTTGGCTTAACGTGTATGTACATATATTATATGGTACGATTGTACGAAGCTCGCACGGATCGAGACGTGATGATAGTGAGTGTGAGGGTGAGGGTGAGGATGAGGGTGACTGTGAGAGTGAGGGTGGGGTGAGAGTGAGGGTGAGGGTGAGGGTTAGGGTGAGTTTGGGGGTGAGGGTGTGGGTGTGGGTGTTTTTTTTTTAATATATTTTTTTTTTGTGTAACTGAATTAATATCAAAGAAAAACAAAGGTATGCTGTGCTATAGCTTTACCGCGGCAATCTCCGAGTGCCACACGTCTTTTTATTAACATATTACTACTTCGGTAATTTATATATTTTCAGTGACATAATACGTACATATATACAAACATATTATCACGCCCTTATCCCCGAAGGAGTAGGCAGAGGCATAATATACGCCCACAAATCACCGTATGCACTTTTGTCCCACGTAATAGGTGGTGAGCCCATTGCCGTGTTGAAATGGACAGGTGCAGGTTGTAGCCACCTGCTGTTGAAATTTTTCAAGCTGCCTATGAGGCCTTCAACTGGGCTTAACGACTGCCATGTTACTGGCAACCGGGATCGACGGCTTATTAACGTGCCTTCCGAAGCACGGAAACGCTCGCAATTGTACCTAAATACCACAAAGTGGTCACCCATCCGAGGACCAGCCATAGTGAAAGTTGCTTAACGCTGTGATCATTTACAAAACACTGAGTTAACAAATAATTAGAATAAAATAGAAATATAGGTACTTTATTGTACATCAATTATTAATAATTGCCATTAATCAATTGACGCATAGTTACCTACTTATCTTAAACATCTAACAATGATTTGTGGGTGCTCATTCCCACAGATTACATGTAAATGATAAGATTAAATCAAGTAGGTACCTACAGGTATTAAGTTTATACCCTGTTCGTTACCTTATAATATATTTTTAAAACCTACGACGCGATCGCTACGGGGTGAGTCCAATTTTAGCTGCTCCTAGCAGCCCCATAAACATGGGTCCCAGACTCCAAATATAGGTCTTAGAACAACTTGCAATACACTAAGATGAAGACCCTGTCAATATATACCTAATGTGTAGTTTCGGCTTATGAACATTTAATAGGTTCGTGCCTACTTTACTGCCTCGGTGGCGCGAGTAGGCCGTGTATGCGACTGTCACGTTGAGTCCCGGTCGGGGTCGAACCCTGGGTCGGACGGAACAAAATATATCTGTGATCCGCTAATGTTTGTTTCGCAATTTGGGTGTTTTCTGTGTCATGTGACAGCTATGGACGAATGGTGCAGGGCATGAACAGGAGAAGCTATAAGCGCAGGACATCGATAAGAAGACCCTAGCCAAGGCGGCGCATAAGTATGTTTATCAGTTGTCTAGATACCATAGAACAAGCTTATATAAGCTTAGTTAGGGTTAGATGACGACGATGCAGCATTGTGCTGTGTGTGAATGTCACAAAAATATATTTATTTATTTACTTATGTTGAGATGTTCAGTAGACCCGTAGTAGTGGTGTACCTTAACATTCGTCGCATTCATTTATAGTAACAAGCCTTAAAATTATATCGACACTTTGTAAAATGTTGTCACTTCTCGATTGAGGTTTCGTTTGTAGTAGATAACCATGTACTTGCTAATCCCCGCGGCTTCGCCTTCGAGCTTCGAACTCCTTGACCTAATCTAATGAGGGTTTTCGATACTTTTTCTGCCGCCAGGCGGCGCTTCGTATGCGTCAGGTCCAAACAGCTGTCAGATAGCACAGAATCTTACCGAACGTATTATTATTTTAGTAAAATTTTATGTATTTGGAAGTGTTATTGATTTTATTATGGATTACGGCCAAAGAAAGGTTGCCGAACTGAAGATTGAGCTCAAAAAGAGAGGCCTCCTTTTTTATTTGCACACATAGGCACTGCACAACACTGTGGCATTTTGGAAAACAATATTCCGTTTGTAACGTTTTTAAGAATAAATAAACCAAAAAAATGATCGAAAAATATAAATCGTGTATGTGTTTTGACAGGTAGTTGGACCTGACGTTACAGCGCTGCCATCTCACGGGGAACATTTCAAAAAACCCTCATTAATCTCGTCGTTTATTAATTTTACTACACCAACTGTATTAAAATTTGCCCGATCGACGCGACGGTGAGACACGGACGGACAGACGGACAACAAAGTGATTTTACATCGGTTCCGTTTTTTTCCTTTTGGGGTACGGGCCCCTAATAATAGAATAAAATATTGAAATCCTTCATAATTTAACAGTACTCTGCAACAGCATTTCATAGTATGAAGAAGAAGTATTTATATGTAGGTATTTTGTATGTATGTATGTATTTGTATGTATGTATTTGTTTGTATGTATGTATTTGTTTGTAAAGTATAAATAAAACCTAGATTCTACCTAGTTCTCTTTCACACTTCTACCTTTTTTATTTATTTCAATTCTTACTCTCCTCTCGCCGGCCTGCTGGAAAGGATTTCTTTTAGAAATAAGCAGTGCCATTGTACTCTTTTTTCCTATATAGTTTTGTTGTAATGTGTATGTGTGTACATAAACTGTAAAATAAAATAAATAAAGAACACACTCGACATTCAATAGCTGCGAGTGAGTATGTATATATGTATGTGTTTTGAGTATATAGTTGTCTAGATAAATACTACAAGCGTATATTAGCATACTTTGGGCTAGATGACGCTGTGTAAATATTTGTCCATCCAGTCAATCCTCCCTAACGGGTTTCGTCGCATCGATAGTGGAGAGCCGCGCGCTTCCTCCATCCCACTGTTTATTGTGAAATATAAATAGCACTGAGCTATATGTACTACGTACGGTAGAGATATTAATTCGATGCGTCATACTTGTTATTTTAGTAAGCTATTTGTGCCTTGCCTCTATTAAAATCTGGGACTTCAATAAAATATGCGTGTCAATAAAATATTTCCACGTGACTACTGCAATATCACTTCACTTTGTTTTAAAAAGTAATACTTCTTTTGGCGCGTTAGGGATAAATGACGAGAGTAAATTTACCATGTTCGCGCAGACCGTCCCGTAAAACCGACACCATAAAGTTAGCTAATAAGAGTTTCCATTACAACTTATAAACCCCCTGAAGTTAGCTGAGCAGTATTTTCATGATAACTTATAACTATAAAAGTAGTATTCATTTTTTAAATGTTTTTTAAACTAAGTTTATGGTATATGTTATGAAATCTTATTAGAATATAGCTGTACCTATAACTTCTATCGCGTGTACATAAGTACACACACACTTTTTTGTATTATAGCGCCTTCTAGTACAAAGTGAGTGGTATGGGATCTAGACAACTAATCAACACACTTATAAATTTCTAAATACATAGATATAAAACGCATAAGATATACTTAAACTCCAAAGCCATAATTGAAGACGGATCACACGAAATTTTCCGATCCGGGATATCAGCTCAGCAGTCGTATGTAGTACTACCAAGTAGATTTTTCTCGTAGAGGTAAGAAAAAAGCTCTACGAGAAAAGTCTACATGGGCGATAATTAGATCTCACTGAAACTTTTCATAATGATCTTGTTGATTTTAACATTGCAATAAAAAAACGGTGCGTCTTGTAGACACCAAATTAATTTGATGAAGATCCTGATGTAGAGATCCTGATCTCTACATAAGGATCTCATAATCCGAACAATATCCCTGTGCCTGCTTCCGAAGGTCTCGCGTGGATATTGCCAACAATATTAAGTAGGTTTAATGTCATCTTGCTGAATACCTATACTACAAATATAAATAGATACTTACTGCGCCCGTAAGACGGAGAATGACCACGGAGAGCGGAGAGGAGGGGAGGGTATGAGGGAATTGGTACCACTTTAGGAAAATACAATAACTGTTAGTTATTTTTCAATTTTAATAAGGTTTTAGTTACTTATTCTATTTAACGTATTGAAGCGGTCGGGGCCCCGCTGATTCAGTGTTCTGTAAACGATTACTGCGTTAAGCAACTTTCGCTATGGCTAAACAGATGGGTGTCCACTTTGTGGCATTTACATTTGCGAGCGATTCCGCGCTTCGGAAGGCACGCTAAGCCGTTGGTCTCGGTTGCCAGTTTCATGGCAGTCGTTAAGCCAAGTTTAAGGCATTATGGGCGGCTTGAAAAATTTTAACAGCATGTAGCCACAACCTGCGTCTGTCTTTTTCAACACGGCAATGAGCTCGTCACTTATTATGTGGGACAGGAATACACACAGTGAAAAGTTGGCGTATAATTTGTCTCTACTACCCCTTCTGGGATAAGGCGTGATTGATAATCGATAAACGATTCAATTTGACCTAGTTATTTACAAATGGACGGCCACTGGACAATTTTTTTTTTTTTACCATTTTATACTCATTCACTGTGCCTAAATTCACGGATGTCCGTTCGCGCAATTTTCTAAAAATGACACAAAATATTTTTTTTCGATTGGTAATTTAATAATATTATTGTATTCAAATAACTACGTTAGTATCTTTGGTCGTATGAGGCCCCAACAAGACCTCTGGAGCTCAAGGGCCATATCCTGCGAGTGCGACACTTGCTGACTTACGGATAATGCTCCGGTGGAGGGTACTCGTGTGGATGCGAGGTGCTACTAACACATGAAGCCCAACCTCACTGCGTTGCGCTAGGGTAAGGTTTTAAAGGGTACGCTATGACGTATTCACCCCCTACACGTCCACCACAGTCCGGGCTACTCCGGACGTGTGTGGTGTCGGTGCGAGGAGGCGCAGGCGCAGGCGAGCGGTCGTCACTGATTAGCTTCACGAGTCACTGGGAGCGATACCAGCGCGCCGACTGGCCGCCCGCTATATATATTGTAATCTGCGTCTCGACACCAACACAACGCGCCTCTCGCACCGACACTACATCGCGGAGTGTTGCCGGCTTATTTTCATACTACAAACATAAGGTACGTAAATCATAGTTACACAACTGCCTATTGAAATCATTTTAATATTATTTAACAAGTATGGCTAAAATATGTTTACTTTATTATTATTTATTTAGAAGCAACAAACAGCAATTTTTATGTGGTCATTTTGTGGTAGGAAGATACGTTTCGAACTAGCTAGAGACAACCCGTGGTGGTCCTCAGCATAATTGTAGCATCCTTCCGCCTTCTTCACATTCACTTCTCTCGATCTTCAGCCGTCAGCGTCCCTGTGGTCGCACTGTGCGACACTCGGCAAACATGTCGATCTCTAAGACGACAAGTTACGACTATTTGTGTGCATGTGTAATGTAATGTGTAGTTTAGTTTTGTGTTTCTTAACATGAATGGGTCCCTTCAATGAGAGTATCACCTCATCGCCCATTGGATGCGTCTGTCCCAGACGCGTCTCCCGACGCCCGGGGCCTACTTCACATCTCCCCCTGTCTCCATAACCCCGAGTTTGATTCAGTTTCCAGTCAGAAATTATATTAAGTTAATAATTAAAAAATAAATAAAAAAAAACACAATGCTAATTAATGTTTGACCTACCTACTACATCTTAAATTAAAGTTTTAGTTTTTTTGATTGGAAAGGTTCGGTTTGTCAAAGCTTGATTAGCTTCTTCTCTTCGCCTTCTTAATTCCGTCACGGTAATGGTGAAAACAAAACTCACAAAAATATAGGTACTACATGTAACAGTCAATAAATATTAAGTACTTATACAAAGCAGTGTACCCTCGCCATACTCGCTGCACCTGTTCACTAAATCCATTGTATTCTGGTGTGTCGGTCGCAGCAGCTGCGACATGTACATTCATTGTGTGCCTTTACGTAAGTAGTGTCAAACAAAAGTATCATTTGAGGAAACAATATTATTAAATCACTTTAGCCCCGAGCGCACTTGGAACGCAGGCACGATATGCCTTGTTGCTAGTTGTCCCTCATAGACATCAGTATTTATAAACTATTTGTATCAATGGTATCTACGTATACATATAGGTGTAGTAATCGTATAGTAACATAGTTTCCTGTGATCAGCTTGATAGTTTTCACGGACTCCATACCCGCAGTCCTATAACTGTCTCCATATGATTACTCGTCAATTCATTGGCTTTCATGCGACGTGACAAAAACACACTTCCTCATTTATAATATAGGATGGCTGGATGATTTGCCGAGCACTGCCTGTAGTAAAGCCGAGCACTGCCTGTAGTAAAGCCGATTGGCCTCCCAATAGCGGCTTTTTGGAGAGGTTTAAGTCCCTCTGGACTGCGATAGTCTGATCTGATAATACACTGGAGAGGTGACACCTTATAAGCATCGAAATACTTTTTCTGTGATTCTGTGTTATATAGTATTGTAGCCATTTGAACATTGAACTAATATTAGTTAAATTGTTATCAACTGATTGTTGGATTAACTTGGTAACTTGACAATTAAGATATCACTTAAACAAGCCGCGTAGTCGCATTGACAAAACGCTGACTTTGTCGCGTTCTTGTGCTTCTTCTTCTAGCTGCTATGTTCCAGTCGCTACGATCTTCAAAAATTAGTCTTTTCAATTGCAGTTTTATTTAAATGCGCTATGTTTCTTTCTTAATGTCGGACACCTACTAGATAGAGATAACCGTGTCTTTATTCCTATAATTGTAGACATTTGAGCGCAAAAGCTAGTGCGGTGTTTACCTTTTTTGTGAACAAGACATTGTCGGTAGGTCAATCAAATCAACTCTTTGTTGTTTAGTACGAACTGGGCAAACTGCGAGTTGGCTGGTAGGGTACCTACTTCCTTTGTGATAAGCATTTGTGTGTTAATAACTTAGATCCAGATCAGCGTTATCTACTATTGAGGTTACATTTGGTCACAGTTCTCAATTCGGCCCGGCCCAGGTGTCCAACGCGTTTACCGTTTCAAAGGTCTGAAATCTTTAAAGTAGATAACATTTATCACCTACGTGTACGGTGATAAGCCATAAAGGAGGTCACCTTTTCCTAAGGACTATTTAACAAGTTAATCAAAACCGATGGTTCGCCTGACGGTGTTTAGTGATTATAAATACAATTAGAGATCTTCAATGATGACTGTCCCCACCCCAGGCCCTCGCCCTGCGCTGTCCGAGATAGGGAAAGCATCACATTTGTGTAAGTTTTTGATTGATTTTAGAAAAGTATGGGTGTTGACTTATCCCGGGTGAAACAAGAATACGCCGTGTAATTAATGTGTGTGCATGCAAATACAGTCTCCATCTAAAGACTGTAAGAGTTATCTGTGTGAGGATAGTTACATCCATAGAATCATCGCGAGAGGGATTGTACACTCACACTTTGCCGGTAGTTTTGTTGGTGGCAAGCAAGCCTATCGTCGTCACTGGACACTATCTGTCCAGATTGTTTGTAATCCGAACCAAATTCCAACAGCCAGGGCCCATGGCAGGCAGGGCACGGCACAAATACTACGTGTGCAGTCCGAACGAGCATAGCTGTTGTACCATAATACATACATAATATATAAAGGGCTGGCGATTTTCAGGACGACCCAATATCATCTGATCACAATAACCCTAAAAAACTAATAATATATATGTACCGTTGTTTCACATCACATGTATTGCGTGTTAGTCGGCACCCTGCGATGAAGGAGGGTGTCGACACAGTTTGCAGTTAAAATTCTTGTAGCACTTAATTACTCGTAGGCATCGATTAATTTGTCATAATACAGATCGTGGATTTACAGTAATAGAAGTAACCATTCAATTCCGTAGTGTTGCTCCTTGACAACAATGCTATCCAAGAATCAAACATCATCCAACTTGCTAAAAAAGTTATCTATCTTTTATCTACAAAATATAATCAAGTGTGAAGAGTAGTGATGATAAACAATACTATTATTGTACGAACACGTGAAGAAATAGTAGAACAATGCTGTGGAATCCGTCGACGTGGAGACGAGTGCTCGCCAACTTTGGTGGCTCTAAATGCAGACAGCCAGCTCTGCAAGTGCTCGGTGCACCTCTCCTCGCCGAGTTCACTCTGTAAATGATGTTCGTTATTTCACAATAAAGCTTTAATTATACATATATCCATAACATAATTCGTGTGATTTTTTATTCCAGAGCGACGGTCGTCTATATGGAGAGGCACGGCGATCACCATGACTCCGGCGAGCACCACGACCCCGACGACCCCTGCGGACACATGGGTCACGCTATGGTGGTAAGTGTAACGAGAGACTAATTTCCATAGATTAAGTATCTCAGTTAACTGTGATCTGAGGCGACGAGGCTCTTACCATATTTGTGGGGTCCAAACCAGTAACACCTGAAAGCGGTGCACCTGCAGACTGCTGGAAAAAAAAAGAAAACCTCGTCCGCCTGACCAGCGTGGTACAAAACGCTGAGCAACCTCCCAATACTATTGGCAGTGGTCGAGGTACAGCAGTGGATTACAATAGGCTGAACTGGTTGATCAGATAGGTATAGCTCTGGAGTGTCAATCGGACCGATATTCGTAAATAATCTCATTCCATTTTGGAATCTAAAAACAGCGGTGTCTGTTTATTGGATGTAGATATAATTAAGAACAGCTACCACTCATTGGGTACTGACTTCTCTGACGTCTGGTCCTACAAGTTAAATCCGCCGTGCTCGTCGCACTATACTAAAAACGAATGACTTGAAGTGCCACTATTTACCTACGGCCTTCTTTTCTCTAGGAAAAATATAACAGTAGGCCCAAGTCAGACAGCTGAGGTAGACAATATATCGGGTGTGGTTGTATGGTCAATTAAGGGCCTAGAGCAGTGCAGCAAGTAGAGTATTTATACAAATTATGAGCACCATTCTGACCGACATAAAAATTCTAAAACAAATAAGAAAAAAAAATATGGAGGTATTTTTTATTTTTTATCTATGAGTTATCAATAATACAGCATATAAATGTACAGGGTCAAAGACTTCAGTAAATAGAGTAAATAATAAATGAAATATTTTACTAACCCGCCCTCAATGATTACTTATCATATGCATAAATAAATTACATAAGTAATAACAGTTAAATGTAATCTAGTATCATCTTAATAATATTATAAATGCGAAAGTTTGTATGGATGCTTGTTACTCTTTCAAGTAAAAACTACTGAATAGATTTTAATGAAACTTTTCAATAATATATAATTGTAAAGTAAGCTATAGCTTATACATCAGAATAATACATAGGCTACATTTTATCCCGGGAACAAGTTCCTGTGGGAAACGGGAACGGGAAAACTTCTCTACGCGGGCGAAACCGCGGGCGTCAACTAGTTTATCATAATTTAGTTACAAATCCTTATCAGGACTATACCCATTAACTCTCAAATTTTATTCAAAATAAATATATAAGTAGTGGCCGTACTGATAGCGCCTCACAAGCTTGGTAAAGGGGAAATATACATATATAAATAAATAATGTAGGACACTTTTTACACAGCGCCATCTAGCCCAAACTAAGCTATTAGCTTGTACTATGGGATCTAGACAAGTGATATACATCATACATTTTGTCACGCCATAATCGCCGAAGGGGTAGGCAGAGGCATTCTGTGCGCACACATTTCACCGTATGCACTTTTGTCCCACGTAACAGGTGTTGAAGCCATTGCCGTGTTGAAACGGACAGGCGCATAAGGCCTTCAACTGGGTTGAGCGACTGTCATTTTACTGGCAATCGGGACCAACGGCTTATCGTGCCTTCCAAAGCGCGGCATATTTACTGTCTACATACACACTACATAATATATACTGATATACCTGCCTATATATTTCTAAATACATACATATGAAACACCCAATCATTTGTGACCGGCACCTCGGCGAGGCAGTCCCTTACACTACCACTGCGCCTATGCGCCACTGAGCCAGTCTGAAAGTGAAACTTTGAGATTCAAAGTAATATGACACAGGTTTGGCGCTGGAGTACTTACTGTAATTGACGTCTATGAGTTGACTGCTTAGATGCTACGAGAAGTTGTGAATTGACTGTCTTTGTCATCTTTGTAGGTGACACCGACTGATCTCTCAAACCGGTCTGTCAGAAATGCAACACTAACAAGTTATGATGGCGGGAGATTTTGACGGGCCCTTGCACACGATTTTATTGCATCATATCATATTAACTAAATAATGTGTTTATTTTCCAGTTCCACTCATGTGTGTGTGCAGAAATATTGTTCAACGGGTGGGCGACGACGAACGCTTTGCAACTGTTTGGTTCAGCGGTGGCCATCTTCGTAGCAGCGGTGCTGTACGAGGGCCTGAAGTACCTCCGCGAAGAGCTCGCGAAGAAGCGGGTCGCAGTCGGAGAATCGCAAATGAACATTGCCAAGAACGAGGGCGGCGGGATGCAACATAATTCTTCATCGTAAGTATTTTATTTATTGTTTGTGTTCAAGATGTAGATTCAAAGATGATCCCGGAGCTACTTAATTTTTTTATGAAATTCATTACCTTTCTCTACTCGTATTTTTAAATTTTATTAAATACTGAATCAATGTAAGCTTAGATTTTTGCACAACTTGAACAGTTACGTGTCATCAAATAAGTATTATAGTATAAGTGAAAGGTTAAATCATGTTTGAGCTATTGTAACGGGATGAGCAACTGACATAATCCGGGTACAGATTATTAATTTTCAAACGGAAGGAAGGAACAATTGTTATTTACCTTACAGCCAACTCTACAAGGATATTGACAAGGACCCATGGCTCTGGCCTCAAACATGGCATCATTGTCAATGTTTACAGTTCAGATTTAACCATTATGACTGTGTTGATCAAGCCAGGCTGTTACCAATTATATAATAGATTATGAAATGATTGCACCTCGTGTTGCAGACAAAAGATGCTGAGCGTCGGGCACGCGGCACAGACGGCAATGCACCTGGTGCAGTCGACGCTCTCCTACATGCTCATGTTGATCTTCATGACGTACAACGTGTGGTTGTGCCTGGCCCTCGTGCTGGGGCTCACGTGCGGCTACTTCCTGTTCGGCTGGAGACGCACGGGCGCGATGGACGACCGCAACGAGCACTGCCAGTAACGCACCAGCGTCGGATTTGATTCAACGATAGTGGCAACGCTTGTGAGCAGTGATGGCTACTAGATTGGTTCTAAGTTAACTGTTGTAACAATAAAGCTTTTTGATATTGATTGCATTTAAGAATTAGATGTTAAGAAGAGGATGCACAAGTATATGAATATACTAACCCGAACCACCCGCGTGACGGACCAGTACAATACAGTACGAGCATGTCGCGCATTCGTGGTGTAAGAGTACCTGACGCTGTTACTTAAATTAATAAATAATTTCATTGTCATCTTTAACCAGACAGTGTACATAATAAGTAAAACCTAGGATAAAGAGTACAAAGTATCCCTAATATTGCCTTAAGTAACGACGTGCGGACAAACAAGTCCATTCGATTAAGGAACTACACAAAGAGGTTCTACCTAGAGCCTACTTGACATCTACTACTACAGGCAGGTCACTGTTTGTGGTTTTAACGTAATGAAGCCATGCTGTATCAGGAGTACGTACATTCGTACAGCTGAATCTCTTTGTCGGACGGACTTTAATGTAGATGTCAGGAGGAACCACGCGGCTACTTGTTTCCAGATACAAAAGTAGTCAGGTATTATCTTGTAATAGAATAAAAGACTTAAAATTGTATATTTATAAGTTTTGTACAAACAATATATTGCTATAATAAACAGTATTTTGTACTACATGTTGTACTGCGCGCCTTGCGTTGTCTTTCATTTACACAAATTGAAACAACTGAAGCAAACACTGTACCGAATAAAAATTTTGTAATGTAACTTTGTGTTGCCGATGCATGCGTCTGCAAACTAACTACCTAATGGAAAATGATGGGTAGTAAAGCTGACAGGGGTTACCTTGATATCTCATATGTACCTATGCTACGTAGCTAACTAAGCTATTAGCGTAGACGCATGGAGTAAAGCTGTAAGAAAGTCAAGCCTGTAAGTAGTCATTATAACCTGATTCTAAAACGTGATCCCGATTCATTTATTTTATTTACGCGAGTAACACACTGCGCCAATTGAAACCAAAACAAATGTACACATTTAAAACCGATAGTTTGTAAGTACAGTAGTAAAACCACAGGTAAAATCCAGATTTATGTATTTACTTAAATAGTTCAATCCGAGTGTGAAATACTATTTGAATAAATATGACAAATGTGCTTATTCAGAGACATTAGTGTCTGCGTATGTGGGTGTGGGTGGAAGCGAGCTGGAGGGAGCGCGCGTGGTCCGTCTCCTGCAGCGGCGCCGGCGTCCACCGGCCCCGGGGCTCTTGTGCTTGCGGACTGAAAACAATACTCGTGTTGAGTACCTATTCAGAATGTCCCGCTCGACCAACTAGTATTGGTATAATTCACGTTAATTGTACACTTAACTACAATTAATTGTCCGTATTTCAGATCGTTTCTCAGTACTCAATCGACGCTAGAGGCGAGTTTTTGCCTTACAAAATCTCTTAACAGGCGTAGATTGGGTGTTGAGAGGGTTCTGGAATACGGCCCTTAGTGTCCTAGTACTTAGTGGATTATGAAAATAAAGAATATTACATATATCATCAGGGATCCCATTTCCTATTGGATATGAATAGGATTTCTTCTTTCATTTCCTATTGGAAAAGAAAGAAAAAATAGTAAAGCTAAAGCTATAGAGCTTTTGCTTTACTACTGTTTCTCTTTATCACCGGCACCATCTTTTATCTTTTATTCTTGCGAAGCTATTCGGTATTTTGGAACGGCATGGACTGGTCCAGACGCAGAGGCCCTTTGAGATTTTTTATCCAATAGGAAATGGGATCCCACTGCAGAAAATTCAAAACATTAAACCCTGAGGAATCGACATTGATGTGTGAACACGCCATAGCTATTACAAAAATAGTTTCTTAGAATGCTTTAGATCGAAGGGTAATGATTGTTCAATTCAACTGCCATATTTTCACCCTCTTTTGAAAATTCGGGACTGCATCGTATTGCGTGACACTATTGAACTACCGATTGATTTATATTTTCAGAATAACGGTTAAATAAAGTATTCATAAAGAAAATCAAATTAAAAATAATTATGTATAAACATTGCCTACTTGAACTATTTAATAATTCAAGTAATTATGTGAATGAATTAATCAAAGAATGTGGTTTGTAGGATGCTTGAGCTTGGGCCAGGCAATAATGCGGTTCATAGAGATGGTATCGAGCAATCGGATAATGATATTTTTCTATATTCGATTCAATAATGGCCTGAATCTGTGCTGACAAAATATGCGACTGGAAATTGAGCAAGAAGGAAAGGTTAACATAAAGCGCTCGTAGCCCCGACAAGGAGTGTTAGGCAACTTTCACTATGGCTGGTACTTAGATGGATGTCCGCTTTGTGGCATTTCCGTGCTTCGGAAAACACGTTAAACACGGACCTACACCACTTTGGATAAACATTATTATACAGATTGTTTAAAATTCAATAAAATAACTCGGTTTTAAGTTAAAATATTAGTCATGAGGGTGCACATGTTTAAAAAATTCGCTCACCACGGACTCGTCGGCTCGTCTGCTTACCTAGAACAAACATTTTTAATTTTTACTTAATATAGAAAAATCACGAAGGCGAAGGAAGAGCAGCCAGTACCATATAGTTTGAACTGAACTTACAAGGTCGTTTACGAGTTTTCTTCGGCGCTGCTACTGAGTCTGTAACCAAAAATAGTGATATTAAAAAAATCAGTCATTGGCAATGATTAATATTTCGTCAAAGGTATATTTTTTATTATTATTAGTTTTCCAGTCCGAGACTACCAGGACTTTAATTGGTCGTGCTAATTAGTGTCTAGCACATAAGACCTTTTAGCCTTTTTGTTACCACCTCACTAAAAAGGCAACGGGTTCAAAATTTCTTCCAAATTTAACATCTAAAATAGACACACTTTAATAACTTTATTCGGCCCTTTTGACCCACCCCAGTTCTGTGCTTCGGAAGGTACGTTACGCCGTTGGTCCCGGTTGCCAATAAAATGGCAGTCGTTAAGCCAAGTTGAAGGCCTTATGGGCGGTTTAAAAAATTCAACAGCAGGTCGCCGCAGCCTGCCCCTGTCTATTTCAACACGGCAATGGGCTCACCACGCGGGACAAAAATGCATACGGTGAAATGTGGGCGTTTAATATGCCTCTGCCTACCCCTTCGGGGATAAAGGCGTGACAATATGTATGTATGTATGTATGTTAGTTTTTGAAGATACTTTATTTGGCGCGTAAGGGAAAAATTATGAGAGTAAATTTTTACGATGCGGCAGACCGTCATGAAAAGCCATGAAGTGATGATAAGTGTTTCAATGACAACTTATAACTACATTCAAAGTGGTTTTCATTCTTTTGATACTGCAATCCCGCAAATTAACATAATATCTGATAAGTTAAATTTACAGATTAAAATTAATTACCGACATCAGTGAATTTGTTCTGAGGTAGTGGAGAAGTCACCGGTGTTGCTATCGTTGTCGACCATGTTCTGTTATTTGTTGTTTGTTCAGACATCATCAGAGAACTTACTTTAACTTCTGCAAGTGAATCAGTTGTTCGCGCTTTTAACTTCGTATTTATTTTAAACAGATCCCTTGCACCGTTAGTAGTTATCTCTTGAGAAGATATGGCGTCATGTTCAGGAATCGTTTTTGTTAAATCTTCAATCACGTCTTTGCTGTAAAATTCCGTTGTCTTATTGAACTTCAATGTATTTGTGTTTTTGGCATCAGTTTCTTGCACATTCGTTATTGCTTCAGTTTCAGGAGTGAAAGAGACAGCAATATTAGTGGATACCTCTTGTGTATACCTCTTGTATGTATTTGTTGTAGTCATAAACAAAGGTAAATCCGTTAATACATGTGAGTTTGTTTCTCGATAGTTACTGTAAGGTTCTCGTTCAAACAAATTTATTTGTGAGATGTCTGGTACTGGATTTTGCAATTTCGAAGTTTTAATTAGTGTAGGAGCATTTGTTGATGCGGAAGTATATACATCTTCAACGTCTGTTGTAGCATCATATAAATGAGTAATTTCAGATAAGTCTTCCGTTGTAGAGTCTCCGATTTGTACCTCTGTAGTTGCATTTAGTATGACTGGATATGTTGATATATAATCATGAATTTCTTGATCAATGCCTGTTAATAAATACGTTTCATATATAGTCAATGTAAGACGATATCATAGAGCCTGTTAAAATAAGATTCTTTTCTGGGATTAAATTAGCTTATATCACTTTTCACACTTATTACACAATTTCGCAGAGCCCGCCAAATATTTCATAGAATAACTTTACAAATTATAGAAAGTACATTACTAGGGCACGCTCGAGGCACCGCCCGCTTTTTTAAAATTTTCCTGTACCCGGTTTATCAGGAAGCTGATCACAGAATAAGAAGTAAGCTATGTGTCCAGTGTGTCAGCTCAGCTACATTCACAACAAATTGAGAAATTTCACAAAAATAATTATTTGTTCCATATCTACAACTTGTTTATATCCTATTTACAAAACATGCATATGTTTGTTGAAATTAAACATGAAAGCTGTGAGCGAACAGGCTCTATTAGAACTAGAAGTGAAAAGATAGTTAAATCAAAACTTACTAAAATTAAAGCAGGTGTACCACAGGGATCTGCACTTGGTCCTATATTATTTATTGTATTTATCAATGACCTAATATAAAATGTCGTAAGTGTAGCAACTAATGATGTAAATCTCACTGTTTTCGCTGATGACACAAATGCTATTATCTCAGCAAGGGACATCAGTGGTCTAAACCAAAGAATTAATTTATTTTTGAAATGCTTTTACGGGTGGTTTACGCATAACTGAGTACAGAAGTCGAACACAATTTTATTCAAATCCACTAGTAGGAATTCTGATAAATTGCTAGGCTCATTGAATGGTAAGAAATATATTATTGTGTTGCTCACTTATTTTTCCAAAGAAATTCACAACTATGAAAATAGTGAGGAAAGAATTTTACGTGAATGTACACGACGAAAAGATATGTTGTCCAAAATAGCACCTACTCTGGATGTGGTTAAACTCGGCTCATTGTATAGATCAATCAGCTATTTCAATATTCCTATTCCTATGGATATAAAAGAGTCATTATACAAAATGGATTTTAAAACGAAACTTAGGGCTTATCTAGTTGATGCATGTTTTTATTCCCTGAATGATTTAAAAAAATAAAAATGTATTGTAGTTATGTAAGTGTATGATATACAGCTGGGATGCGATTGACATAATTATCTGCTATTTTTTTTTTATTTCTTTGTTTTCTTATTTTGTTGTTGTAAATTTAAATATATGTATAATATATTATAAAAATTGTGACTAATACTAGGACTAAGTTATGTATAAATTTCAACACAATTTGACTTTGTTAATGAAATTAATAAATAAAAATAAAATAAATATCCATCACGCCTTATCCCCGAAGGGGTGGCAGAGGCACGCTCTATATATACACGCTCGCAAATGTAAATGCCACAAAGTGGTCACCCATCCGAGGACCAGCCATAGTGATAGTTGCGTAACTTAGTGATCGTTTACAGAACACTGAGACCGCGAGGCCACGAGCGCTTATAAATAAATAAATAAATAAATAAATATTTTCTCCGCCTTAGGGATCGAAAGTTCAAAATTTCACAATTACATACGTGATGTCACTTAAGTAATAGTTGTACAAAATATTATGGTCCTAGAGCCAGCAGTTTCAGATGTGCGTCGATCGTTCAGTCAGTTTCTGTTTTTGTATGTTTAGATAGATAGATTTGATGTTAAGGTTCATTAAAATATATTCTGTAGTTGTGTGACAGAGTAACAAATGGTATACCTGTGTGTACATTCTTAGGCTCCAGTTTGGACGAAGACGACGGGCTGGTCGTTAGGAGTAGTTCGGTAGTCTCATACCGTCCGCTATAGGATTCATCTGTTTCCAAGTTAAGCTCTGTGTTTTCTGGCAGTGCCACATTGTTGGCAAAGGGATTATAACTTGTTACATATGGTTTAGAATAAGCATCGTGTGCAGCCTGGTACGGTGTATTGTGCTGATTTCCGTGTTTAGTTCCCTCCTGGACATCAGTTATAGGTTGTGTAAAGACCCAGTGTGGTGGTGGAGGGGCGTCCTGCGGTGCCATTTGCTTACCACTAATTTCATTTGCAGGATATTCTGAGTACTGTCTATGAGATAGTTGTGATATATTACTCGGCAAAAGTGGTTCATATCGTTGAGTTATTTTATTATGGTCTGATGGGAATGACATCTGCGGTGGTGAATGTGGCGGCACTATAGGATAGCCTCTCATTTTTGCCACCAAACCAAGCAGGTCGGGAATACTGAATTTCAGATTCTCTAATTGTTCAGGTTTTATGCGTTTCACATGAACTGGCCCATCCAGTGGAAGTATGACATTGTGTGTGCCGAGTTTTATCTCTGAAAACCAAAGTAACTTCAAAACGTGCTTAAAAACTTGAAAAATCAGTGTAGATTATTTATTCTGTAGTAGTTGATACATTACTCATCATCATCATCCGAGCGTCTGTCCCAGTTGCATCTCGGGACGCCTGAGGTCCGCTTTCCTACTTTTTCACGGTCGTCGGCATCCCCTGTAGTGAGACCATTTGCACGCATGTCATGCCTTACGACGTCAATGAATATATATTATATATGTATGAACCTTAGTACTTACCTACACTCTCAAATTTTGCAACGCGCAACTCCACCTGTAACACCAACTTAGGCTCAAATATTTTGCAGATTTTTTTGACTGCACACATACTCGTACAGTAGGGCTGCCATCCGTCCGGGATTCCCCGGATTTGTCCGAAGTTTGAAAGGTGTTCGGGGGCTTTTTATGATAGCAGTTCACTCTCGGCAAGACATGACGATACCTAACGGGCGCGAGAGTGTATTTCTACTTACAGCGCTCGGTTCCGCTCGAGCATCTCGTCTTCTCTCGTAAGCATTTTTAGAAATGCAGATTTTTTGAACATGAGTCAAAAGAAGCGAGCGGCAAGCGTGACTGAATGAATAAAAAATAAAAAATAATCTTTATTTAATATAGACCTTTACAGGCACTCATTGACGTTGAACAAACATAAAATTATAGGAGTTACAAAACCTTGTACGTATATATGTACGTATATAATACATAGGAGAAAAAAAAGAAAAAGTAAAATAGTTGTAAAAGGCGCTTCACCAGTTCGGAAATTGGGAGAACCTTTTTGAGAAGAACAGGCAAGAAACTCAAAAGGCGAATATTTAGAACTAAGGCGAGGCGAGTTGAGAGTGTACACAGCTCCACTCGCCACTCTTTCAAGATATGGTACCAAGTCTCAACGCTTAAGGCAATAAAACTGCGTCTAGCTGACGCACTTCGATTTATAACATCATGAATAGGGGAATACCCGACTAGTAATTTAGTGAATATTGGGAAGACTAAAAAATTCCGAAAAAAGTAGAAAAAATATTTCGTTAAAATTTAATGTTGTTACTTAAGTACTTTTAATTTACATTAAAAAAATAGTTTAGGGATTTAGACAGAAAATTATACCATCACGCCTTATCCCCGAAGGGGTGGCAGAGTTATATGCCCACTTTTCACCGTGTGGATTCCTGTCCCACGGAATAGGTGGTGAGCCCATTGCCGTGTTGAAATAGACAGACGCAGGTTGTGGCTACCTGCTGTTGAAATTTTTCAAGCCGCCCATAAGGCCTTTAACCAGGCTTAACGACTGCCATTTTACTGGCAACCGGGACCAACAGCTTAACGTGCCTTCCGAAGCACTGAAACGCTCGCAAATGTAAATGCCACAAAATGGTCACCCATCCGAGGACCAGCCATAGTGAAAATTGCGTAACTCAGAGATCGTTTACAGAACACTGAGACCGCGGGGCCACGAGCGCTTAATAATAGTATTATATAATAATTTTATTGATTCCAAAAGAAAGCGTTTCTTATTATTTTGTTACCATACGAGTAGTAGACTCAGAAAGAGTATTTAAGTGTTTTGTTTGTTAATTGTTGCGGTTACATACGCACCTATTTCGATTTTAATAACAAGCTGCTAAAATTAATAAAAATCGAAAAATTATTCCGATTATATTTTGTTGCAAACAATATTTTTTTAGCGGTGTCCGGAGAAAAATCTATGTTTCGCCCAAATGGCCGAGATTTTTTCACAATTTAGTTGATAGCAGCCTTATATACATGTACATAGATACATACATCCTCACGAAGTTATGTACTGTACCTATTAAATAAATGTATTTGCTTACTATGATCACCGTGAATAAAAGAGTCACTGTGAGCTTGTATACGTCCATTCTGAGATACTCGGAGCACACACTCGCCACACTTGTGAACCCAAATTATTAATCGACTAATGTTTTCCAGCATTGCATAGTATTAAGCTAATACCTATTATCTTGGTAAAATAAACATGAATTATTTTGTCAGGTGCTAATTAAATTAGACATGGACGACGCACTTGCGTTCTCGTGGTACGAACGAACAACGATACCGCGCTTGGGTACCAAGCGTCATCCGTGCTTACGTTGTCCATTGCCACATTTACTTTGTTTGCTGGTCTCATTGATTTATATCTATTGTTTTAAATAACATCACTTGTACAGTTCCACAACATTTACTTCATAAACCTGAGCGGTTTCGCCTCACGGCATTCTCAAAGGTACCTACGCAATATGGCCACTGGACCTAGTAGGTATTACTGAAGTCAATTTATCCTACTAATATTATAAACACGGAAGTTTGTAATAATAGATGTTTGTAACTCCTTAACGTAAAAACTTCTCTACGCGGGCGTCAACTAGTATATCTATAAAGAAGTTTATATGTATTATTTTAAGACATTTGTTTTGAAGTTGAATGAAACTAGGTGAGCATAAACATTCAGTACAACAATAAAATCATAGCTGCTCCTGGCAGTGGAGTCCAGGCATCCGTTCAGGTAGAATCTAGAATCCTCAGGACGATATGATGGAAAAGAACAATAAAGGTACAGTTTCACACATATATTCAGTATAACATTATTTCTAAGGATTCTTCCTATAACTATTATTTTGTAGTGTCAGAAACCGCTCAGTGGTGTCGTAGTGGATGCCGTAAGGCCGCAGGTGGTATATGAGGTAGTCCAGTAAATACATCTCTTGAGGCTTCACGTAGTGGAACGATACAGCGTAGTCCGAACAGCAGTTCACACCCTGAGGACAATTACGTATTTCAAGTTTTATGTAGCAGGAGACGTAAACGGCACCATTAGGGACAGTCGGTCGGAGGCACGATGTATTACTCGTAGATATTCATAAATTCTACTACTTAACCTAATGTGCCACGAATACAACAATAAATAAAGGAAATCGAATAATTTGTCGAGCCACAATACAGCCTGGTCACCTGATGAAAAGCGTCACTGTAGCCTATGGACGTTTGCAACACCAGAGGTGCAGCACAGCCGACCCTTTAAAAACCTTCTAAGACGCCTTTTGAAGAACCCCATACTGCAGATGTTCGGGTAAACCCAAGCAGGGAGCTCATTCCACATTCTAAGCGTACGCGTAAATAAGTATATAAGTATGTTTATCAGTTGTCTAGATCTCATACCACAAGCTTATGTTAGCAAATAAAAAATCTCTTTCTCTATTACATAAAATATTGATTGCTGCAGAGTGGTCTCATACCTTTTCAGTAGGGTAGTATATGTACTTCCAGTACCAAGCGTTTTTGTTCCTATCACCCGTCAAATGTATCTGCGGCATATACGGGAAAAAGCGGCCGCGGTTGAGTTCATCTCGGGAATCCATTGCACGGACGCCCAGCTTGTCCAAACATTTACCTGCAATATTAGATATGACTATCATACTGCTATAGTGACAAACACGCATAATCTGTTAGTAAATAGCCACCCGTTGCCCATTGCACAACACCAGGGATATTACACGCTGCCGACCTCCTATAAACCTGTAAATGGCCCTTCAGCAGGACTACAAACTGCAAATGTTTGAGAAAATAGTGACCAGAGTTAATTGTACAACTTAAGTACACGTGGAATGAAGCCGCTATCGGAATTAACCGTATACGAGAGCTGCAGATACAATGTGTGCGGATTATGACTGTGGTGTTTGCAGATCGCGTGAAGTCTCTACCGTCGAGATAGAGCAATATCTAGAATAAGATTTTCAGATTAGATTTCATAACTTACCCATTTCAACATCTTCAGCACCGCCATCGTCGATACGACAGAGTTTTGGAGATGGAAGCCCTTTATTCACGAAAATTTCCAACGCCTCTTTACTTAGAATGTAACCGGCCCCTCCACTCATGTAACCCTAGAAGAAAGCAAACTTCAATATATGCAAATAAAGCTACTTGAAATGTCTGCGAGTAATATATGGTTTAAGGTTTTAGATTGGATTGTCAAGAGGCTAAGCCTGCGATGATATACTAATGAACAAACCTGTGGCGTAAAAGGTTTAAATCTGCAGCCGAAGTACAGCGGATCACTAGTGTTGTAGTCGGCCAGCATGTATCTTAGGTTCTCTACTATCACATATCTGGAACACGAGGAACAGTGGATGTTAGAGCTTTCTGCACGCCATGTCGGTCACACCGCGATTAACTATCCTAACATGTTAGCGTAGTTATAGACCGCGGTAAGTTCTGGTAAAAGCTACGATAAAGAAGTAGTTATCTTAAATCCCAACTATCTTTAGCATTTACTTAAATCTTCCTGTCCTGCATCTTAGGAAATGGAATTAGTTATAGCCTCTCTTCCCGCTAAACATTAATCAAATTATAATCAAGTCAAATCTAGAAGGGTAGAGACCTTACTTGGAACCTTAAGTTGAATAAATAAATAAATATTGTTGCGACAACTCACACAACGCCATCTGATTCTACACTAAGCAGAGCTTGTACTATGGTAACAAGATAACTGATAAACATACTTATATATTTCTATATAATACATATTATAGATAAATAACACAAAGATACAGAACAAACCATCGTGCTCATCACACAAAGTTTTATCCTGGGTGGGAATCGAACCCACGACCTCTTGCGTAGCAGTCGGATGCACTCCCACCGCGCCACAGAGGCAGTCAAACCAATCAAACCAATTTTTTAAAACTTTTTTAAATCTTTGTTATATCAAAGCCTGCGTCTTATACTCGTAGTTAATAATAATCATGACTTACGTGTCGTCATCAGCCTTAAGGAACCAGTCAGCGTCCCTCCTATGGTGCTCGTATACGTATCTGAATGCGGCCTTTGTTTTTGCCCACAGATGGTTCCTGCCCTCACTCACTGCTAATTGAATTGCTGGCAGGTCCTTATCTTAAATTAATGATAAAAGTAAGATTACAAGATATCCACACAATACCTAGCATAAGAAGATCTCTGGGACCGACGATCTACGTTCTGGCGGATATATCCGTAATATTATTGGAAATAAACTTAAAAAAAAACCAAAGACTAACATAGTCCACAGCTTTAGATGCAACTGGTAAAGGTAAAGGTTTCTAATATGAAGAGGATTTAATAAGGGATATGGTTTTGATGACGAAGTCTAACCAAATCGAAGAATAACCAAAATGTGTGAATATGTTCCCAAGAACCCTGGCAGTTTGACAAATACTTACAATTACAAACGACGAAACGTCGCACAATTACAACCCGAGGCATTTGCCAGTTATCTGTTTCGCTTTAAGTTCCTAGCAACAGCCACACTCACAGGCACAGTTGGCATGCTTCCTTCTTAGTACGACTAATAAAAATGAAGCGCTCGTGGCCCCGCGGTCTCAGTGTTCGGTAAACGATCACAGAGGTACGCAACTTTCACTATGGCTGGTCGTGGGATGGGTGACCACTTTGTGGCATTTACATTTGCGAGCGTTTCCGTGCTTCGGAAGGCACGTTAAGCCGTTGGTCCCGGTTGCCAGTAAAATGGCAGTCGTTAAGCCTGGTTGAATGCCTTATAGGCGGCTTAAAAAATTTCAACAGCAGGTGGCCACAGCCTGCGTCTGTCTATTTCAACACGGCAATAGGCTCACCACCTATTACGTGGGACAGGAATCCACACGGTGAAAAGTGGGCATATAATATGCCTCTGCCACCCCTTCGGGGATAAGGCGTGATGGATATTTATTATTATTTATTTACTAATAAAAATAAAGTTCAGCAAACTTGCGATATTAAGTGACTGCGATGAGATTTTAAAGCCTGTTCGCTAGAAGTACCTTTTAAACGTTAACTAAAAATGGCATGACTGACCTATTGGTGTAGGTGTTAGAGTACCCATTTTTTTACCAAAGGTTGCGGATTCAATTCCCAACCCAGGACAATCTCTTTGTTAGTTAAACAGAACATACATTTATCATAACCAGAACATATATTTGTTTGTATAATTAGACCATATATTTGTTAGTTAAACAGAACATACATTCGATAAATACTAGAAATAAGCATAAATTAATTGGAACGCATCATCGTTTACAAAAGGTTCACGACTCTTTTGCAGGAATTGGCGTACGCCTATATAGTAAAATTCCTTTAGACATTATGAACCTGCCGTTACATAAATTTAAGGCGGAAATTAAGACGCACCTCTTGAAAAGGGCTTATTACACAATTAATGATTATTTGAATGATAAAAATAAATGGAAATGAGTTGCTTGCTCTTCGCTCGAGCTATTTAGGATTCGAATGAATCTTTGTTATATTATCTACTTGTCTTGAATCTGCATATATATGTTGTATTTTTTTACATTCTCCAGTATAAATAATTTGAAATGCCAGGCAGCTAAAGGTATGGCTGCGTTTAGTCCCGGTAATAACTAATATACATAATTATATGTAATTTGACTTTGTTATTATGTGAGCACTATGTAGACTTATTTATAATTTTGAAATTGACATGATAGTTTTTGGGTATGTCATGCTCGCCTAAGTGTCCTGGCAGTGGTGGCGTATGTATCGGGTCGCCTTGATCCCTACAATACGGTTGAATAGGGCGATGGCTGATATATGCGTCATACCCGTGAACGGGTGCCGTCTGTTGGGACTGGTCAGCTCATGGCTGTTATAGCAATTGTTACAAATAATATTATTTAAATTTAAGGCAAACTAAGTTTAGTCGACTGTTCTCACATAAATACAAAGGAACTATGTAAGTGTAATTTTAATGAACACAACATTTATTTAGTTCTTTTTTTTTGTATAATTTCATTACTGTATAATTGGTCAAATATCATGTTAATCAAACTGTGTCAAATGGCGGTTAGAAAAGAGTGGCCATGAGTTTTACTGCCAGGTTCTTCCTCTGGCTCTACCTATTGCTTTGCGAATCTGGCAGTAAATGTAAATGTAGAAGCAGTAATCTTGACGTTCATAAGTGTTACTTTGTGACCTACATAAATAAAGATTTTTGATTTGATTTGTGTAATGGGCACATTAATTTGATCTCTGTCTGGGCGTAATTTATCTCTGAATCAGTTTTGTGAGTTCACATAGAAATTAATGATAAATGATGGACTGATAAATAATATTTCGTCCCTTTAGAGCGAAAAGTCACTAAGTCAAAAGATCAAGTTTTGAGATATTGAGGTTTAAAGTTTTGAAAAATATAAATCGTCATAACTTAAACATACTTTAACATATATCTCCGATTTTGGTTTCACGTCTTGCGGCAACCGCCGGGCTACGTAGGAAACAAATGTCTGGCCATGTCGGCCCCGCCGGGTCCCGGTAAGAGGGGAAGACCCAAGAAGTGCTGGCTTGACGTCGTAAGGGATGACATGCGTGCCAATGGTCTCACTACAGGGGATGCCGACGACCGTGCGAAGTGGAGGAGAAAATGTAGGAAAGCGGACCCCGGGCGTCGCGAGACGCAACTGGGACAGACGCTCGGATGATGATGAGTCTGATCTAGAGATGACTTAGTTAACTTTCGCCCTTAAATAGTGATTTTTCACTCAGTTATAAATTACGTCAGAGAAATATAACTCGAGTTGGTTAATTGGTGTCTAACTGCTACATGTACGAATGTGCACTGTAAATAATACCTGTTTTTAAATTTGAAGGCTAGATGTTGAGTTTCTTTTTAATTTTGAAGTTTATATGAAATAAAAATATCTGTAAAGACTGGTGTCGTAACTTCGAAATTTCAATAACAGATATTTTTTGTTTTTAGTAAATTGTTTGTTAGGAGATTATTTAATTTCATTTATTTATTTTGTAAACATAGGTACAGTTCTTAGTCTAAGTTCAGTTCCTCTATGTTTTACCAACAAATGGTGTACAAATATTAATAACTACATAAGATCATTCGAATTCATTTGATTATATTTATTATTTAAATTAACATATTTTTAACAAATTAAAATTTAACATATTTACAGAAAACAATACAAAAAGAAGGGGGCGCGTGGTGGGAATTATTACAAGACTGACAATGATGCCCCGACTAGGTGTCGAAGAATTCCTCCCCATCAAAATCCACCGGTAAGGTTCCCATAAGGCTGGCCGCATTGCCACGTTGTATGGCAATGCTTATTCTCTGAGCGAGAAAGAGGCCAGCCCTATGGTCACGAGAAGAATCGACCAGTCGCTTTGCGATATCGCTATACAGCGAACGAGCACTTGGGCCCCACGAGCCCAGTGTCTCGACCCCAAACGGCTCAAAAATATAATTACCTATTAAATTACTATATTTGCGCCGCTTGAGAGTCTCGGCGGATGCAGCAGCAGCACAAGCGCAACCCGCCGTGCTAAGAAGATGAGAAGGCGCCAGGGTGTCTTTCCCATCTTCCATGGCACCAATGACATACCGTCCGGCCTCTTGCCATCGTCACGCGCCAAACCATTAGGTTCTAGAACGGCTGGAACAACGGCGGTGACAAGAGCCCGACGGATTATGTCATTAAGGTATGCATGACGTGACCTGCGACCTGCACTCCTGCTGCATGAGAGACCGTGATGCCCAAGGCTGTCGACTACTTCACCACATTGACAGCAATGCGGAGAAACGCAGGGAGCACCTAAACGAAGACAGACAGCTATTCTGAATGTAGTTTCGTCCAACATAGTACCTATGTTGGGCGACGGAAGAGCCTGAAGCCAAACACCTGACTCCTATTCTCCCACAGTCAATAGGCGAGCACGTTCTGCAACATTCGAACACGTGTTAAATAAATGTTTTCTAACCTCGTTGCAGAGCGGCCTATCCCACTGCCTCTGGGAGCATGGGTTTGTCGGCAAAACAGTATCTGGGCACTTAAGTTTCCAAAAATTTATGGCTTCAATCTTGACTGGCACTTCAGAATTGACCAGTGTAGGAATTAAATTTTTCCTGGTCAATTCATCAGTGAACTACTGAAGACTGATGAATGAATGATGAATGAGTGAGTACTGAAGACAAAAATGCAGGTAAACTTATATCAGAAATGTTACGAACACTGAGGCCGCCCCAGCGTATTGGTAACGACGCTTGGAGCCACACTCGGTCGTCTAAATCTGCATTCAAAATTTTGCAAAACGTGGTATGAATAATTTTGTCCATATTTTCCAAAAGGGTCACGCCAGTAATCTCTCTAGTAACGCTGGGTAGTTAGGACTATGTTAAATCGATTATTCTTAAACCTTCATCAAAACACTAGAAATGTCAGTAAATTAATACATTAGAGGAAACGCACTGAAGAAGTGAGGGTACTTCTTCAGCGCGGTTCCTCTAATGAAATAAAATGAGCGTACCAACCAAGAAAGTCAAGTGAAACAGCATTATATAATGTGTTGAGTAGAGTTAAGTTGGTGCTGGGTAATCATAGCCTAGAGGCATTCGTGCATGGAACATGAGCTTTTGATAGGATCATATTCAGAACTATAAACACAGCTACAGAAAGCTATGCATAGAATCCATATCTGAGTATGATTGAATTGCTCAAGGAAAGGACCATACCCGCAGAACTCCTAGAGGACCAAATTAAAGTACAAGTAAACTAACTGAACTGAGACTGAAGGCTACGCACAAGAGTTCTGATAAATGATGGAGTGATAAATAATATTTTCAATTACCTTCACGACTACTCATAAACAACAGCTTGTTGCACCTTCTTCCCCACGTCGCCTTCACGTGCATAGCTTTGGTTCGATGCATCTTAGGCTGGGTCATCACCCAACACAACACTCTCACTGTCTTGGCCAACTGATCGGCCTTCGTCCTATCTTCGAACCTGTGACTGTGCTCTTTGTTGGTATGCAGAGCTACCGACTGTGAAGGGTCTACGTCCAACTTCCGTGAGCTATAAGGAATTTTTTTTTCATTACATTTAGTCATCGTAGAAGAAACGCATAACGAAATAAGATTATAACAGTTCACCTTGTTACCTCATATTTGTTTCAATCTTACGCAATCTTCATAAAGTGGAAAGTTTCTTAGTAAATCCTCCATTTGGAAAGACAGAGGGGAGCAAGTATGAGCTCTTCTTAAACAAAACTCAGCTCTCATTAAAATCTGTTCTCAAAAAACTCTTGAATAATAGTAGTGTTACGAGATATTTTGCATATTAGATCAGCGCCGTCGTTGACGGTTGCTGTTCTGACTACATGGCTATCAATGCTGGGGTCCCGCAGGGCTCAGTGTTGTCAACCACTCTGTTTTTGCTACATATCAATGACATGCTATCGACGGCATTCATTGCTATGCAGATGATAGTACGGTGTGTGTGTGTGTGTGTACGGTGACACTTATTACACGGATCGCCCCAATATCCCCCGGTCTGCAGTGGAAGAAAATCGTAAACAACTTGTGTCTAAAATCGAGGCTACACTTGCTATAGTGTCCGATTGGGGTAGACAAAATCTTGTCTAATTTAACCCTACCAAGACTCAAGTTTGTGCATTCACCGCTAAAAAGCACCATTTACTGTAGCGCCGCAATTTCAGGGCACACCTCTTTCCATCTTCAATAGTATTAGGATCCTCGGTGTTGAGATCTCTAGTGACGTCCAATACCGAAGTCATTTAGAGGACAAGGTGAAGCCGGCGTCCAAAAAGCTCGGAGTGCTCAACAGGGCGCGGCAGTACTTTACTGCAGAGCAAACACTGCTCCTTTATAAGTCGCAAGTGCGGGCGCACATGGAGTACTGCTGTCACCTTTGGGCTGGTGCACCTGAATACCAGCTTCGACCTTTTGACTCGGTAGAAGGGCGTGCTAAAATATAAATAAATATAAATATTGTGCGACACTTTTCACACAGCGCCATCTAGCCCAAAGTAAGCTAATATTATTATATTGTGTTATAGGATCTAAATAACTGATAAACATACTTATATATTTCTAAATACATACATATTATAGAAAAATAACACCCAGACACAGAATAAACCATCGTGCTCATCACACAAAGTTTTATCCTGGGTGGGGATCGAACCCACGACCTCTTGCGTAGCAGTCGGATGCACTCCCACCGCGCCACAGAGGCAGTCAACGATCCTCTACTAGCGGGCGGTGTCGAGCCCCTTCGCGACAGGACAGACTTTGCCTCCTCATGCGTGTTCTATCGCCTGTACAACGGTCTGTGCTCTGAGGAGATGTTTGATATGATGCCCACGGCTACCTTTTATCATCGCACCGCTGGCCATAGACAGGGTGTTCACCCTCACACTTTGCGTCCGGAGCGCACGCACACGGTTAGTTCCGATAGATGCTTTATTCCGCGTACGCTTAAATTGTGGAATGAACTCCCTGCCTGGGTTTTCCCGAACGTCTATAGTATGGGGTTCTTCAAAAGGGGTCTTAGAAGGTTTTTAAAGGGTCGGCAGCGCGAGTGCTGCACCTCTGGTGTTGCAAACGTCCATAGGCTACGGTGACCACTTTCCATCAGGTGGGCCGTACACTTGACTGCCACCTCAGTGGTATAAAAAAAATATATAGGTATATATTACATGTCTCTAACTTTAAAAATGACGAACTTTCAAGTCACACGTAATTTTACTAATATATAATAAGAATATTGTATAATACACGCTGTATCACTGACAACCTCATCAGGGATACAGCGTGAAGATAGATATATATTATATTGTTAGTTTCGAAGTCATGCCAATATCTAAGCTGGAGACTGTAGCGTTGACCATTCAGTAGGTAATTATAACTACTTACCCGTACCGCGGGAAGATAATGTCTTCTCTGTCGAATGAAACATAGACGGAACTAAATCCGATGAGCGTTCCGCACAGGAACGACACAAAGTAACGCCACTTCATAATATTATTTGTGTGAGTATTGTTGTATACAATACTCATTTTATATATTTTATTATCATTACGATTTTGTTTTGTATATATAATGACTTGAATACTACTGAAACTTACTAGGAATACTACTAATAAAGTATACTTAATATGAATTAGATATAGGATAAAATTTAAAATTCCTTAATCTTAACGCAAGCCGTAGATTAAAGCTTTTGCGTTAACTTTCCTAGAAATATTTAGGATTTTATTACTATTTATAAAACAATCTAGTAATTTGGTATTACATATAATGAAAACCGATATAGTGTTAGGGTAACCGATATTCATCACTTTCGAAAACTTTATGCTACATGTATACTGACTTGATGGGTGACTGCTTGGCACCGTCACTTATTTATAACCTTGCAGTTAATATTAATAATGTCAACACAGTAGCGAACAATTTACATCAACATAAGTTGGCTACGTTTTATAATTTTTGACGATACTCATTAATAGTCTCCCGAATAACCGCGAGTGCTCTGGGTACGAGTGCCCTACTAGTTGCGTGATGTGGTTGGAGCCAGTTGCAGACGCCCGGAAACACAAGTCAGATAATAATATGGCGATAGATAACAGAGTGAAAAATAAATAATTAATAAGTTACGAGTACATTTGTCGTAAACTCATTTATATTTATATGTTCTATTGGTGCTATTACACCTATAACACATGCAAAAGGGTGAGATGATGAACACGGACAGATACATTCAAGAATGTCAGGTAAAAAAGCTCTGAAATAAAATCAACCCATTGGAAAAGATACCTTGGGTAATTTTACTTCACTTGCAAAGACCCTATGAGGTGCGGAATGTTAAAAGTTTTTTAGTGATTAGGTACTAATATAAGATTTTTTTCTATAAATTAGTATTTTATTTTATTTTATTTTTTAATTTCACAAAACTTACAGCTAATACAAAAGATAGGCACACATACTGTAGTGCTTGAAGGCCAATTACAAGTTTTCACACTTATTAATATGACTAGCAATAAATAAAAAGGACAGACAGCTCACAAGAGTTCTAAATATAAAGTAAATACATAGTTACAGTACACTTTACTTACATTCTATCTCTTAAAGAAAGCATCACTAAGTACTTTTTTTAGTTTCCGAGAATTGGTAGTAAATAGGTCAATATCACTAAACTTCCTACTTATTGAATTAAATTCCCTACTGGCTCTAATAAGAAATGAATGTTGACGATAGTTAGTATGAACCGAAAGGATACGTAGTAATCTTGGTCTCCTTAGTAATGCTCTATGTACATGTAACCCAACTTCAGCCAGTAGTTCCGGACAGACAATAGAGCCACTTACGATGCCGAAAAGAAAAACTTGATCAGCCACTTGTCTCCGTATGTATAGTGGCAACAAATGAAATATCTTGCACCGGACAGTATAATTTTTTAGGCGTAATTTACATTGGTATTGAATATACCTTACTTTAGGCTCTCTGTCTGCGTCAGCTACTGCACGTAACCAATCTATTAAGAATTAATACCTACAATAGCAAGTTTTGGTTTGTGATACAAAAATGAAACGCTGCGCCGCCGAATGTAATATTGATCTGAATCTGGATACGGAGGATTACATGGAGTGTACACGCTATAAAGATGTATATCACTACACCTGTTTGAATATGTCCGCTTTGGAGGTCGGATCTCTTGACCAGGAATTTAAGCGCTGCTGGTCTTGCCCTAAATGTTTAAGTAAACAACCAAAGGGAAGAAATTCCAACCAACCAGTGCGGCCGTCAACTCCAACAGCTATGGCCGACATAACATTTAATGTAACGCGTCGCAAATTGCAGCAAAGACCGGAGCCATTGCAGGTAACTACTTCATCTTCCGATTTTGTTTTGCGATCCGAGTTAAGGGAATTGATTCGAGAAGAAATGCGTAATGTGGTTAAGGAGTGTATCGGCGATATCAATGTTACACTGAAGGAAAGTCTGGCAGTTATGCGTGAACATATCAACAGCTTTAAAGAGTCTTTAAATTACATGAGTGATCAATATGATAACTTACAAAAATGTGTAGAAGAATGTCGTGACAATATAAAAAATGTATGTAAGGAAAATGAAGGCTTGCGGTCCGAGAATATGAAACTAACCAACAAATTATTGCAATTGGATCAGTTGTCTCGATCATCTAACTTAGAATTGTTATGTGTTCCGGAAGCAAAGTCTGAGGATGTTATAAGTATCGTGAAACAGTTAAGTCGTGCTGTCAACTGCAACATTAATGATAACGAGATATTGTACTGTTAGCGCATTGCCAAAATCAACCCAACAAGTACTCGCCCTCGTTCAATTTTAGTTAGAATGACCTCCCCGCGTACCCGCGACACTTTATTAGCAGCAGTATCGGAACACAACAAGAAACATGCACAGGACAAATTGAATACCTGCGACCTAGGCTTCGGTAGTAGCAAGTCACCTGTTTATGTGGTCGAGAACCTGTCGCCTGAGAATAAGTCCATACACGCGGCGGCTCGTCAGCGATGTAAACAATTGCAATATAAATTTGTTTGGGTACGTGGAGGGCGTATTTATGTACGTAATTCGGAAACTACACCTGCGGTCCTTATAGCCAATTTAGAGGTATTGAATAAATTGGTGTAATTAGTGTAGCATATTTTCTTTTCTTTGGTTTCAATGGCTATGAATGTAATTATCAGTTTATACAGTTAAAATTCGTTGTGATAATGGGATGTTATTCAATAGTAATGAGTCGAGTGATTGGTCTCAAATTTAACATATTGATATTTACGGACCACTGTTTATTAGGCTATTATTCTAAAATAATTATGTTAAAATATAAGTATGCATTTCATGAAGTTATAGTTATACTCCGTTGGAGAATAAAAATATTTCATACTACATTAATCAGAGTAATCCTATTTGTTTTTGTTTCCACATACATATCTGATTATTTATATGTTACTGTGTATTTGGTGGTGCATTTGTGGGTGGGTGTTCTGGCCACAGTTTTGTTTCAAGGAATAGTATCAGCGGCTGGGATTTCCTTAATACATATCGTGACCTTTTCTGGAAACATTTTCTCTATTTATTGTACTTACGTAATAGTTAACATGAGTAACAGTAGTCAACAAATGTATATGTATGTATGGCTATGTAATGGTAAGGGTTCGACTGGACGATACTCTGTATTAAGGTTCGTACTCTCACTTTCTTTTGCAGCATTCGGTCTCAATATATTTAAATTACTTAGCCTCTACTTAATAATAATACAGTCCGGCAAGTACATAATAATTTTGTTGCATATTGTGATGTATATAGTCCTCAAAAGTCACAAATATTTTTATCATGGTATGAGGATGTCAAGTCGTATTGTTGAGCAGTGTGATTTTGTGTCCTCGCTGAGCTTAAGTACGGTCAGCGTGTTAATTTGTGGTATGTGAGGAAAAAATGTGTACTGAGGGAATTTTATTTTGTTGGTATTTATGAGGCGCTATTGTTTGTATAGTTTTATGCGCAATGCAACACATTTAATCAATATATCGAATTTGAGCCTTACTCGACGAATGTTCTCGTAGATAGCTATAGCCTGACTAGGGTGCACTCCTTAAATATCATAGGGGTGACACAACACGTCCGAATTGTATTGTTTTATATAACTTATCCTTTCATTTTTATAAATATTTCCAGTATTGTTCGAGGAGGAACCAAAATATATTTAAATATTAGTGAAAATCGCGTAAGTATAAAAACTTATTTTTCAGTAGAACTAATAGAACTACTGCATTGTATTATAGCGACTAAGTAGTTTTGTGTGGGTATGTATCATGAGCGCGTGTCACTTTGGCATGTTCAATCGATCGCTGCTAATTATTGTAACAATTGCGGCAACGACGCAGACGGGGTGAAGAATATGTTGGGTCCTTTTCGCAATTGTATGGTAGGTTATAATAAAATTGGTGTCATATGCGCGAATTGCATGGTACATAACTTCAACGCATGCTACAAGGTTTATTCGACGATTTCAACCGCGCCGGCGGGAGTTTTGAATGCGTTAGTATTTAATTGTTCTGTGTATCGTATTTATATCATATTGGGTTCGGTGGTAGCATTACATTTTGAGAATACACTATGGTTGTTATTCTTAATCATCTACTACAATCATACCAGAAGGGGAATATACCTATTACTGTACCATATCAGAATGATGCGGATACCAAGCGACAATTGCATGATAGATTCGTCAATTTGTTTACGGCTCTGGCTTTATTTAGAGTCATATATTTTAGAAACATTACGACAATGAAAACTAAATCTTTGAGTATTTATTATCAAAACGTTCGTGGTCTCCGCACTAAATGTTTGGATTTTTATAACAGTATTCTTAACCATAATTATGATATAATATTAATTACCGAAACACGGCTACAAAGTGACATTCTAAGCAATGAATTGTGTGATAATAGATATGAAGTGTTTCATCATGACCGAAGTCTTTCACTTACTGATAAGGAGTGTGGAGGCGGTGTCATGATATGCATAAAACGTAAGTTCGCCGCTAGCCTACTCTTTCATTTGCGTAGTACTGTAGCTGACTTGCTTTGCGTAACAGTTTCAGCTAAAGTTTTACATACCCCAGTAAATTTAGACATCGTTTTAGCGTACATTCCTTCTGGGAGTCCAAATATACTTGTATATTTGTACTTGTATATTATATCAAGGTTTGCAATAATACAACTGTATTAAAAACACTAAAAACCGAACACTTGACCTAGCCTTCTCTAACTTACCTTTAAGAGTTCTTAGATGTAACAACAGTCTCCTGAAGGAAGACTTACCGCATCCATCCTTTACTATAGAAATCTCAGATTTATTTGTTACTTCCCTCACTGAGCAAAGTATTAAACGGCATAATTTTTATCGCTGTAACTATGACGTTCTAAATGATCATCTTCGGCAAACTGATTGGTCGGATATTTTATATACCAGAACTGTAGATAGTGCTGTGACCAATTTTTATGATAAATTGAACTTCAGTATTGATGCGTTTGTTCCTTTTGTTAAAAAAACGTGTAATTGTCGCTATCCAAAATGGTTTAGTCCAGCCTTAGTGAAGATAATCAAAGAGAAAAACAAACTGCACAAAAAATGGAAAAGATATGGTAATGACCGTGATTATTTGGAATTCACGATTCTACGTGATAGACAACACCATGAGCTGAAAAACTGCTACCGTTCCTTTATTAATAAAGCTGAAGGTAATATCAACCGCAATCCAAAAGCATTTTGGACATATGTCAAGTCAAAAAGAGGAGGTAGCCATTACCCGAATCAGTTTTCAGATGAAGGGATTACTTTTACCAATGGTGAGGCAATTTGCTCTGCTTTTAACAATTTCTTTCATGGTGTGTTTAATGATAAGCCTTCGAACGCTGCAGCATATGCAGATTGTAATACACGCCTTAATATTTTGTCAGAAGTAGTGGTAACAGAAGATATGGTTCTTAAGTTATTAAAAACCCTCGATAAGACAAAGGGCCCTGGATGTGACGGAATACCGGCTTTATTTTTGTCGATGTGTGCTGGAACTTTATCATACCCGATATACTTAATTTTCCAAAAATCACTAAAAGATTGTATCTTTCCAACTATGTGGAAAAAAGCTCATATTATACCAGTCCATAAAAAGGGATCTAAATCACTTATTCGAAATTTTCGTCCAATTTCTATCCTTGCATTAAGTAGCAAATTTTTGGAAAATTAATTTACAATCACATTTATCCAATTGTTATGCAAAGTATTCCACAAACTCAGCATGGTTTTGTTAGGGGCCGTTCTACAAATTCCAACCTTACTCTATTTTGTAATTATGTGATATGTGAAATGGAAAAAACTGGTCAAGTAGATACAATTTATACAGATTTCGAAAAAGCATTTGACCGTGTTAATCATGATATACTTATTGCAAAGTTATATAAACTGGGAATTCACGGGGACTTATTGCGTTGGATACAGTCTTACTTATCGAACCGTGCACAAGCTGTAACCGTGGGTGGCTTCAAATCGGACTTCTTGAACATCCCCTCTGGTGTGCCCCACGGATCCCACCTCGGGCCTTTATTCTATTGCGCATATTTGTACGATATTGACAAATGTTTCACTTACTCAAAACATTTAATGTATGCTGACGATAAAAAGATATATATGACAATAAAATCGAGATCTGACTGTGAGTTGGTGCAACGTGATCTCAATGTCCTATTTAAATATTATAAAAGTAATGATATAACAGTTAATATTGATAAATGTCACTGCATCAGTTTCAGCCGTAATTATAATCCTATAAGGTACACATACAAATTTGGTAACAATGTTATTTCAAGGGTGGATCATCATCATTAGAGACTTAGGGGTCGTGTGGGATTCTAAGATGTTGTTATCTCAACATATAGACACCATTACCAGTAAGGCATTCAGAAATTTGGGCTTTGTGATAAGAACATGCGCTCAATTCAAGGATATCAAATGTCTAAAAACTCTTTACTACGCATATGTGCGGAGTGTACTTGAATATGGTTGTCCGGTTTGGTCTCTTCAATACGCGGTATACATCAGAAAAATTGAGAGACTTCAAAAATGTGTTTTCTAAAACAGTTGAACTACAAAGCCAGAAGGCGGCATAAGTCTTATAATGATGATTGCCATCACTATAAATTAATGTCACTATCTAACAGGCGTACATTGCTCGATATGACTTTATTGTACGATATTATGAACGGTGGTATTGACTGTATTGACCTGCTTTCTAATATTGGTTTAAAGGCACCTAAAACCCGTACGAGACACACCAAGTTATTTAATGTTCCTTCACATAGAACTAATTATGGAAAAAATGCTGTCCTTACTCGATTACCTTCCTGCTTCAACACTAATTTTAACGACATTGACATCGGATAGAAATGAATGAGTACCTAAATGCTGTTGTTCTCAAGTGTTTTCTGTATTGCTGTATTTCGGTATGTTTATTGTCACTTCATGCACAAATATAGTATGTTTAAGGTTTTACAACAAATTGCAAGGTATTTTGTAATTATTGTACTTTTATAATTTTAGAGATTCATCACGTCGTGAAACTTTGTTATTGGCTAAGTGTCTACACATGTGAATTTACCCATGAAAAAATGTAACATAGCTGTTAAGTTTCCGAATAAATAAATAAATAAAACTTCTTTTGAACACCTTCTATCAGATCAATATAGACCTGGTACATGGGGTTCCAAACCTGAGAAGAATATTCGAGGTGACTGCGAACCAAGGAACAATACAGTATTTTGATCGTTTTGATGTTTTTAAAATCAGCTGACAATCGCATGACAAATCCCATTGCCCTAGAAGCCCTCTTGATAATATTCTCAACATTTTCATCAAAAGTTAATTTCGAACCGAATGTTATACCTAAATCTCTAACTGAGTTCATCCTTTTGATGCTGATTCCGCTTAGTTGTAATTGAAAAGCATAGGTGTTAGTTTTCGCGTAAATGTACATGTATAGCATTTGGATATGTTAAGATCTAATTTGTTAAGTCTGCAATAATCTTCAAAACTATCAATATCCGCCTGAAGTGCCATAGCGTCTTCTCCCGTAGTGATGGGACATAAGATTTTCATTTCGTCGGCATACAGAAGAATCTTTGAGTAACCAAAACATTCAGAGATGTCGTTAGACATTTATTATTATATTGTTAGACATTTATCACACAACGTAGATGCGTTGTGTGAAAAATGCCAAAGCTAAGCTTTTGGCTACGGGTTCTAAACAACTGATAAACATAGGTACTTAGATATTTTTATATAGGTACATACATGATACATAGGAAACACCGAAACTACGAAACAAACCTTTGTGGATCACACCAATATTTATTCCGAGGTCAGCGCGACACACCACTACGCCACCACCGCACCGAGGCAATCAATATATCTATACTAATATCCTACTAATATTATAAACGCGAAAGTTGTAAGTATGGATTTCTGTTACTCTTTCACGCAATATCTACTGAATGGATTTTGATGAATCTTTACAATAATATAGCTTACACATCAAAATAATACATTGACTACTTTTTGTTTCCCGGCAACAAGTTCCGGTGCGGAGACGCGGGCGTCAACTTGTATAAAACTGAAAAGTTTTTTGGTTTTTTGGTTGACCGCGCTAATCTTATATATATTATACTATGGTGGATACATAATAAAAATAAAATAAAATAAAAATATCTTTATTTTGCATAGACCATTTTAACGGCGCTTACAAAATGTCATACACTATTTAAAATATTTAAAGCGACCACCGGTTCGGAACGCGGCCCACCTGAGAAGAACCGGCAAGAAACTTAGGAAGGCTTTTTTTTTTGATGGCCTATTTACAATTTAATATTATTTCATTTTGCCAGCAGATCATTTCCAGGCGTCCCTGTCCTGCAAATAGTCTGTAACGGAGTAAAAACCTTTTTCACAAAGCTTGTTTTTAATAAACTTTTTAAATTTATTTAAAGGTAAATTTCTCAGGTCACAGGGAAGCTTGTTGTAAAAGCGTATACAGTTACCCTGGAAAGAATCGCCAATCTTATGTAGTCGACTGTGGTGGACTGAAAGATTATTTTTATTTCTAGTGTTTATATTATGTTTATCACAGAGTTTAGAAAACTGTGATAGATTTTTCTGGACATACATAAGATTGGCAAAAATGTATTGTGATGGTACGGTTAGAATATTCACTTCTTTGAATTTTTCTCGGAGAGAAACTCTGGGGCCCAAATTATAAATAGCGCGTACAGCCCACTTTTGTAGAACAAAAATAATATTTAAATCTGCAGCACTCCCCCAAAGGAGAACACCGTAAGACATAATACTATGAAAATAGCTGAAGTAAACCATTCTAGCCGTATCCACATCTGTTAGAGTCCTGATCTTTTTTACAGCGTATGCAGCCGAACTTAATCTAGAGGCTGTCTTTTCTATGTGTGGGCCCCACTGCAAATTGGCATCAATAGTTATACCTAGGAACACAGTTGATTCTACAAACTCTAACACTTGTCCATTCAGTTGAACATTGGCCGCAACTTGTTTTACATTTGGTAGAGTAAATTTTATACATTTAGTTTTATTTTCATTAAGGCAAAGATTATTTGAGCTGAACCAATGAACTACTCTTGCAATTGCATTGTTAACATCGTCATAGTTATCTAATTGTCTTTTAATTTTAAAAATTAATGAGGTGTCATCTGCAAACAAAACAATCATATTCCTGTCCCCTACATAAAATGGTAAATCATTAATATAAATGAGGAACAAGAATGGCCCAAGTATCGAGCCTTGCGGCACACCCATTGTAACCATGGATCCTACAGAACGTGTACCATTAATATCGACCCTCTGTATTCTATTGTTCAAATATGAAGACAGAAGGTCGAGAGCTTTGCCTCTTATTCCATAGTGGTGTAATTTTTTGCACAGCGTTTCATGTTGAACGCAATCAAAAGCCTTTGATAGATCGCAAAATATACCTAATGCATCGTGCTTGTCTTCCCATGCTTCATGAATACATTTTAATAACTCAACACCAGCATCGGAAGTTGAGCGCCCTTTCGTAAACCCAAATTGATTCGCATGGAGTATTTTATGACTATTAAAATGGGATAGCATTTGATTCAAGATTATTTTTTCAAATACTTTGCTCAAAGTTGGCAGCACTGACACTGGTCGGAAATTAGACGGCTCTGTAGCGCTGCCAGCCTTGAACAAGGGAACGACTTGTTGTCGCCATCGCGTTTTAGAACGAATCTTTGCATTTTTAACTACCTACATAGCATGATGCCTCACTAAGTGGGGACGACGGAACAAGATGGCGACTATGGAACAAAGAACGGATAGAACACTTGGTCTCGGACCGCCTCAAGAAAACGTTGTGTCTATTCTATGTGCGGGTTGTGTGTAACAATATATTAGTAACTTATGATTAGAAATTGTGCGCTAATTAAAGTAACAGTAATAATATGTAGGTACATCTAAATAATTAAGAGTAAAATATAAATGTACAAAAAGATTGTAGTCGAGATATTAGTTATTAAATGGTGTAATTCTGTCGTCAGTATTTGTCTCTTTTATCAGAAGTGGGATAATCACGCGGTCACAGTATGCCACGCGGCCGGAAACGCAGATCAAGAAGGGTAACATCTTCAAGCTCTAGCACTTCTAGCTCTAGTAGTAGCGAGGATGAGACACGGCGGCGCAAGCGACGTCGTAAGGGATCGCCAACCGTAAGTCAGAATGTTGTTATATCGTCAGTGATACCTGAATTCGACCCGCTCGTTGACAATGTAGACATGTGGATTAACGTTGTGGAGGCTAACGCACGTTCGTTTGGGTGGTCAGATAAAATGATTAGATACCAGGCATTACAAAAATTACGCAATACCGCGAAAACGTGGGTAGATTCATTGCAAAAAAATGATACCAAGTGGACGTCGTGGAAGTGGAAAGAATGGCGCGATACTTTATCGGATACATTTCAAGTAAAACGTAACATGTTTAGATTACTAAAAGAATTAATAGATGCAAAACCATTAATTAATCAGTCTTTGTACGAATTTTTTTTTCAACAAAAATCAAAAATAGATCGTTTGCAGTTAGTTTTTCGAGAACAGGATATAATATCTGTGATAGTGGGATCAATTGGTGATTCAAACATTAGTGTAGTTGCTGAATCGGGAACTTTTCGACATTGTGACGAATTAGCATCCTTTTTACATGGAAAAATTTATAACCCTATTGAAAAAGAACACAAAATATCATCGTCGCATAAAAATATTCCTCGACAGGCACAGTCTAGTTACAACTCGTTTAATAAACCTGACGGTAAGTCTGTGCCCTCTTTACCTAGTTCCAGTAGTGTACCAAATATCCATATCACATGTTACCGTTGTGGAGAAATAGGGCACAGAAGAAACAACTGCAACGTCAAAGACAATGTTAGGTGTTCCTCGTGTAATAAGGTCGGACATTTAGAGGCAGCTTGCAAATCAAAACCTAAACCAAAAGTGGAGAAAGATGTAGACGTAAAAATGATTTTCAATCCAGATACTAAACAAAAATATTTTAAGCGGGTATCGTTAAATAATAATTTCTGTGAAGTTTTTTTTGATATGGGGAGCGAATGTTCGCTAATTACCACATCCTTAGTGGAAAATTTCAAATTTGAACCTTTTCCGTTAAATAACCCTATTAATTTGGTTGGGTTTACGAATGAGTCCTCAGTACAAGTGACTAAGGCTATCGCAGCCACACTTAAAGTAGATTCTGTGGAGTTAATGATTCACTTATACGTTATAGATGTGTTATCTGGCTGTGATATTTTAATCGGAAGGAACTTCACGGAAGATTGTAGTTTAAGTTATGCCCGTGTGGGTGACACTTTAACTTTCCAAAGAGTTCAATCGTTAAATGTATGTACGATTGATATCACTACACATGTACTAGATAAATACAAAACGATACTAACAAATATTTTTGCAAAATACCCTCAGTCAATATCTCACGATTTGTCACGTTTAGGTAAAACTTCGTGTGTAGAATTAGAAATACAATTAACATCAAGTAAACCTGTTTATCAGCGCCCATATAGAATGTCAGAGTCGGAGAAAGCAATTACACGTGAATTAATCAACGAACTATTAGAGAACGGTATCATTCGTCATAGCAACTCTGCTTATGCAAGCCCTGCCCTTTTAGTGGATAAAGCTTCTGGAGCTAAACGGCTGTGCATAGATTATCGTCAGTTAAATAAAATTACTGTAAAGGAAAAATACCCCATGCCCATAATTGAAGATCTTATTGATAGATTACAGGGGTGTAAGTACTTCACTTCTTTAGACCTTAAAAGTGGGTATCATCAGATATCAATAAGAGCGGAAGATGTCCACAAGACTGCATTTGTCACAAATGACGGCCATTTTGAATTTTTAAGAATGCCGTTCGGGGTCTGTAATGGGCCAGCAGTTTTTCAAAGACTAGTGGATACTGTCTTGGGTAATCTCCGTTTTGGTAGGGTAGTATGCTTCATGGACGATTTACTTATAGCAACAACTAGTCTTGAGGAAAATATTGTATGTTTAGAACAAGTCCTAGATATTTTAGTCAAAAATGGATTAACAATTAATTGTGACAAATGTGATTTTTTTAAGGATCAAATTACATTTTTAGGGTATGAAATTTCCGTAACAGGTATTCGGCCAAGTACTCGTAAACTCGATGCTATATCAAAATTTCCTATCCCTAAGTCAATACATCAGCTGAGACAGTTTTTAGGTCTTATTAATTATTTTAGAAAATTCATAAAAGATTGCGCTACCCTCAGTTCAACATTAACGAATTTATTAAAAAAGGGAGCGGTCTGGCAATGGGGGTCGCAAGAAGACTCAGCAGTAGATAGATTAAAAGAAGTATTAATTAAAAATGCCGTTCTTAATATATTTGATCCAAAATTGCCTATCAATTTGTATACTGACGCCAGTCGCGATGGTATTGGGTGTATCTTGGCTCAGCGCACTGAAGATGGTGAAAGGCCTGTACATTTCTATAGCCGTCAAACTAGTAACGATGAAAAGAAATATCATTCTTTTGAGTTAGAGCTTATGGCTATTGTGTCAGGATTACAAAAGTTTCGCCACTACTTATTAGGTACAAAGTTTACAATTACTACAGACTGCAATGCCGTGCGACATGCCCTAGGAAAAAAGGAGATAATACCACGAATTAGTAGGTGGGTCTTATATACACAGGAGTTTACATTTGACATCGTTCACAGAGCTGGGTCACAAATGCAACATGTCGACGCTCTAAGTAGAAACCCTATTAGCGACCCCGATCTCGAATCAGATGCGACAAAAAGAGTAAGCACAATAACAGTTACTGAGGATGATTGGCTGCTTTCTGTGCAGTTGCAGGATCCCAGTGTTTGTAGTATACGAGATATATTAAAGTCAGGTCAGGCCGATGCGAATAAACAGATATTCAATGACTATGAGTTATTAGGGAACAAGGTATACAAACGTACGGAATTTGGTAGGCGGTGGCTAGTACCTAAATTGTGTATATGGTACGTCATCCGAGCGAACCATGATGACGTTGGTCATTTTGCAGTTGATAAAACAGTTGAGAGAATCCGATCAAAATACTGGTTTCCTCGTCTTAAAAGGAACGTCTCTAAGTACATAAAGAATTGCTTAAATTGTATATATTACAAAAACATTCATGGAAAAAAGCCTGGTAGACTGTATCCAATTCCAAAATACGCCAGGCCTTTCCACACTCTCCACGTAGATCATCTCGGTCCATTTGTTAAAACTACTCAGTCTAATACTCACCTATTGGTAATGGTCGATTCATTCACAAAATTTGTGTTTATTTCGGCTGTAAGAAACACTAAAAGCTTGGTTGTGATTAAAGAAATGAATAAAACATTTGCATTCTTTGGTAACCCGAAACGTTTAGTTTGCGACGCCGGTAGCGCTTTTACTTCAAAATTATTTACCAATTATTGTAAAGATCGAAATATCAGACTTCACATAATAGCAACAGCTGTACCACGATCAAACGGCCAAGTGGAAAGATACAACCAAACAATCTTAGAAGCCCTACGTAGTATGGGTGCTGATACTGATAATAATAAATGGGACCAGCATATAACTAATATACAACAAGGTATTAATAGCACCATTAACAAAACCACGTCTGCAGTTCCGAGTGAGGTTTTCTTTGGGTATCGCATACGAATGAATAACGATGCTATCACTGATGATGATAACATAGAGCATTCTGTCGACGTCACCCGTTTGAGAAATACGGTTGATGCAAACATAAGGAAAGATGCCGAAAGGCAAAAGGCTTCTTTCGACGGTAAACGCAAAGACGCGCCTATCTACGCCGTCGGGGACTTGGTGGTTTTAAAAATCCCAAGTCACTCAAATAATGGTGAGAGTACCAAACTGTTGCCACGGTACAAGGGTCCTTTTCAGGTCATAAATATCTTGGGTCACGATAGATATCAGGTGGCGGATATGAGAGGAGCCGAAAGAAACTCGAAACGTTATGACGGTATTGCTTGCGTTGAAAATATGAAACCTTGGATCCGCATTGCAGAGTGAGTCCGGATGTTGTCGCCAGGTTGATTTTGCACATATTTTGCATAATACCTACTTAAAATAGGTACGTATATAAACATATATTTGTATATGTAAAGGTACTATAAAACCGTTTATGTAAAATGTCTTATTCACAGAAGTTACGTCTAGTCTGACTTAATCTCTTATTTTTCTAATAAAAATGGTCTGATGCCTTTGCTGAATGTCGAAGTATGACCCATTAATTATTGACCAAACTGCAACAGGCATCCGATGTGAACGCTGTAGCAGTGTGTTGTGGTGATACACAACTAGTTGATTCCGTGAGTGAACATCAGCTAGTTAAAACCACAATACATGTGAGGTCAAACAGCTGTGGGTCATACAGCTGATATTCAGAAGGAAGGAGTATTGAACACAGAGATAAAAATAGTAGTATGTATTATAATATTAATTTTCCTATATAACTTTTCAGCTTCTGCAACAGACCATGACGTGTCCGGGGACGAACACGTGAGCAGGACGGCCGGATGTTGTCGCCATCGCGTTTTAGAACGAATCTTTGCATTTTTAACTACCTACATAGCATGATGCCTCACTAAGTGGGGACGACGGAACAAGATGGCGACTATGGAACAAAGAACGGATAGAACACTTGGTCTCGGACCGCCTCAAGAAAACGTTGTGTCTATTCTATGTGCGGGTTGTGTGTAACAATATATTAGTAACTTATGATTAGAAATTGTGCGCTAATTAAAGTAACAGTAATAATATGTAGGTACATCTAAATAATTAAGAGTAAAATATAAATGTACAAAAAGATTGTAGTCGAGATATTAGTTATTAAATGGTGTAATTCTGTCGTCAGTATTTGTCTCTTTTAGACTTTGCTGTGTTTCATTAAATCAGGAAATGTACCACTAGAAACACAGTCATTAAACACAGTTGCTAGATGGGGCGCAATTACCTCAATTATACATGATGCAGTTTTGACCGATAACCCCCAAATGTCCGCGGTTTTCTTAATTTCGATACATTTAAATGTTTTTACAATGTCCTGAGCACAAATATCTGTGAATACAAATGCATCCCTGCAACAAAGAACAGATTCTTCTAATAAAAGTTCAGCGGAACTGGAAGATGCTTGGAGAGATTTTGTTGTCAAAATAGGTATATTTTTGAAAAAGTGTTCAAACTCCGTAGCCACTTCCAGGTCCCCTGTAACATGGCAACCATTTACTTTTAAGTGGAAATCCCTTTCAGTCACTAAAGATCTACCGCATTCAGAATTAATGATGTTCCAAGTCATTTTTATTTTATTTACAGAATTAGAAATTTTATTTTTAATGAAGTTTGACTTAGCAAGATGACACGTTTGTTTAAATATCTTTGAATAATTTTTAACATATTCCTGAAAGGTTTGCCTAAAATTATATGATTTTTCTGAATATAATTCAAATAATTTATTTCTACTTTTAAAGATACCTGGTGTTGCCCAGTCACTGAAAACAGGACGACCACCAATCTGTAGAGTTTTTGAGGTAAAAACTTTGCCAAACTCATCATTAATCAAATTAAATAAGTGTTTATATGACTGGTCTACACAAGTGAAGTTAGGTAGATATGGTAATCTCTTTAATACATTTTCTTTAAAATTATTCAAAGGACTTTGGTTAATTGGTACATATTTAATTTGATTTTTGCTGACTTTGTTACTACTTTTAGGAAATTTTATCCATTGGCCACGATGATCTGACTCCACAGGATCCACAATACCTTTATCTATAGGTTTAATATCAGTAAAAATATTATCAATACATTTTGCACTGGTGGCTGTAATACGAGTGGGTTCTAAGAATGTACTATACAGATTAAAGGATTTAAATAAATTTTTCATTTTCTTTCTCTCTGATGGAGTTAATGATGTATCTAATATATCAACATTAAAATCTCCACAAACTATTATAGATTTCTTAGAACATTGGCATTTGAACAGTGCTTCTTCAAGCTTTTCTTCAAATTTAATGTAAGAAGCATCAGGGGGACTGTATACGCTTAACAAGATGAAATGCTCAAACTCAATACTGGCAATCTCAATAACTCGCTCAATGGAGAGGGCTACTAAATCCTTACGTTCTTTAAATTTTAAGTTTTTATTAATTAATATTAAAGAGCCTCCACGTTTAGAATGTTTTCTATTGAACGAGCTAGCAACCTGGTGATTTACGAAGTTCAACAATGTGATTTGATGATCTTTTAACCAGTGCTCTGTAGCACAAAAAATATTAATAGAATTTGCATTAATGTATAGCTCTAACTCTAAATCTTTACCATTTATTAAACCTCTAACATTATGGTGCACCCGGTTTATAAAAACAATATTTTTACTAAGATTATTCTCAGGGGCCAAAGTCAACTGGCCAGATTTATTATCTGTTGTCCTATAAACTAGTTTTTTGGAATTTCATTTTCCAAATGTGAAGTATCAAAACTATCCTGCTCAATTAAAGCAGTTGTACTAGCCAATAATTTGGCTTGAAAAATTAAAAAATTAGATAGCAACAGAGCTACCTTTCGTTGTAAAAATTTTGATAGAAAATATCTATCTAATGTCAACAAACTATTATTATTGAAGATTATGTTCCAATCGAACAATTCAATTTTTTTGGAATATGATACCATGGTATGTAGTTTCATATTTAATTATATATAAAAATATATAAAAATATATATCTTAAGTGATTTTCCTTGTGGCTCATAGCAGTGCTGTATGGCAAGGTGGACAAAATTACTTGTTTTACTTGCAGACTTGATAACTTATCAAAAATTTTTAAAAGTTTGTCACTATTAATATTGCCTCTTCTGCCAACCAGCACCACTATAGTAGACTGCATACATAATGGGTAAGAGTAGTTTAGCTTTATTTAAAAATAAATTTGAACCATATATTATAAATATTTAACGTCTAGAGCAAGTTAATGAAATTGTGTATTTAGGGAGTATGTTTAGCGCGGATGGAAGATGTGATTCGGATGTAGAACGGCGAGTAGCTGCCGGAAACAGAGTTAACGGTGCTTTGTCCCAATTAGTAAAGCGACAAAGCATCGTAAAAGAAGCACGACTGGCGATTCATAACGCAGTGCTAGTGCCAACTTTGCTTTACGGTAGCGAAACCTGGGTATGTCAGCAGATGCATGAAAGTAAATTGAATGCTGTGGAGATGCGATCACTTCGAAAATTGTGCGGCATTACCTTGGCCGACCGAATACGTAACGAAGTGATACGCAATATGGCAGGTTTGAATGAAAGTGTCAGCGTTAAGCTGGAAAAGGGCGCGCTCCGTTGGTTTGGACACGTCCAACGAATGAGTGAGGAACGATTGACGAAGAATATATATTGTGCGAAAGCAGAGGGTAGAAGAGGTCAGGGTAGGCCGAGACTTACATATGAAGACCACGTGAGCTATAGCAGATTGCTCAAAAACGGAAAGGTCAAAAGTACTCGGATACCCAGACGTGCGTGTATAAAGCGATTGATGAATCTCGAAGAAGCGAAAGAAGTATGCATGGATCGCAAAGCCTGGCGATCTGTCCTCTCTGACTACCCCGTCAGAGATACAGCGTGAAGATAGTTAAGTTAAATTTGAACCAATTGCTTAAGATACCCTACTTGCGGTGTCGTCGATGTGTGCTGGTGCTTCGAATCAAAAGTAACTCCAAGCTCACACATGTAATGCCAGAAACAACCACTTATCGTACCTCAGGAGCTATAAGGGAGCGGGGTGTGTGAGAAGAGGCGAACAAGCAACCATGTGCCACCAGGTAAACGATGCAGATTCGTTTTTGTACACACTCAAAATTAACTTAACTATCTTCAGACATACTAATGCACACTTTAGACATACTTATTAACTATATTTAGATACCAGACAGTGGGCTCTTAAGCCACTATATTCACCTCAGTCAGACCTACCAACTTCTGATGAGTTTCTCGGTTTTGTCAGGTCTTTGTCCATAGGTAAGGCGTCAGGTGATGATAAAATATCTAACAGAATGATAAAGGAGGCTTGCAAACTGTCGGGTGTAGTAATATTAAATGTTTTTAACCGATGTATTTACGAGGGAGTGTTCAGGACAAGCCGCCAGATGACCCTAAGTCGATGACCGAAAATCGATTTGGATTTCAGTAGGAAAATATACTATTGACGCAGCGATATCAGTGCGATAAATTGTCATAAAAATGTTGGTGTTCGTAGTTTCCTTGGTGACAAAAGTGTTAAAAGGCGTGGATCAAAGCAATACTTCGCAAAAGTTGGAAAGCTGTATCCGACTGCTAAACTTTAATAAGTTTTATGTCGAGTAAACTTAATTGTTATGTTTTTTTAAATTAATTGATTATGTAATAAATATTATTATAATTTTATTTAGAAACTGCTTTCCTGATATCATCATCATCATCCGAGCGTATGTCCCAGTTGCGTCTCGCGACGCCCAGGGTCCGCTTTCCTACATTTTTTCCTCCACTTCTCACGATCGTCGGCATCCCCTGTAGTAAGACCATTGGCACGCATGTCATCCCTTACGACGTCAAGCCAGCACTTCTCGGGTCTTCCCCTCTCACCGGGACCCGGCGGGACTGACATGGCCAGACATTTGTTTCCTACGTTACCGCAAGACGTGACCATACCAACGAAGGCGACACTCTTGCAACTTGTCTGCAATGTCACGGACGTGAAGGCTGCCGCGGATGCGAGAGTTCCTCACGCGGTCCATCCGCGTGACTCCACACATCTACCGCAGCATCTTCATTTCCGTGACACGCAGCTCCTGCTTGTGTCGCTCCAATATCGGGCACGTCTCACTGCCATGTAAAAGGACAAGTCTAATGATGGTTTTGTAGACCTGTCCCTTCAACCGGATCGGCATTTTAGAGTCACAAATGACACGGGTCATCTACCGCCATTTGGCCCACGCGGCAGCAATACGTGACTTGACATCGCAATCGATGTCACTGGAAAATAGATCCCAGGTATTTACCCTGGTCCGTGCGCTCGACCAAATCACCGCCTATGCGGACGGATGTGGGATCTGTCGAGTTTAGTTAAACTGCTTTCCTGAAATAATTATTATAAAAGGTCCACACCATTCACTAAAATAATCCACATCAATCATATAAAAATTCTTCATCTCTGTTGATACTCGTACGAATGGTTTGATGATAATAAATTAAAGTAAATACTATCGTTGTGCTTTATCTTTTGTTACGATTGCATCTTCAGAGCCATCCAAGTACAAAGGCAACGCTCGTTAACGGAAATGCCAGAAGTCATCACCTTCACAGGACCGACTAGGTTGTAAGATGCTCAACATAGTGATAGTTTCCAGAACCCCACAAAAAAGTAGAAGATTGTGATAAATAGAGTTCACATTTTCTTACATGTATAGTTACGCCTGGGTGACATATTATTCGCCCACATTTCACCGTGTGAATATTTTTGTTTGTTCAGGTTGTGGCTGCCATAAGTTTAGTATAGGTACCTATAACATCGAATTTTGCTTTGGCTTTTACTTTCATTAATTTGGCTACAGTCTCAACCATGCCATTTTACTGGCAACCGGCACCAACGACTTGACTTGCTTTCTGAAGAGCGGCAACGCTCGTTAACGGAAATGCCAGAAGTCATCACCTTCACAGGACTGACTAGGTTGTAAGATGCTCAACGTAGTGATAGTTTCCAGAACACTGTGCTACCAGCGTTCATTGTAACATACCAAAATAGTGTATGCCACTTAATTATAATTGTGAACTATGATACGATGAAACCTTAGATGCCGTCGTAGACTCGGAACGACGGAACAGTTTTCGACTTTATTGGGAGTTATCGCTTTGTGTCTCTTTATAAATGTTTCACATCTAAGATCATGTAGGTACTTACTAGAGGTTCCAAAGTCTCTTTGTTTACCCAAATACTCCATGCATTGACGATATAATTTCTTTTCTGGCGTTTCAGTAACACGTCTTCATTATGTCAGCACTGCAACAAGTTTAATGTACGCATAAAAGAAAAATAAAATCTGAAATCAGTCATTTATAAAAAAACAGAGTTGCTTCGTTATCGCTTTACAGGGTCTCACCGATCGTCTAACGAACGATCACAATCGTCGTCTTCGACCGCTAGCGATTATCAAAAAAGTATTCTGGCTACAATATTATCGTTTTACCACGTGATCTAGATAGTAAAACCGAAACTGACTATTCTTTTGAGAGAGATTATAGATCTCTCTCAAAAGAATAGTCAGTTTGTCACGCGACGTAAGGAAAGCAAGTGTCATCTCCAAACAATTTTCTAGTTATCTTTAGCGCTTACTGTTGTAGAATGTCAAATGGCTAAACCCGTAGCTTATTTTTTCCTCATAACAAAATATCTCAACGGCTTTTAAAAGGAAATTTGAAAGTACTACCGCGCATTAAATTCAATAACGCACCTACCTATAAGTACATCAAAAATAAAACTTCAGTTTGCTATTAAGGATCGATTTTAAAGAGAAATTCTGCATTCGTTGCGCACATAAAAACGGTAAGTGAAATGGCAAAAATAGCTTTTACGCGTTGTCGAGAAAATCTACTGCTTGAATTACTTTCATTCATAACACTGAAGGGTTACGGGGTCACTTATCTTGGCTATATGTGTTATGGAGCGCCGGTCTGGGCCGATGAGGCTACTATCGGGGCTGCACGGTTAAAGTTGCTGCAATATTTTTATGCAAGGCCTAAAGGACGGTGAGCACGGAGGCTCCGCCGGTGATGGCAGGTGTCCTCCCGGTTAACCTCGAAATTCAGAGATGTGCTGCTTTGTACTATTCGGCTAAGGATGGCATAGATGATAGGTTTTTGTTATAAAGAGATCGCCATAGCATTGCTAGACAGTATCTTGATAATGTACTTGAAGAACTTTCAGACGAATGGCAGCTGCGTTGGAACACTTCCATTATAGGGAGACACCTCTACCAGTTTTTTCCAGCCGTTCGTGAATGCCTGCGTTACGTTCTTTTTCAAATTTCCTCAAATTATCCGTGATTAATTTTGTTGCGGGGTCCACGACATGCTAACTTCTCCTGAGACTTCACCGAGATCGAGCTTGGTGTAGCTTTCGTGGTCTTGGTCATTGCTGTAGATTGCAGTAGTCACAGTAATGGGAATGCGGGTGGGATTAGTCTCAATGAACTATCTCCACGCTGTATCCCTAACGAGGTATTCAAAGAGGACAGATCGCCAGGCTTCATGACCCATGCATACTACTTTCGCTTCCTGCAGATTGATTAATTTCTTCATACATGCACATATTTAGCCATAAAAAATGTGAAGGGAAATTTGAAATTGTCACGATGGTATTTTTATTGAATATTGTGTAAATTACGTTTTTCAAATAATTATAATCAACTAGGACTTCATGGCTAAAGCCTTTTTGCACAGTAGATACTATTTGAGTACATTCAATATAAAATAAATAAATACATAAAAACGCCTGCGAGCACATTGCAGCAATTCACAAACAGATATTATTGAAACACGATCATTTAAGCAGTTTCTTTTTCGTGTTTCGTGTATTCCATACGATATAAACGTCCCGTCCGACTTCGCCCTTTACATACTTTACTTCGAACCCAGTGGCACCCATTTAATCCCGTTGTTTATTAATTTCACATTCACAATAATGAACATTTTCCAAATTCATTGATTACTTCTCCGCTCTCCAGTACCTAACTACCTATTATACCTACACCCGCACGGAAGGTCGAATTATGGTTACATGTACATATCGTCACGCCTGTCTCCCATCGGGGTAGGCAGAGACTATGGCTTTCCACTTGCTACGATCCTGGCATAAAACTTTCGCTTCTTCCACTTTCATAAGTGTTTTCATACACACACGCCGGTTAAGGGTACTCTTGACTTGACCTTTTTCCAAAATGTCTTCTATTTGATTGACATATGTACGTCGAGGTCGCCCCTTACCAGTTTGCCCATTCACTCTATTCTGATAAATCTGTTTCGTTAGTCTACTTTCATCCATCCTCTCCACGTGTCCGAACCATCTAAGCATACCTTTTTCTATCTTAGTCACTACTTCTTCTACCATACCGCAATGTTCCCTTATCACACTGTTCCTTTCTTTGTCCATCGATTTTACTCCAGCTATACTCCGCAGACTTCTCATTTCCACTGCATTAATTTTACTTCTATGCTTCTTCTGCCCCACCCAACTTTCACTGCCATACATGAGTGTAGGAACAAGTACTCCTCTATGCACAGCCAGTCTTGCCTTCTCAGATGCGTTCTGACTGCTCATAAAGGCGTGCATGGCTCCATTCACTTGATTTCCAGCCAAAACTCTTCGTTAAATGTCACAATCACACTTTCCATCTCTCACAAATTTTGAACCTAAATATACAAATTCTTTCACCTGTTCCACTCGTTTTCCTTCCACAAAAATCGAGCAATCCGTCATAATTTCCTCTCTTTCAAAAACCATTACTTTTGTCTTATTTACATTCACTTTCATTCCTTTGCTTTTTAGCGTATCATACATAATGTTAATCATCAACTGCAACTCCTCTGCCGATGATGCCAGTATTACCTGGTCATCAGCGTATAGGAGGCATTTGACAGTCAGTTCATTCATTTATAAACCATACGCACTCTCTTGCAGTTCTTTCAAACAACTGTCCATGTATAGGTTAAACAGCGCCGGTGACGCTACACAACCCTGTATCACACCTTTTTCAATGTGAAAAAAGTCTGTGCAAGCTCCGTTGATCCTGACACAAGCACTGGAGCCCTCATAGAGAGATTTCAGTACTCGTATCAAGTGACTGCTTACTCCATTCTTGGCCAGTGTCGTCCATAGTTCATGCCTCACCACTCGGTCATAGGCCTTTTCCAAGTCTACAAATATGCAATAGACCTTTTGACATTTCGCCAAAAAATTTTCGGCTATGCATCGTAAGGAAAAGACCTGATTCGTGCATCCTCTTCCTTTTATAAATCCTGCTTGTACATCCCACATTTTCCCTTCAGTTTCATTCATCACTCTTTTTATCAAAACTTTTGCATACAATTTACCGTCGATGCTGAGCAAGCTTATGCCGCGGTAGTTTTTGCACTCTTGCTGTGACCTTTTTTCTTTGTAAAGCGGCACGATGACAGCCTTGCACCAATCTCCTGGCACGCTGCCACTCCTCCAGCAAAGATTAAAAAGGCGGTACAGCTGGCAAGCTACCACGCCATGTCCCGCTTTCAGCATCTCGACAGAAATCCTATCAAATCCAGCAGCCTTACCCAATTTCATACTCCTCAATGCTTCCACAATTTCTTTCATACTTATGATGCTTTCGTTGCTTAGTTCATTCCTTTCCCAAGAACTCGTTTGTGCTTCCATATCCTCTTTTTCATATAAGCTTTCAAAATAATCTTTCCATCTTTTTAGCACACATTCTTGTCCTTTTAGAAAAGTGCCATCGTGGTTTCTGACATTAATGAGTTTCGATGATGTTTGTTGACCCCTCACAGATTTTATAGATTTCCAAAAAAATTTTATATTCTTCTGGAAATTATCAGATAACCTACTATTAAATTTATCCCTATAATTCTCTTTCTCTCTTTTTATAACTTCTTTTGCAACTCGTTTATACCTTTTATATTCATTCTTTGCCATCTTTACATCCTCATCCGGTGCCCTCTGCATTCTTTGATTCACCTTTGAAGTCAGCCAGTTTAACCATGCCTTCTTCTTGTCGGACAATGCTTTCATGACTTCTGCACACATTCTCTTCACCTTACATCCTTGGCTTCTTTTATTTACCCCACACACCTCCACCGCAACTTCCACTAGACCTTCCTTAAGCGTCTTCCATAATTCTTCAATCTCACATAATTCATCAAAATTTTTAAATTTCTTACTTAATTTGCTCACGAATCCTTCTTTTATGCTCATCTCTTGCAAATTTTCGACTTTTATGGGCTCTAGTACACTTACAGGTTCACACACACGATGCCGCCACCGTTGAAAAACCTCTTACTCGGCTGATAACCAAGAAGTGATCTGTATCAATCCCGGCACCGGCGGTATGCCCGGGTGTCTAAGACTTTCTTTCTTATTCTTGCATCTACAATCACAAAATCAATCATACTTCTCTGGTTTCCCTCTTGTCTAGTATACAAATGAATCTGTTTGTGGTTAAATATGGTGTTAGTTACCCCAAGATTCCTCTCCAAACATACTTCAAGCAAACTCTCACCATTTTCATTCACTCGTTCGTCACCAAACTTGCCCAATACACTTTCATATCCATCACGCTTCACTCCAACCCAAACATTAAAATCACCTAACATTACAATTCTCTCGTTCCCTTTGCATTTACTCAGAATATCGCTCACACTGTCCCAAAACGCCTGTCTCTCACTTTGGTCTTTTGAAGATCGGCGCCACCGCGCATCTTGCGGAGCATAAACGCCCAAAACAAAGATGCGGGTAAGTCCAGCCTTCAACCTCAACCAAAGGAGTCTTGTGCTCACACATTCATAGTCAGTCACACATTCATTCATTCTCGCGGACAGTAGAACACCGACACCCTGGCTCGCTGTACTGGTTGTGGCTACACCTGACCAGTAGGCTGTATAGAGTCCATGTGTAGTGGTGTTACATCCTTTCCGCTTTGTTTCATTCACACACAAAACATCAAGTCGTCTTGCTCGCATCATCTGGCATACCTCATCAATTTTGTCTCTAACATTCAATGTAGCAAAGTGGCTATCCCTAGCCCACTTTCCGCCTCGATGGGAGACGAGACGTGACGGGTTGCGAACCACATCGAACCATTTCGGATTTTTAAATTTTCATTATCCATTGCGTTCCCAAGAGTGGCAAGGGAAATTCAAAGTCCGCCTAGACAGAGCCCCGCTTGTCTAGGTAAGGCTAGACTTATTCTGGGGTCGCCCGGTCCCAGGGCAGTCAGACACGTTACGACTAGGCTCGCCCCTAGCCACGCAGCTCATCGGCACGGCAACCTTGGCTTGGCGGAGAAAGGATTAGAGGGTAGGAAAAAGGATGAGATAGGAAAGGGACTAGGATAGGGTAATTTTGTCTAAACCATCTGTATTCCAAACCTATAAAATATCCAGCAGCCAGGACAGTTGTTACACGCTTTTTTATCTCTGCAGTACGAATTATGGTTACACGAAATTAATTTCTTTGCGCTTTATTTACAATTTGCGATAACTCGACAGATATTTATTTAATTTCCAAGGTGTAAAGGGACAAAATAATCTTCATGAAATGTTGAAGCCAACTAACATAGAAAAAAAGATAAGGACTAATAGCATATTTGTGTAAATAGCCTTCAAATAACCACTTTATAATTGATGGTTTTTAAAGTATTAAAATGGATACAGTATGTTATACTTATAAGATAGACATATATCGTCGCGGACTTTTTTGTAGACCTACATTAGATACACAATTGCACAGTACATTATTTTGTTATATCTCATAGGGTTTAGGCAGCGTTCTTGTTGGAAGCTCCCAGACGGCTTATTTTATCTGACATCCCCAACAAATATCGTTATAATTTGGTCAATGTATTCAAAAACTTAACAAATTATCCATAAAAACCTTCTATGAGAATCACTCTAACTATTAATAAAAACCGCATCGTAATTCGTTTCGTGGTTTTAAAGATCTAAGCATACATAGGGACAGACAGCGAAAAGTGACTTTGTTTTATAATATGTAGCGATGTAGTGATGATATGTGTGTATATAGAAATATATAAGTATGTTTATCAGTTATCTGATTTCCATAGTACAAGCTCTGCTTAGTTTGGAATCAGATGGCGTTGTGTAAGTTGTCCCAACGATATTTATTTATTTATTAACATAGACATATAACACAGTAAGTACTCTTGTACGTCTGTGCGAATAAATTTAAATAAAAGTGGGATTATTCGTCAACTATCACACAGAAGTCTTGCACGATCGTGCGAGATGGCACATTTTAATTTTATTATTTTTTCTTGTCGTCAACTCGCACAGTACTTACATTCAGTGGTAGTTAGATACTGTCAACTATACAAGTGCTCAGAAATTAATTAGTTCTTTTTTATTTCAAAACTATGTGTAATCAATTCCCGGGGAAATTCTCAACTTATATAAACGACCTTAATGCTTATCATCCAATTTATTATCCTTAGCTAGACAAGTGTTTTATCTTACAGTATTTCTGCTGCTGATGATGGATGGCAGGTACAACGCTTTATTGGTTAGAAGTTAGTGTTTTAATTTAAATAAAAATAAAAAAACTAACTATCTTCACGCTGTATCCTTATCTGTATAATTTAAATATGTTGTCAGTTATAGATTTAATTATTTAAATGTAAAAATATGAAAAATCAAATAAGCAGTTATTGGATGCATAATTCTATAGTGATTTTCCCTTCTCTAAATTCGGTGACTGTGGTATTTATATGAAAATTTATATTACAGGTTACTTTTTTATTGCTGTTATATTCGACCGTGTTGGATGTTTGTTTTTCATGTAAGTTGCAAAGTTTGAATAAATAACGTTTATTGAAATTCAAAATTAATTTAGCTACACGTAGAACCTGTATATTTTATTACTTTTTTAAGTAGTATATATTTTCTTAGTTTCCGCGTAGCTTTTGTTAATTAAACCAATTGTTTTTGTTAATTAAACCAACGGTTAATTACAAAAATCATGTTACTGTTAAAATCGGACGTTAGAATGTTTAAGAAATGGTATACAAAATAACCGCGTTTTAAAACTAATATACTTATGTAAGATACTAGACCAATACACTGTGTTGTATTTATTGTGTTTCTTACACTAATGGTATATTGAAGTAGATTTTGTACAAGATACATTTTGTATTTAATTGTACTTTGCGCTTGTTTGCGAATTGACGATTAGAAATGATAATTAAATTACAATGTGCAATCTCGCACGATCGTGCGAGTTTCCTGTGTGGCGAGTTGACTGTGATTTAAAAATGAGCCTGTATAAGAGACAGACCTTCAAATGTTCAAGGTGAGCAGCGAGCTCGAATAGTATTTAAGCTATTGCATAGTTTTTATCGCGGGCTTTGAGTGGGCTTTAATCAAGAAATTCCGTAAGGAAAAAAACCTAAGATCCGAGGTCACACGAAGTTCACCGAGCACGGCCGAGCGTTGGCTTAACGTGTATGTACATATATTATATGGTACGATTGTACTCGCACGGATCGAGACGTGATGATAGTGAGTGTGAGTGTGAGGGTGAGGATGAGGGTGACTGTGAGAGTGAGAGTGGGGTGAGAGTGACAGTGAGAAGTTTTTTTTTTTAGAGTAACTTAAATTAATATCAAAGAAAAACAAAGGTATGCTTTACTGCGGCAGTCTCCGAGTGCCACACGTCTTTATATTAATTTGATCAAGCTATATTTGTTTTTCATCTAATTCAAGTCATTGAGAATGAAAAAATAAAAAGGTATCGATGATCCAAGGCACAATGAAAACACACATTATGGATGACGTTACTAACAAGGAAACGGATAATATCTATGAGACGAGAGATCATTATAATTCACTTTGTGCTAATTGGCTGTATGTTTTAATATATTTACATTTAGTATGCATAATAATGTAATAACTATAATATTCAGTCATTCCTGTACAAGGCCAGAACATGATTGGTGAGGTCAAACGATAAAAAAAATATTTGTATTCTCCCTAATTTTGGGGTATATTTCGAAGCTGGTATCTTGATGTGTTGATATACCTACATAATGAATGAATGAATGAATGAATTTATTTTATTACAGGCAATTGTCCCATAAAATAAGCATTAATTATATTACAAATTATTTTTAAAAATCCATAAAAAAATTTTAAAATTATAAAAGTAAAAAATGCAATAAATATAACATTCCAACCTACTAACATTAGTTAACACAAAAATAAAATAAAATATTAAAAAGATTAAATTGCAATAAATATACTACCTACTCAAAAACTAATCAAAAAATAATATACACATTGAATTTATTAATATCATTAATACACAAAAATAATTGAAATTATAAAAGATAATGAAAAAAGATTAATAATTGTTAGAGGCCGCATAAACTAACCCAACACGCACCATACACGGCCTTTACCACAGCGTTGTTCGAGTCCCTGATAATAGACATTAAAGAGGCGTGTCTTTTTCGCCTAACAGCATAGAAGTCATCCACCCTGTTCATGGCAAACATGCCAGACGCGCTGCCCTTCCATGGCAGCCGCAGAATGCAACGAAAGGCGTTATTGTATTGCACTCTCAGCGCATTATACGCTCGTTGCGTGTAATTCCGCCACAGTTGACAGGTGTACATGGGCTGGCATTAAGCCCTGAACAGGGTAATTTTAACTTCCTTCGAGCATTTAGAAAATCTGCGAGCTATCATATTACTTTTTGCTGCTATGGATCTCCGTTGCCTCTCCATATCGTCATCATCTTTGATTGAGTCTCCTTATTATGTGACCTAAATATTAAAATTTTGAGACAACATTCAGCCCACAGCCATTCAGCATTATAGACAGTATATTATCGGGCCCCTTACCATATTTAAAAATAACAACTTCTGTCTTTTTGACATTGTATGTTAAACTGTGACTTCTGGCATAGTTTTCACAGATAGCTATCAGTTTATTTAGGGCACTGACTGAGGGGCTCAGCAGCACCATATCGTCGGCGTAACTAAGATTATTAACACATTCATTGTTTAGGTGACAGCCAATCCCAGTGCTGCTCAGCTCCACAATCAGGCTATTAACGTATAAATTAAATAGCGTTGGCGATGTAAGACCACCCTGTCTCACACCACATCCGAGTGTATACTCACTAGACATCGCTGACCTGATAATAATGTTATTCATTTTAGTATGCCTACTAGGTCCAGTGGTCATATTGTCTGCCTCTGAGAATGCCGTGAGGCGAAACCGGTTTATAGGTTAGGTTTATCAAGTAAATGTTGTTAAATAGTACAAGTGGTGTTATTTAAAATGGAACCCTTTTAAATTAATTTCTTGTCTGTCTGTCCGTCCGTGTGTTACCATACATTTTCTCATGAACAGGTGGGCCTAGTAAGTTGATATTTACACCAGATACTGAGGTCCCTAAGATGTATTAAAGTCAAGTCCTAAGTCAACACAGCTGTTTACAGATGGGTGACCACTTTGTGGTATTTCCATTAACGAGCGTTTCCGTACTTCGGAAGACACGTTAAGCCGTTGGTCCCGGTTGCGAGCAATATAGCAGTTGTTAAGCCAAGTTGAAGGCACAACTTGCGCCTTTCTATAACAACCCCAAGCGCGGATCCACTATTGTGGGCACGATGGGCATGCCCGCAACCCTAATCAACTTGTGACACTACACTTTAACAAATAATTTTTTATTAAAGTGAAAAATACAACTTTGTTCGAGACCTTAATTCCTATCAAATATACCAAACCATACTTACAAGTTTACGCGAAAATCAAAATTTGTCCATATATCATAGCGAAAGTATTTAACGCAGTGATCGTGTTCAGAACACTGAGTAAACGGGTCACGAGCGCTTCAATTTATTTTAATGTGCTGCTTAAATGGTAGTATTACCAACACGCTTCGTAACGAATTGTCAAAGTCGTAGAGAACAAACGTAGTTTGGTTGTGAGCTTAGTTTGTAATCCTAGCAGGTAGCAGGTGTTTTACAAATGAGCCTGGTTTCTGCAGTATTATGATTCGGTATTAGTAAAATATTGTTATTCACTAACAATATGACTAAATTGACGTAGCACAGCTCGAAGTTGTTATCGCGTCGTGAGCCGGGTACGAGTAGCGTGGTACGCAGTTGTAAACGTACGCCAAATGAAGATAAGAGCATCACGGCTCATTGCTGTTTTGTGTACTTTACAATTTTCTATTTTAACAATAAAGTACCTAAATCACTGTATTCGATTAGACATGGTTTATTAGATAGAAAGATCTAAGAAAGATTAGAAGAAAAAAAACCCAAAACACATCCACACTATGGCTTGCTTCTCGCACAAATGTCATTTCATTCTCTTGATTCTTGCACAAAATATGCACGATTAGTTGACTTTTATGATTACTGCTCCGCTCTCCAGGGTTATATAGCTTATAGCGATAAGAGGGCTATCCAATACAAACCAGTAGTCCAGATATTATCGCGTACAATCAAACAAACTCTTCAGTTTTATACCTCAGAATAGATATAATTGAACAATTTATTCCACAGGTGTCTGGATCGCATATTTTTAAGTCTGGCTAAGACTTCTCTGATAAAAAATGCGTCAAAATAGTATTTTCTGCATTCTTCGCAAACTAAAAAATATTTTGGGTTCTAAATCAGTCACTATATTTGAGTTCATCCGGACAAACATACTATACAGCGCCACGGTCATCATCAACATCCGCGCGTCTGTTCCAGTCTGCCCGGGGTTCCTACATTTTCTCCTCCACTTCGCACGGTGGTCGGCATCCCCCGTAGTGAGGCATACAACGCCACGGTACTTTGAAGGCAATTCTGCTTCTAGCTATAAGCCGAACTGCTCCAACCTAATCATGATTTTTGGCGATTTTTATTCATCACCCTTCTTCATCTTAAATGTTTCCCAGTTGCCTCCACGTCTGGATTTGAAGCCTGGGGTCCATTTATTAAGCAGCTCGGAGCAGCTATAGTTTGGACTTCAATGTACGGCACAGTTCTGAGCGGTGCCGCTCGACCTCCCAACTCCGCAATGAGGTCCGATAGTCAGCAGGCGCACCGCTAGCCGGCGAGGGTGCTTGGGTTCCCCCATCGAGCCCCTACTGTTAAACATAGAAGCCAATCTCCATGGCAATAACAATAAGTAATTACATTTTCGAATCATTCCCTGTTTATGCATTTTTGGTTAACGCATCGACACTTTCCTATTTAAAATGACGTTTTGACGCTGGCGCTCTTTATCATTTACATACTTGGGGTCAGCGCGTTGTTTTCTTCCGTTCATCCCTGTCAATAGCAGGATCATCTGATCATTCAATTCCTTCCATATTCATACTGTTTCTAATGTGATATTTTAATATAATAATAATTTTCATCTTAGTGCTATTTAGTTATTTTTTGTTGAACATTATAGGTTCGATTTCTCTGATTGATATACTGTATGGCTCAAAACTCACATACAATGATCTCCCACACTGATCGTTTTTACGATTCCAGTTAACTAAGTAATTGTACTAATGGTTGTATGTCAATATTGACACTAAATTGTCGTATTCAGGGTAGCGGGTACGCCGCGCACAGTTGCTGTAAACTTATCGATACCACATTCATAATTAATGCACTGACAGGCGCTGCTTCAGAGCGCAGTTCACGTCCGAACACTTTAAGTTATCTGTAGTGTAATATTAAGAGAACTGAGTCATGGTGTACGGATAGTGAGTAACCTAATATCATATAAACTGTGGCCCGTTGTACATCTCCCGTGAGGAATATGAGTTTTTTAATCCCAAAAACCCGAAGTAATCTAAAGATGTAATCGCAGTAACAACCAAATTGTGTACAAAGTGGAGTAGATGTTCCTCCAACACAAGGGGTGGATCGTCCAACGGTTCCTCCGACACAAGGGGTGAATCGTCCAACGGTTGATAGGACGGCTGTTGGGCTGTTGTATAAATCATTGTTGTGTGATGTACAATCCTTTGTATTGATGTAGTTCGATAGCTCTTCGCTGCGTGGCATTGGGCGCCACACTCATTTACAGAAACAAACACTGTTCCAGCAAGATCTTTCTTGTCTTCATACGATATAAATAGTATGATTTTTAGTTTAGCAGTTTGTTGGCTCTAATGGTTCTCTGGTTGGTTTAATCTTAAAGGGCATTTTCAAATGCATGTGAGCTGTTTAATTATGTTTCAAATCCTGTTGTATCTTCGAAGAACTTCTTTTTATCTCAATTGTACTTATTATTGATTACCGTCATCGTCTGGTTGTCTGATATAATTGTAAATGTTCAATCTTGTTTCGATAATATTGAACCGTTTGTCCTCTATAACAGCTGAAATCTTACTAAATCATACATGTTTTGTATGATATTTATGTATTATTCTCATTGAAATGAAACGAAATAACAAGTCTTTTATACCAAATTGTATGCTTCCTTCGTACATATTATAATTTAAGAAGGTCTAACCCACCAACGTAGGGTCTAGGCCACCCTACGTTGATCCTATCACCTGTGCAATTTGTTATCTAGATTTCAATGAATTCTCTGACTATAGACTATAAGAACATCCAAGTTAGCGATGTTTCTCTTAATAAAGTATATTTCGAGACTCATTCTCATTTCTCTGATTTCAATTGCTGCCTGATTGCCGTCCAGAATAGATTATGTGGAAATTAGTCTAGATATATATGAAAACCTTATGTACGTTTTTGTAGTCCTGATGCGCCAAGCAACTGGATTTTGTACTTCATCTGTTTCAGCAAAACAAACTGCCGTAGCTACGGGGCCTGTGGAATGTCTCGTAGCTGCGGCGTTTGTTTTCAACGCGTTCGTATCTTTATTATCTAGGCTTCATCATATGGAGGCCAGGGGCGTTTCTGTATCGCTGAGCCTAGCATAAACTGTTTTTGAATGTCGATTTGCACATATTTATTATCATTTGGGAGGTAAATGTTTTTAAATAGCATGATGGGCTCCGCCCGTGACGTATTACGAACCAGGATTAAATTTATTACTGCTGCGCTCTCCTGTGGGTAGTGCCGTGACGATTTATAGTCTATAGCTTTCCTCGATAAATGGGCTATCCAACACAAAATTTTTTTTTAATTCGAAACCGCAGTTCTTGAGATTAGTGCGTAAAATCAAACAATCTCTATATATTAGATAGATTTATTACATCTACCTTAATAGGCTAAATACGTAATTAGCCAACAATACGTAACATAACGCCTCTTAAATATTACTAACTGTTTTGCTATTTTCTAGTGTACTGGTTGGCGCGATCGCAGCTTTTTCCATTTACTGGCTCGCGAAGTACCTCATAGTGGAAGATGAGTTCGCGCCCACCACCTCCACCAGCACCAAGCATACCACCACCACCAGCACCGCGCCGCCCACCACCCCGGCGCCCAGCACCACGCCCGCGCCCACCAGCACCTACGCTCCTACCACCACCGTACTGCACTCGCTTGTAGAAGAACATCAGGAGCTAAACAAATTCATATAGAGCCGCGAATATATTATATTAGTTGTTACCCTGTGTTGTGATTTGACGCCTGATTTATACGGGACATCCGATGCATTACCCTCGTTTCTCCTTCCATCCATTAGTGAAAAGCTTGTACTGTGATATCTATTGGATTTATAATCTTACTTACATATTTCTAAACCAGTAATATGTAGCTTAAGTTACTTCTCATAACAGCAGCAATATGCCAGTGTAAGTCCCGTTGAAATCGGTCCAGCTCTTTCCGTGATGAAAAAAAATGTTTTTAACGTTTGTACCTTATCTATTCTCATATACATTTAGTGAAATGCTGTTAATTTGGAATTGCAAGCATAATTTTTTTTTGTAGGTACCTTATAAAATTATTACAGTCAAGAACAAAACAAAAATGAATTTAACATTAATATTAGTAAAAAAAAACAATTAAATCAATACCTAAATAAAAACTACCTAACCTATTTATCAAAATATAGACTGGTTCCCCTCGGTTGCCATGATGCAGGCAGCAATCCCACGCTGAATAGCCTATCTTTCTCTGTATGGGAAGGAATTTGCGCGAGAAAGCTACCTGCACGAGGATCGTCAGTTTCTTCCCTCAGACCCACTTAATGCCGTGAAAAGACTATGTGAGCGGCGAGCCCATGGTTCCTAGTGTCTCGTTACCAAATGGAATGAATTCATTTTGGGCACCGAGACAACTGTACTTGCCAATCTTCAGCCGCTCGCGAATATTTACCGCAGCACTTGCTTTTTTGCTAGTAGCCGGGAGGAAGGACGTTGCAAGGGTATCGGTGCAAGCGGCATCCCATACTAGTGCACGTCCCATTCTCCAGGGTACTAAAGACGTCCCGTCGGGCCACCTACCATCATCTCGTATAATTTGCGGGTCTAAGGCCGCGGGAACAAACAATTTATACTTCAATACATACATACATTTCATTTTCTCATTCTTTCTTTCTTTCTTTAATTTCAATTTTATTTATCTACTTAGATATAGATGGATGACATACACCTAAACTCCGAAACAAACAAGACCTCCGGCTCAGTGGAACGCGGCTGCGTAGTCAGAAGGATAGGTAGTAGGTCCAAGATGTGCTACATGGATTTCCTGTATCAGTTGTCCGACCGGTCGAACCAGTGACCTTTCTTACGGCGGCGGCGGGTAGTACTAGTGCGCCATGACATGATTGTGATCGCGGTAAAATGCTCACTTCTAAATACACATGTTCGCTGTTGTTGCTGTGTTGTCGTAACCCACGGTGGGTTATGTCATCTCCCTTTTTATCTATCACGCCGTATCCCCGAAGGAGTGGCAGTTAGGTTTAAAGAAATTTATTTCTCATAAAAACGTACAGTACACTTAAAGTGAGATAGTAACATTTCACAATTTACAATTTCTCCTCCAGGGTGTACCTTCCGATTTTTTGACACTAAGGTTACATTTGTTGTACATATTATTTCAATTTACTCCTATAGATATTCATGTTGTCAATCTTTTTTATGGTATTGGGTAATTTATTGTAAACCTGTGCTCCATCAAACAAAATCGTCCTCTTGCCGTAGTTAGGGCGAGGGTGAATTAACTGTACTTTGTCATTGTTTCTTAAGAAGTGAGTATTTACTTCTTTAGGTAGCTGTGTATTTGATTGAATGGAGTTTGTTGTAATTTTTTTAACTAAAATGCATGTAGTGTATATGTATAGTTGTTTTTTAATTAATAATTTCGTTTCTTGGTATATTTGATTAGTTGGAATTAGGTAGTGATAGTGAAATAATGACTTTATAATTTTATTAGCAGTTCGTTTTGAAACCTTTTAAGTAGATATTATATAAACTAGTAGCTTAACTACCCAACAAACAATTTGGCTGCAAATAGAGCTTACTATATAACCTAAAGTGTTATGAAGGTAGAGTAGTAGCTGCAATTATAGTTTGCGACGGCAAAAAAGTGTTCGTTATAAAATATTACGCTTACAGTGACAAAGCAAGTTTATAGGAGCAATGTGTGAAGGTTAAACGCGTAGAGCAGTGATTATTATCCCTACAATACAGACCAAAGCTTCTGTGTTATAGCTTTGAGTGAATCTTACTACTATAAGATCCATATTAGAAATTAACATTTATTATTGACTTCTAAAGTTCTAAGCAAGCTACCATAAACACTTTCAAGGCACTGATAGTTGCACAATAGGAGCAATCAACGCTACTAGCTCTACAATGGTGTTTTATAAATCTTTTACAACACTTAACTCTTAAAGGGATACAAAGGTCCCTTGTATAGTTTAGGGCTGAATAGTAGGGATATTTCTCCCTATAAATATAACGTATAGTGGTAAGTATAGCCTCTATATTATTTAAGGTTTAATAATTGAGTTCGTTACCACCTTAGTACCCCTAATTGGTCATGTAAGCGGTCACGAAAGCTAAAATGGCGCCGCAACAAAGCTCCTTTTAAAATTTTCTAAGATGATGGTTCCGTATGTAATGGAAGTGAAATGGCAACTGCAAGTCTTGATATTTCTGAAGGAGACAGTTATTACTCATTGAGTAGTGATGATGTGAATAATACCAGTGACTATATTAAGAATCTTTCATTTTAGTGAAAATTTGAAGACATGAGCTATTAAGAATATTAAACAAACTGCTATGAAAGATTTGATGTTGATCTTAAATGACAGATTTGGATTCTAACAAAAGATCCTCGAACTATTTTACAAACATCAAAAAATATTTTAATACAAATACTAGGTGGCGATAGTGAATATTGGCATAAATAAAACACGAGCATTATGTGTTATTATAAGTTAGATCATTCGTCCGCTCCACAACCGATTTACAAACAAAATTATTACATCACGATCGAATAATATCCGCGTGCAATGCAGTGGCTGTATTGTCCTTTCTCTAATATTCTTACTATTTTGAACGGCATTCTGAAATTGAAATATAATTGTAACAGAATCAGTACTCCTATTTATTTTAGCAACCCTATTACAATTTATTTACGATATTATTTAGCGTATTATTAAGCGCTCGTGGCCCCGCGGTCTCAGTGTTCTGTAAACGATCACTGATTACGCTACTTCCACTATGGCTGGTCCTCGGATGGGTGACCAATTTGTGGCATTTACATTTGCGAGCGTTTCTTTGCTTCGGAAGACACATTAAGCCGTTGGTCCCGATTGTCAATAAAATGGCACTCGTTAAGCCTGGTTGAAGGCCTTTTGGGCGGCTTGAAAAAATTTCAACATCAGGTAGCCTCGACCTGCGTCTGTCTATTTCAACACGGCAATGGGCTCACCACCTATTACGTGGGACAGGAATCCACGGGGATAAGGCGTGATGGATATTTATATATTTTATTTTATATTATTTAGTGCTAATTTACAGAGTGACACTTTTAGAACGGCGTAATCGAAGCTACTTACGTGAACAAAGGTACGAGTATAGCAGTAGGTACATAGTTTTTACACGGTGTCCGACCACAGCGTCAAAAACAACAAATGTCACGTCGAACTTAGTTGAGGGCAGAGACTGAATGGTTGGTACTTATTTTATTTGCGCCCGGACATGCTCTCGCTGTGTAGGTACAAAAAAGCTAATTAGTATCACATGCAAAGTTTAGACAATTGACGATTCGTTTATGAACGTAAGGAGTTTATGCTTGAAATAAAGTCAAACTTCCATTAAAAAAATAACATTCCATTGCTACAAATATTCAAAGGCTTTAACTGGCAGTATGTTACAGTATTTAATTTTGTAGACAGAAATATGTAGGTATTTAATTCCAAATATTTTCAATTTTGGCAAATTAAACACTAAAAACAATTTAGCACTCGTACCTACGTGTAAAAGTCGTGCGTAGGCTAGGTAGTGGTTTTGAAAAATTACTACGGATCTCCAAATTCATGGGTCCACCATTTTTAGATTATGAAGTTAATAAAAAACAGTAAAACGGACTAAAAGGTAACATAATACAATAAAGGTATTTATTTTTATAGCATTCTAATAACAGGGTCACGACTCTTTAAGTCAATAGGCAAAGTTTTGTTACAAATTTGTTAAAAATAATGTTTTGCTCCATGTGAAGCAAAATATTTTTTAGATAAAAACACCGCAAAGAGTGGGCGCTTCAATTATTTGCTAATAATATAGACACATATTCACAGTTTTCTTACCTTCGCAATGAAAATTCCGCTTCATTTTGCACTAAAAATCAGTTATGCACTCAACTCCGCCATTTATTTTTGTAAAGACAATTATGGTTTTACTTATCCCATTGAAATGGAAATATCATTCTTATAATAAAATTCATTTAGCATGTTATAAAATTCTATGAAAAATAAGATATCCTTAGACGTAAAAATTTCCTATTGTAGATTTATACTGCAACAAGGGGTTACAATTTGGACATATTTGGGCAGTCTGTACCTAAGTTTTAATTCCGTATCGTAAACCGATCCCGGAACTCATAGTCACTCCTATTGTAATTTATTTATAGCACTGTTTTTGTAAAACTGTTTTTTTTTAAGTGGAATACTTTGTTCATCTAGTTTTTAGAAATTGCTTCCCATTACATGCCGTAGCAGCTTGTAATTGAGGTAGCGCCAAACAAATGTAACTTAGGTCTAAGAGATAAATAATGTGATGGTGTATACTTTGTAAGCTGTTCTAATAAATAAATAAAAAAATACTATTTGCATTAATGCTACCCTCTAACCGCTATAACAGTAGGCCCACTTGCATGAATGCTGGGGTTAAATAAATAATTATAGAGTTATTTAACTCGGAATTAAGTAAATAACTTTTTATCCCTAATCATGTCTTGCACCATAGTAAAATATCATCGGATTAACTAACCCAGTGTTTTATGTCACTCTATGTCATCCAACCAAACATTAATGATTGAACAAAGAATGAAACAGGTATGTCTATCTCTTTTACACTACAGTTTGCCACATAAGACTTTTTCTTACACGAATGAATGTAACATGACAGCCGAGTGCATTTTATTTTTATAATATTATGTGTGCGCGGCGTGTTACTTTAAGAGACCGTGTCACGCACGTGTCACGTGCCACTGCATTGTCTGTCAGCTGCTAACCCAACGTTTGACGAATTAACCCTCAGAAATCGGTGAGTTAAAATTTTAGCGATTTAACCCGAGTTAAGGGTATACCTAGTATACCCTTAACTCGGGGTCATGCGAGACAAATTATTGATTTAACTCGGGGTTAGTCCATACCTCCGAGTTATACACGTTAATCCAAGATCGTGCAAGTTGGCCTAAGATACACAATAGACTAACCTCTTGTAGAGTTTAAATTCATAAATTTACTCTCTTTATAACGCTCAAAGAGTCAGTAAGCAGCATGTAGCTCTACCATACTGCTTAAGGAGTCAATGGTCACTAAAATACCACTCTTACAGCGCTGTAGTCTCAGTTAGCGCTATTGTACCTTCATAATTGCTATTCTATATCTCTTAAATTCATTCTATAACTTCACAACATTGCCATAGTGGAACCTAAAATCATAAGAATTTGTGCCCAATGCAGGGGTATAGTAAAGTTATAGCTCGCTATAACTCCTATGTGATAGCACTTATTGATGACCTTAGGATCTCTTTAGCTCTTTTATACATCTGTTCTAACTCTTATAGTAGCGCCTAATGTTAGTTGGGTAGTGTTAGGTATCATATAGATAATTAATTCACAGTCATTATGCACTCATTAGCAGTATTTACATTTATTTTATTTCGTATTACAAATGTACCTATACAAATATTTATATTCAAATGTATCTAGATCAATGTAATCCAGTACGATACTATGTAGAGGTTATCTAGGTTTTTAAAATCAATTCAATATCAATAGGCACAAATGCATTTATTCAGCTTGTGGTTTGAGATTTATACAACTGATAAATTTACTTATACATTTCTAAATACATATTATACATACAAAACACTTAGACTCCGAAACTAAAAAAATATTTGCAGATCACGTAAATATTTGTTTCGACCATACATTCGCATAGTCGCATACCACTGCACTTACGCCACCGAGGCAGTTAATAGTTTCTATCACTAATATACTACATACGACGCTACTACACACACTTTTAAATCCCAAAACGGAGAAGTTTACCCGCAAAGTAGGTAGTACGTGAACCTGCGCGGCACCTTATTGTGGGCAGATGGGCAGCTCAGTGTAAAACAAAGCCTCATTCATATTCACAGATAAAAATATGTAGGTAAATACTTCAAATGTTCATATTTGAGTCGGCGCTATGGTCTTGCGCACGTACTTCACTAAATATTAAAATCATCAATAGTTGAATTAGTAACACTTGAAGTGATACTGTATTTGGGTCCTATATTTCAAGTGATGTTTTGCAAATTTTAGTTCACGATACTACTTACTGCGAATTATAATCTGTGTATGTGATTTGTTCCGTTTATTTGTAAAGAGTGAAGTGGTATTTCCCCTGAAATAGTTTTGTTAGTCTCTATCTATTGCAGCGGAGAGGGCGAATATAGATTCAAAGTAAGTTTTCTGTTCTTTTACCTTGTATTGGAAGATGTGTGCATGTACATACACGAAGTTATAGCTAGGCAGGTAATTGTATACTGAAGATTGAACAGCATCGCTAGCGGGATTAGCGCCGTGCCATGATAGATTGATCTACAATTAAGATTTGTTAAGACTGCGTAGATATATTGTGTCATCATCATCCGAGCGTTTGGGACCGAAAGGTTTTGGACAAGGTAACAATTTTACAGAATCGACTACAGTTAGCCAATTCAGTGTTCTGTAAAAGATCAGCGCGCTAAGCATCTTACTTTTTAAAGTTTTACTATGTTAATAATCTTTTAAGAGAACAATATTGTATAATAACAGTAGCAACTTAATTAGCCCGTCCCTGCGATCTTGATCCGCGGGCATCAGCGTGACTCAACGGTCACTACCAATATAACAATAAAATGTTTAATCAAATGTCACCGTTTTAAAGTGTTGACTTTACCTACTTATTATTTGACCAATGACCATCATACGTTACCATATCCTTGTGCTTTGTATAGATACATATTGATTATGAACTATCAGAACACTTTCTTCTTCTTACTCTTAAGTCTTCTCCTAGTTGCTTCCAAATCCTACTTGAATTTAGAGCCTGTGGACCATTTTTATTTGACAGCTTGAAGCAGCTATCGTTTGGCTTTAAATATACTATTTTTAGAGCGACCGTCTGCCGTCTGACTTCCCAATCCTGTAAAGGCGCCTGCGTCGTAGCTTCGTCCGTTAGTCAGCAGGTGCACCGTCAGCAGGTGAGGTCATTTGGGCCCCGGAGATCTTGCTGGGGCCCCGTACATCCATCGGAATGATGTGTATCATTGAGAGTTCCAAAACTTTTCCACTGAATTTCACCCTTTATTTATCAATCATAAACAACATTGCGCTGAGTAGAGGCTCTCATCCCATGAATAAAAAAAATATGGGTTGCACTCCGGGATTGCCGGCAGAAGAGAAGAAAAACTAAATTTATTAATACATACATTTTGTACATCGAAATATTATCGAGTTGCTACCTTGTTGCTAATAATCATTAGATAATTACTAACCTCGATTTAAAAGAAAAAAGCTTCTTATAAAGTGACCGCCCATTCAGACATCAGGTTGGCCGGTTATATATCCAAGGAGATCAACTGTGCAAATAAATAGTTTTTCTTTTAAAACAATAGTTGTTTACTAGGTACGGTACCTATATGCACTTTGTTTTGTATCGCATAGCACTTGAGGATAAAAAGTTATTATCAATTCGTACCTAAACGCCTGTAGAATTAAACGAACAAATACAAAACAACTACATAACTTGTTTATTTTAAAACCAGGCGTCATTTGTTAGAGAAATAAACAATGTAAACTTATTTTTTTGTGCTTTTAGTAGCTCTATTGTTGTTATCGTTGTAACACAACCACACATTCTCACGTTTGTCTACCTCTATATGTAGACAGATGTAGCTTTCAGAGTACATATCTTGATAGAATTGTATCCAGCTTAGTGAAACTCATACCTCACCTGATAGAAGACAGAGTGTGTCAAATGTAACGCCCAAAATGATCACCCTTTATCTAAAGCAGTCTCTCGAAAGTTGATAAATGAGTTGTGTCGTCGGCGAACCAGTGATTATACTATTATATAATTCCTCACAATTACTTCTTTTCAATTTAAGCGCGTACAGTTCCCTGAGTGCAGATAATTTACAAAAACTATTAACAAGACAGAGGGCAGGCACGTCAGTGTCAGTTTCGCGTGTCGACCTCAGGATAAGTTGCATTCAATCTAATGTGGTGAAAGCGGTGTTCAGTTATCCCCACATGTACGCAGCTTACTCCTGCGTCACCAGTGGGGCTTATCGGGTGGTATATTTTGGGTCCAGTGAGCAATGATACAAACGTAGTTTATAGAGAAGTTTTATAAACATTTACTTTTGTTCATCAATAATGGAAGCTGCAGAAGGCATCCATTAGGGATAAAAATAATGAAAGGGTAGCCGAAAAGCTTGGCGACGTCAATGTTAGCAGTGAGAATGTGGAAAGTGTATGGCAGAACCTTAGGGATAGTATGATAATTGCCGCTGTGGAAGTGTGTGGAGAAACGAAAAGAGGCAGTAGTAATAAGCGTGATGCATGGTGGAATGAGGAAGTGAAAGAAGCAGTTCGAATGAAGAAGAAAGCATGGCTAGACTACTTAGCCTCGCGAAATGATTTTAATATGAAAGAGAGATACAAGCTGCAGAAAGTTAATACGAAGGCACTGATAGAAGAAGCTCGTGAAAGGTGCAGAATGAAAGCGGATGAAAGGTTGTCGTCCAATTTCCGGGATAATGCCAAGCTCTAAAGAGGTAGGCAAGACCCGGAGTTGTTCGGCAATCTGCAGTATGAATAAAGTGCTTAGTGTTAACAATGACGTCCTAACAGATCAAACTGAAGTCCTGCAGAGATGGAGTGAATATTATGGAAAGATGTATGCAAGAAAAGACAGAGATGCCACATCGGGAAGTGGAGCTCACTTCGATGCTCCGGATCCCGATGTCATTGAAGTCATTAGTATGAAAGAAATAGAACAAGCGATAAGAAGTATGAAATGTGGTAAGGCTGCGGGAAAAGACAGAGTTACTGCTGAGATGATCAAGTACGGTGGGTCGCGTGTCTGGGACACACTATGTCTGTTATGCAACTTGTGCTGGCGGACGGGTGAGGTCCCGGATGATTGGCGAGTAGCAGTTGTAGTACCTATTTACAAAGGGAAAGGCTCACGCCTAAACTGCTCCAGCTACAGGGCGATCAGCTTGGTCAGCTTAGCTAGTAAGGTGTATGCAAAGGTTATAACGGCACGAATACAAGAAAAGTCTGAAAGGTATTTATGGGAGGCTCAATGTGGATTCCGACGTGGAAGAGGTTGCATGGTCGCGGAAAAGTTTTTGGCTGTTAGCCAGAAGGTTTTCTGCGCTTTTGTGGATCTAGAGAAAGAATTTAATAACGTTGTGAGAGAAACGCTGTGGGACTTGCTGCCCGGATATGGTTTGGACGGCTCGCTACTGCGGGCAATACAGTCGCTTTATAGGGACTGTAAGGCTTGCGTGCGAGTAGGTGGGGAATTGTCACCTCTTTTTGATGTCTGTACAGGCGTCAAACAGGGACGTGTCATGTCCGCCTGGCTGTTCATAGTGTATCTGGACAGTTGCCTGCAGAAGTTGAAAGATTTTAATATAGGTGTGAATTTGGGTGACTTTACAGTAAACTGTCTCCTGTACGCTGATGATGCGGTGCTCATGGCCTTATCAGAAGCCGACCTTCAGGCATTAGTCACTCATTTGAAAGAGGAGTGTGAAAGTAAGGGTCTTCGCTAGAATGCAAGTAAAACTAAGGTTCTAGTATTTGAAAGAGGTGACGTAAGAACTAAATGCGAGATTAGGGTAAACCATGAACGTCTAGAGCAAGTGAATGAAATTGTGTATTTAGGAAGTATGTTTAGCGCGGATGGAAGATGTGATTTGGATGTAGAACGGCGAGTAGCTGCCGGAAACAAAGTTAACGGTGCTTTGTCCCAGTTAGTAAAGCGACAAAGCATCGTAAAAGAAGCACGAATGGCGATTCATAACGCAGTGCTAGTGCCAACTTTGCTTTACGATAGTTAAACCTGGGTATATCAGCAGATGCATAAAAGTAAATTGAATGCTGTGGAGATGCGATCACTTCGAAAATTGTGCGGCGTTACCTTGGCCGACCGAATACGTAACGAAGTGATACGCAATATGGCAGGTTTGAATGAAAGTGTCAGCGTTAAGCTGGAAAAGGGCGTGCTCCGTTGGTTTGGACACGTTCAACGAATGAGTGAGGAACGATTGACGAAGAATATATATTGTTCAAAAGTAGAGGGTAGAAGGAGTCAGGGTAGGCCGAGACTTAAATATGAAGACCACGTGAGCAGATTGCTCAAAAACGGAAAGGTCAAAAGTACTCGGATACCTAGACGTGCATGTATGAAGCGATTGATGAATCTCGAAGAAGCGAAAGAAGTATGCATGGATCGCGAAGCCTGGCGATCTGTCCTCTCTGACTACCCCGTCAGGGATACAGCGTGAAGATAGTTAGTTAGTTAGTTACTTTTGTTAGTGTATTTTACCGATTATATTGTGATATGCAGGAAGGTGTAGTTTTAGTCAGTAAGTGGTATTGCAACATTTTCCATATTCACCTGGTCTATGTGAGTTTGCGTTCTGGTATACTTATACATGCTGCAGATCTTTAATTTTGACAATATTAAAGGATAGTGTGAAAAAGTCGAGTGCGAGGCGAAAGAAAGGTGAAGACTGATATGGCAAACAAAGGCTAAAGCGGTAGTTCCTTGTTTTTCTTCGTCGAGTGACAGGTGCGTCTACAACGCAGGACACAATTAAGTGGGAGGTCGTCCCTCTCCACAGTAAGGAACCAGGATGGTTTCCTATTGTGAAGACACACTTCACTGAGAATACAATTTCCTAAGCGGCACACCTGTAAATCTATTCACCGCACTACACGGGTAGACTATTTATTATATGCTACACCAGCCACCACATCATCTCACACATTACACTACACACAAGTATTACCTTGCTGGACTTTTAATATAAATTCTAATACTTCACGACACCAATTTTAACTTAAAAACAATTAAATTAATTAAATTCTTGACATACTTAATAAACAGGTCTGGTGGGTTAAATGCCTTACCAGCTGTTATCGATGAAAAGGTTCTCAGGTAGAAATTATTTTTAGACTTGCATTCAAATACACTATGTATTCTTAAAGTTTTCTAAACTAAACTAACATATACCTACATCACAACACTTATAATTTGTCTTTCAAGTAAAACTTTAAATTTTGTTTTTGTTCATTTTTGTTAAATTAATGCATAGTGTTACGTTCGTAGGGTGGGTACTAATAGGAATTGCACTAATACCACAAATTTAAAAGAAACACTTTAATAACTCTAAATAATAACAATAAAACCACAACTAATCATCGCCACTAAACACACTAAACACAAATTCTTCTCTAAGATAATCGCACTGTAACAGTATCGCACTATTTAGCTTCGATCACTTCGATTCGCACTGTTCGGTTCCTCAAAGGAGACTGTCCCGTAGCTGCGAGCTCGGCCCCTTATATACGCCTGCTATTGTTCTGGAACGTTCGGGAGAATTTCTTCCGTACGTACATCCGGGTACATTCTCTAGAATGTTCCACACGATACTATTGCTCCTTCGGTATGTGTGTAAAGGATATTAAAATGATTTTACCGTCGCCGAAAATTAATGGAACAGAGAGCCGCAACTCGATTTTTAGTTTCCCGATACGAGCCCTCCCACTATAAACTTGCGTTAAGAACCTACATTTTGTATGTTCTTTTTTTATGGTTTTCTTGATTTTACGTTTGAAAAAACCTTTTCTTTCTATTTGGTAATACTATCTCTATTGTCGATCTCTCATTGGTTATTCAATGATAATTTATGTTAAAGAAGCTATATAATTTTATTCAGTTACCTACTTTTTAATTGTTTAACTTGTTGTTTATTTTAGTAGAACATATTATTATGATAGTACATTTCTTGTGATATTTAAGTCATTTGCTTAAAAGTTGATCATTAATGTATGCAAAATTAGGTGGTTCAATGTGAATGAAGGTGGTTCAATGTGAAAAATACCCTGGTTCATTGTGCACGTCCTAGTGTACACATTGAACCAAATCTCATTTTTCACAAAATCTTTTATTTTTCTGAAATTAACACGAAACTTGTAAATTTATAATTGCACATTTTTAGGTATATAAATTCCCTAGCTACACACAAAATCTTGAACGCTTCGAAGCAACAGTGATGTTATGAGCTTTCGAAATTTACGTGGTTCATTGTGGGAAAACTTACCCTACTGAAGTGGGCTTCAAAGGCCCATAAGAGGTCCTGAAAACGCCTGAAAAAGGGTTTTCAGGTTATGATGGCATGTGATAGGGGGTGGCCTGAAACGAACTGAAAACATGTTTCAGGCGCCTGAAGTTGTTCACTAGTCCACCGGCGTAACACTACCCCTTCCAAAGACATGCTCGTCCCGAGCATCGTTGTCTCCATGATATCTGGCAAGTCGGTCAACGTGAACAATCTTGCAGGGACTACGAGGACTTCGCTGTATTCGATACGTGACGTCTTTGATTCTTGTAATCACTCAATACTGTCCTTCCCAGTTAGGAGATAGCTTTGGGGACTTCCCTTTCCGCCGCATAGGATTATGTAGCCACACCAATGAACATTCATCAAACTCAACTATATTTGATCTCCGATCATATCGGGTTTTCATCTTTTCACTAGCTTGAAGCCCGTGTTCACGAACAAGTTTGTGAACATCGTCGATCCGATCCCGTAACTCGCTCGCGTACTCGGTGATGGATCTGGGTGAATCTGGAGGACGTCCAGTTAAAAGATCTGCAGGTAAACGAAGTTCTCTTCCAAAATTAACGTATTAACAACAACAACAGTAACAACAGGGTAACAGCTGTGCTTTCATGAGTTGCGGACCTATACGACATCAGAAAAAGCGGAATGTGTCGTTCCCAATCTTTCTAGTGACTCTCGACCACTTTGGCCAAGTGTCTTTCCAGTTGAATCTTTCGTCCATTCCATCCGATTGTGGGTGATATGCCGTAGTTCTCGTTTTATGCAAACCCATTATCCAGCCAGTTTTTTGAAAGACCATAGATTCAAAGTACTTGCCCTAGTCGCTTTGAATTTCAAGTGTCACTCCAAACCGACAGAATACCTCATTCACTAATTTTTCCGCTATGGTGATCGCTTCCTGGTTGGTAATGGCAAATACTTCCGTTCATTTGGTAAAGTAATCCATCACCACCAAAATGTACTTATTCCCGGAGTCTGATGTTGGAAACGGGCCCGCAACATCCAAAGCAATTCTTTCCCAAGGTACACTAACGTTGTACAACTTTAGTGCTCCTCTGCTGCAGGTATGTGGACCCTTGACAGATGAACAGCTAGTACACTTTTTGCACCAGTCTTCAACGTCTTCACGGCATTGAATCCAGTAAAACCGTTGGCGAATTTTCATCAGCGTTCTTTTAATTCCAAGATGTCCACCAGAAGTTCCGTCGTGAAAACTCTTCAAGATATCTCTCACTCTTGTCTTTGGCACAACAAACTGCAGGTGAGCATCTTTCCCATTCGCCGACTCCCATTTCCTGCACAGTAGTACGCCATTATGCATGACCAAGCTATCCCATTGTGCCCAATAGCTCTTTGTTACTGTGCTCATCGGGGCTACTTCACACCATCTCGGTTTGGGTATTCCTGCGTTAATCCAGTTAAAAATGGGTTGAATATCCAGGTCCTCTTGCTGAGCTTGTTTCATGACTTCATTGCTCCACTCTTCGCTCACGGTGTCGGTCCTTAACATTCCCACACATTCCTTATCTTCTTGACTTCGACAATGTTTACAGTCATCAGGACAAGGTCTTCTGGAGAGAGCATCTGCATTTCCATTCCATATGACTTCCCGCTACGGTGTTCAATGACGAAGTCATACTCCTGCAGCTGTTCTATCCACCGTGCTACCTGTCCTTCGGGGTTCTTAAACTCCAACAACCACTTTAAGGCAGCGTGGTCCGTTCTGATACGGTACGATCGCCCGAGCAGATATTTACTGAAGTGCTGCAACGTCTTGACAACTGCCAGTAATTCTCTTCGAGTGACGCAATAATTTCTTTCTGGCTTTGATAACGATTTACTGAAGTATGCGACCACGACTTCCTGATCTCCCTTCTTTTGTAACAAGACTCCACCTATACCAGTGCTGCTGGCATCCGTGTCCACAACAAAATCAAGTTCCGGGTCTGAATAGCCCAAGATGGGTGTTTCGCAGAGACTTCTTTTAAGATCTTCGAACGCTGCAACACACTGTTCGTTCCAATCGAATTTTCGTTTTTCTTCCGTCACCTGATGCAAGGGCTTTGCTATATCGGAGAAATTCTTCACAAACCGTCTGTAGTATGAACGAAGTCCTAAAAATTCACATACTGCAGTCTTGTCTCTCGATGTTGGCCAATCTTTAACGGCACTTATTTTCTAAGCGTCTGTCTGTTTACCATTCTCCGAGATCACGTGACCTAGATAATTCACTTTGAGTTTGAATAGCGAAAATTTTTTTTTTACTCAATTTAAGATTTGAATCTCGCAACTTAGATAACACCTGCTCCAGTTTTCTAAGATGGTCGTCAAAGTCTCTTCCAACGATAATGATGTCATCCAAATAGACCAAGTAAGCGTCGCCTAGAAGACCAGCAAGTATTTGTTCCATTAATCTCTCAAATGTAACCGTTGCATTACATAAACCAAACGGCATCACATTAAACTGCCAGAATCCCTTTCTGGTTGAAAAAGCCGTTTCCTCCTTATCGTTATCCTTGATTTCCACTTGCCAATACCCACTTTTTAAATCCAAAGTAGAGAACCACTTTATTCCATTTAAAGTGTCTAAAGTATCGTCAATTTGAGGCAAAGGAAAACTTTCCTTCTTAGTCACATCATTAAGTCGACGATAATCGACGCAGAATCTCATGGTTTGGTCCTTCTTCTTAACTAATACTATGGGAGAACACCATGGGCTAGTTGATGGCTCAATAACGCCACTTCTTCTCATCTCTTTGACCATATCGTCTACATCTTTTTTCCGAGTTATTGGAGCTCGCCGAGGTCGCTGTCGGATGAGCATTGTTTCACCAGTATTGATTTCAAGCTATACTACCCTAGTTCTGCCATTATCACTGTCATGTGACGAGAAGACATCATTGTATCGCAGTAGTAACTTGTGTGCCTTAGAAAGTTCTTCTAGGGTGAGATCGTTTTTGGCATCGTCCAGTAGTCTCTCGATATTCACTGTAGGTATAACACCACCAGGTTTCTCGATTTTGACCGCTCCTTGACTGAATTCCAAACAATACCTCTTGCTCGCCTTGGATGGGAATATGCTGGCCGGTAGCTGTTAGCAGCTGGAGTTGCTTAGGTCGGACTAGATGATCCCTGGGCAGATATTTCAGTAGACGAGAACTGATCATTGTCCGAGAAGCTTCGGTGTCGATGATAAGGTGACATGGTATTCCACCAATGTCTCCTTTAACAACCAGACTATTGCCGTCGTTCGCCTGTGAGATCATGCCACCCGGACTGTATGTGCCCTCGTTCGCCACATTGTAGCATCGTGGTCCAAACTCACGGCGAGGTGCAATTGGCTCCTAAGCAGATACTTCCCTCACCATGTAAGGCCTCGACGAACCTTGCGTACAGCGTCCACTTTCAGTGCGTGGGCAACTGCGACCTTAAGATTCCCGTGGTGCCCCAATCGCAGTGCGGCTCCCGTATCCCGTCAATAAAGGCCTGCACCTGGGTGGCACTGAAAAACAGTACCTACTGAGAAGGGTGTCCATCTCGGTAAAAGCTGAGTGTCATCCTATATTTGTAACATCGCACATTTTTCCATAATTTTGTTGATAATTGTTAGTTTTAAGTAGATACGGCAAAAAGAAAAAGTTATATATACACGTGTTTGCCAGTCGCCACGTATTTGGTTTGTTGAATGCCCTGACAGATTTCTGTGAGCAGTCTTGTCAGTGTCAGCTGTCATGTCATTCTACGGTTAATTTCGGCGCGGCGGCACAGAGTGTATTAGATGACGGTTCGGTGTTTTTTGTTTATGCTTCGTAGAATAGATTTTAAAAAATAAAATATGTTATGTACCTAGTTTAATTTTTGTCTGTAAAGTGTAGCGATTTACAAATAAATAAATATTTCTTTCTTTCTTTCACCAGCATGCTGTCCACCAGAGACGCTGAAGCTCGTTGATAAGCCTTCCTGACCAATTTCTCTATTTCCAAAGCCCACTGTTGCAAAGACTCATTACGCCCCTGGCTTCGGTCCTTCAGTTGTGCTCGATACACGTGCTCCAGGTGACCATCGCCGTAACGCAGAGCTTCAAGAAGACGGTCGTACGTCCTGTCGCCTCCCAGGGCATCCAAGATGGTGAGGGCCTCATCACGTAGGGCTAACGTTAACGCCGTCTTAGCTTGCTCCTTAGTCCAGCCGTTAGCCTAAGAAACGGACTCGAACTGCAGCTTATATGCAGTCCAGGACGACGTACTATCAAAGGGAGGTGCTTTGAATCTTCTACCTCCCGACATGGGTCTCATGACACATGCACACAGGAACTGTTGACTGTTTTTGCTTTGTTCTCCAATTTCTGCAGGCGGTTTTCGTGCGTCTCCACCTTTTCATTCACATCGTGTATTCTGCCCATGTCGGTAAGTTTCTACTGGACCTCTAGCATTTCCTTCTTTCATGCTGCGGTATTTTTGAGAACCTCGAAAATACCGCGTAGCATTCCGGATTGTTCTTCATGTTTTTTAGATTGTTCGTCCTGTTTTCTAGCCAGTTCCTTTAACAGGACTAGGACGCAGCTCAATTCCACGTCTTGCTTGGGCGTGGTCCGCGGCTCCGATGTTTCAGCAACAGGCGTAGATTCCCCACTGGCTCCCGTTTGACTTCGGGTTTGAACCCCCTTGGGCTCGGTTTCACGTGGCATAATCGGCATTTCTTATCCCACTTCTGACACCAAATGTTACGTTCGTAGGGTGGGTACTAATAGAAATTGCACTAATACCACAAATTTAAAAGAACCACTTTAATAACTCTAAATAATAACAATAATACCACAACTAATAATCGCCAATAAACACACTAAACACAAATTCTTCTCTAAGATAATCGCACTGTAACCGTATCGCACTATTTAGCTTCGATCACTTCGATTTGCACTCATTTGCGATTTGCGATCACACCTTAAAGGAGACTGTCCCGTAGCTGCGAGCTCGGCCCTTTATATACGCCTGCTATTGTTCTGGAACGTTCGGGAGAATTTCTTCCGTACCTACATCCGGGTACATTCTCTAGAATGTTCCACACGATACTAGTTGCTCCTTCGGTATGTGCCGGAAGGTTCTCGACCTATTGCTGTCCCTTCTGGCGCTATCTCTATCACATAGTTCTAGTATGTTCTTAGTGTAGCTATCTCTTCCGTACCTACATCCGGGTACATTCTCTAGAATGTTCCACGCGATACTAGTTGCTCCTTCGGTATGTGCCGAAAGGTTCTCAACCTATTGCTGTCCCTTCTGGCGCTATCTCTATCACATAGTTCTAGAATGTTCTTAGTGTAGCTATCTCTTTTTAATAGTGCTATCCTTGTCCAATAGCTCTGGAATTAGATAATTATGACGATGTAAACAATGCAATCACGATAGTAGTTCATTGGTTCAGCTCAAATAATCTTTGCCTAAATGAAAACAAAACTAAATGTATTAAATTTACCCTACCAAATGTAAAACAAGTTACGGCCAATGTTCAACTTAATGGACAAGTGTTAGAGTTTGTGGAATCAACTGTGTTCCTTGGTATAACTATTGATGCCAATTTGCAGTGGAGCCCGCACATAGAAAATACGGCCTCTAGGTTAAGTACGGCTGCATACGCTTTAAAAAAGATCAGGACTCTAACAGATGTAGATACGGCTAGAATGGTTTACTTCAGCTATTTTCATAGTATTATGTCTTACGGTATTCTCCTTTGGGGGAGTGCTGCAGATGTAAATAACATTTTTGTTCTTCAAAAGCGGGCTGTACGCGCTATATATAATTTGGGCCCCAGAGTCTCCCTCCGAGAAAAATTCAAAGAAGTAAATATTCTAACCGTAGCATCACAATACATTTTTGCCAATCTTATGTATGTCCAGAAAAATCTATCACAGTTTACTAAACTCTGTGATATACATAATATAAACACTAGACATAAAAACAATCTTTTAGTTCACCACAGTCGGCTGCATAAGATTGGCGATTCTTTCCAGGGTAACTGTATAGGTACGCTTTTACAACAAGCTTCCCTGTGATCTGAGAAATTTACCATTAAATAAATTTAAAAAGTTTATTAAAAGAAAGCTTTGTGAAAAAGGTTACTACTCTATTCAAGACTATTTACAGGACTTCTGGAATGCCTGGAAACGATCTGTTGGCAAATAAAATATTATAGTCATAATATATTAAATTGTAAATAGGCCATCAAAAAAAAGCCTTCCTAAGTTTCTTGCCGGTTCTTATCAGGTGGGCCGCGTTCCGAACCGGTGGTCACATATACAAATTTTTTTCTTTAGTTTTAGTGTATGACATTTTGTAAGCGCCGTTGAAATGGTCTATGCAAAATAAAGACATTTTTATTTTATTTATTTATTTAATGTTCTGAGTTTAGCTCTCTCTTTCTAATACTGCTATCCTTCTCCCCCCTAATATAATTACGCTATATACTGAAGTGGGCTTCTGGGGGTCCTGAAAACGCCTGAAAAAGGGTTTTCAGGTTAAAATGGCATGTGATAGGGGGTGGCCTGAAATGAACTGAAAACATGTTTCAGGCGCCTGAAAACAACGGCAACTGGGGTGAAATTTGGATAATTTGATATGTGATAGAGCCTCCTCTGAAACGGCCTGAAACCGCTTTCCAGCCTGCTGAAAACGCTTCCAAGGCCCAGTAAATGTCGTTTGAAGTTGTTCAATAGTCCACCGGCGTAACAGTTAGTGCTATAATTTAACAAAAATGAATAAAAACAAAATTTAGTCGCGATCTTGGTTGTGACGTGTTTGTGTTCCATTGTGTACCGCGAGCGGTTCTTTGTAGCAAAGGGATCCAATTCATATAGTTGAAGAGTTGTACTCTGCAGCCCAAGGGTACCAGTCTCGTGCTCATGGCAGAGCTTTGCCCACGAGCACCACGGTCAGATGGTGGCTTGGTGATTGTACAATCAACATGTATCCTCTCAACATGACGCTAGTCCGACGTTTCGGACCTACCTACGTTCTAACTCCCACTGTATGAAATGTCGAGCGTACTTTGATATCAAATCAGTCTATATCAGTTCACTGCTGGACGTAGGCCTCTCTTAATGTACGCCACAATACACGGTCCTGCGCTTTCCGCATCCAGTCCCTCGATGCAACCTTTTCCATGTCGTCGGTCCATCTGGCGGGGGGTCGTCCGGTCTCCCCTCCAGAACTCGTTTACTCCATCGGCCATCGGTTCTTCTACAGATGTGGCAAGCCCATTGCCACTTTAGCGTGCTTACTCTACGAGCTATGTCGACCACCCTGGTTCTCTGACGGATAACCTCATTTCGGAGTTTATCCCTCAAAGATACACCCAGCGTAGCACGCTCCATAGCCCGCTGTGCAACCTTGAGGGCATGGACTAGCCCCACCGTAAGTGTCCACGTCTCGGCACCGTAAGCCATAACCGGTAGAAAGCATTGGTTGTACATGTTCGTCTTCAGGCATTGAGGTATAGGCGAATAGAAAACTCGACGTAGTTTGCTGAACGCTGCACAGCCCAAGTGGATACTTCTTGCGATTTCCTTTACCAGGTTCTTTTTGGCAAGTTGGATAAGCTGCCCTAGGTAGGTATATTCCTGGACAACTTCGAGTCTCGATCCTTCGACGTATATTGGTCCCGGCGTGATGTGCTCATTGAACATGACCTTGGTTTTATCCAAGTTCGTGCCGAGACCAACACGTCGAGACGCTCCGCATAGACTGTGCAGCATCCCGCTCAACTGTTCCAGCGATTCCGCTACTAAAAAAAAACTTACTTTGATAAATTAAGAGTATTGCTCTCCAAATTAATGGTTGAATGTATGAAGCGTGGTGCAGTTAATGAATGGCAGAGAAGTATGAATGGTTTGAATAGAGCAACCAAGCTCTGTTCTGAAACCAAAAAGCAGAGGTATATTATACGCCCAAATTTCCCCATTTGCATTTTATATTACTTAAAGAGGCATTTGCGAGAACAGCGCACTGATCTGCAGTGTTCTTGGTTTTCGTTTTCACTCGTCAGTTGGGTGCCGTACACTTAATTCACCTGGGTCAATTCACCTAGGTGAACTAAACACACTTTTAGTTGCTCTGGGTGTCAAAGAATCTGCCCCGAGGACAAGCTAAATGCTGTTAATTGAGTTGGGTAGTCTTCGTGCCTGCGAATTAATGTATTTGTATTTATATATAAAAACGAGAAACAGCGGAGCAAACAATCCTCCATGGCCAGGACTTTAACTATAAATTGATAAAACCTTATAGAATATGGAACATTGAAAAATATTAATTCTTTTACAGGTAAATAATGAACAGTGCAGGAAATGTATCGTATTTTGAACTTGTGAGTAAACCTTTTTAATTTTTTTTTTACACTACATTTATCCTGATTGCATCTATGCCTCTCACATCAGGTCCTGGAGAATAATTAACATTTTAGAAAAAAAATGTAAATTTCAACTAAGGTGTTACAGCCTCGTCGTTCATTCCCCGTGACACCACCAATTGAAATCAGTAGGGGAATCAGTTCTTTCCCATGGCACCTCCAGTTGGCACGGATAATAAGACGATTCCCGTGACGCCCCCAGTGGTATCAAGGGGAATTAAGATATTCTCTGTGACACCACCGAGTATTAGTGATGCTAACTACTCAGTAGATCAAATCTGCACAAGCAAAGCCTCGTACGGTCAGTTACAGTCGCTCATAGTTGAAAGTTCATCGTTTTACCAACTTGCTACCTATCAAATTTTTTTTTACTGGGTACCTTGATTTGGAATATAATATAGCTCTATCACGCACAAAAACATTGAGAAACCGTTTCAATTATTAAGTAGGTTAACATACCTAATTCTGACGAAATATTTAACAGTCTATTTGACGCAGATTATCTTAAAAAGATCATTCTACATACACTATACTAACTTGACTATATAGGGGTTTAATTAAAAACAAGGCTGGTATATTTCAACATATTCAACAGATAACAGAAAATAACGAGACGAATATATGCCTAACATAAACGCTCAATAAATATAAATAAATATTGTGGGACACTTCTCACACAGCGCCATCTAGCCCCAACTAAGTTTTAAGCTTGTGCTATGGGATCTAGATGACTGATAAACATACTTATATATTTCTAAATACATACATAGTAAACACCCAAATTCCGAAACAAACATTTGTGGATAACTCAAATAATTTTTGCGGCCCGGGTAATCGAACCCGGGACCTCAGGCGAAGCAGTCGCAAGCACTACCACTGCGCCGCTGAGGCAGTCAATTGACTACATTTGGGTGAAGCAAGCTGATGTAACCTCCTTCAATGATTCTCAACGTATTTACAGTTTCAATATGCGACATGGGTGGAGAAGGCGGCGACGGTTCTCGGCGTAGTGTTGTCGTTCCTCAGCGGCTGCGGGCTCACCATCGATATGTCGATTCTGGGAGAGATGAGCACTGCGTTCGTGGAGCGCACGCACCCGCCCGCAGACCGACTCACCACGCGCTTGCCGATACTATCTGTATTCGGTGGCGGCAGGAGACTGTGAGTAAAGAGTTTTGTATTGTTCATAGTTAAATAACTTGTTAAAAAAGAAATCATGTAACAAGAAATTAAAAATAATTGTGTAGATGGTGTTTAATAAGCCTCAAGGTGAACGTAATATATAGTAAGCGCCGCGCCGCGCCGCTGTAGCTCCATGTATGTAATGCTGTTATTGCGGCTCCTCACTCCGAGCGACGACCATCACATCACACCTACAATGAAAGAAACTACTATTTTTACAAGTGTGTATCGAGCACTTCCAATTAAGGACTCAGTGCTACGTTAACTTTGAGGTCTATTACGGTGAAATATCGTTATGTGTTACTTGAATGACCAACTCTGTTGAATCCAGACCGAGACGTTCCCATACTCCATTTGAGCGATTCTGACATCCATTCCATTTATGTAGGTACTCTACGTATGTAAACCTGTGGCGTTAGTAGTTTACACTTTATAATCCAATTTTGTATAGATTTGAAATTGTATAAACAACATCCACTATTAGGTCTCGAAATTGTCACATTTTGTTAAAGAGAAGAATGATTATGTTGCTAGAAGTAAAGTGGCACGATATCATAAACTCAATAGAGCCACTCGACCACTGGCCACCAGCGTATGGCCCACCTGATGAAGAGTGGTCTCCGTAGCCTATGGACTGAAGATAGTATTGGATATAATAATAATAATAATACTTGTTTATTATAATGTTTCTTCTTGACACAGTTTCAACGCTACGCACGAAGAGAACATGGCAGCACTGTTAGAAGATGCGCTCGCTCATGTGAAATGCACCTCTTTGATAATAGTTACATGTTTTCTGCTAGTCTCGTTAGGCGTTGCGCTCGTCAACTGGAGTGCCTTGAGGCAGGTAAGTAACCTTAGCCCGGGATGAGCTTCTCCTTTGTCTAAGAACCATCTACTGCACGCAATGCACACCGGCTAACACTGTAAACGTCGCTTAGAACACAATGATATGCTCACTTTTGCAGCAATTATTCCCTTTCGTATTGCTACTTTTAGTGCCAAGTACGTTCGAATTTCCCACAAGTTAAAAATCCTATCTACTAATATTCATCATCATCCGAGCGTCTGTCCCAGTTGCGTCTCGCGACGCCCTAGGGTCCGCTTTCCTACATTTTCTCCTCCACTTCGCACGGTCGTCGGCATCCCCTGTAGTGAGACCATTGGCCACATGTCATCCCTAGCCAGCACTTCTTGGGTCTTCCCCTCTTACCGGGACCCGGCGGGGCTGATATGGCCAGACATTTGTTACCTACGTAGCCCAGCGGTTGCCGCAAGACGTGATCATACCAACGAAGGCGACACTCTTGCAACTTGTCTGCAATGTCACGGACGTGATGGCTGCCGCGGATGCGAGAGTTACCCTCGCGGTCCATCCGCGTGACTCCACACATCCACCGCAGCATCTTCATTTCCGTGACACGCAGCTCCTGCTTGTGTCGCTCCAATATCGGCGACGTCTCACTGCCATGTAAAAGGACAGGTCTAATAATGGTTTTGTAGACCTGTCCCTTCAACCGGATCGGCATTTTAGGGTCACAAATGACATCGGTCATCTCCCGTCATCTGGCCCACGCGGCAGCAATGCGTGACTTGATATCGCAATCGATGTCACTAGACGTGTGGAAAACAGATCCCAGATGGATGTGGGATCTGTCGAGTTTAGTGCCAAGTACTCGGTCTTCGCCACATTTAGTTTCAGACCGCCGTTCTCAAGCGTCTCCTTCCACGCCCTTACACGTCGCACCAATCTGCCCCTGTCCGCGTCTGCCAGCGCAATATCGTCAGCATTCATGAGCAACCATGGAGGCTGCTCATGCGGGTTCCTGATGCTGTCCGACAATTCGTCTAATATTACACTGAACAGAAGCGGACTAAGGACCGAAACCAAATCCTATCTACTAATATTATAAATGTGAAAGTTTGTGTGGATGTATGGATGTTTGTTACTCTTTTACGCAAAAACTACTGGATAGATTTTAATGAAAGTTTTTCGTAATCTATACTAATACTAGTTGACGCCCGCGGCTTTGCCCGCGTAAAGATGTTTTCCCGTTCCCATTTTCCACAGGAACTTGTTCCCGGTATAAAAAGTAGCCTATGTGTTATTCTGATGTATAAGCTATATTTTTCATTAAAATCTATTTAGTAGTTTTTACGTGAAAGAGTAACAAACATCCATACAAACTTTCGCATTTACAATACTCGTAGTATTAAGATATAAAGTCAAAGAGTTTGTTTGAATGAACGCGCAAATCTCAGGAACTACTCGTCTGAATTTAAAAATTCTTTTTGAGTTGGATGTGGATATGGATGTAATAGGCTAGTAGAACGAAGCAGTAATCATAAATGTCAACAAATCGGGAAAAAACTTCATCAGTTTCTGTAAAAGTAAAAGCGACGTGATCAAATGGATGCGGCGGGGGTTCAAAATATGCCACGGGCGAAGCCGCGAGGGTAGCTAGTATGGCTTAAATATGAGATCAGAATATTGACTACTTACTGTGAGTGTGAATTCTATTTTGTGTGAGAAACGGAAACAAATATTGTATGATGCCAAATAAAAAAGTTCTTAAAATAAATGAATGTCTTAAATGGTCAAAACTATTTATTTTGCAGGTAACTACAATAAGAATGCTGTTCCTGGAGGCTGTACTTCGTCAGGACATGTCCTGGTTCGACACAGACAGTGACTTCAACGTAGCGACCACGATGTCGGAGTGAGTACCGGAGACGGTCGTCAAACACCACTTCAACATTTGTTGTGCTTCAATTAAAAGCTAAAAATGAAATGTTTTAAAGACAACAATGTATGAACGTTATTTTATTTTAGAAATTTAAATAGGAGTTGTGACTTTGTTTTAGTTCTGTTTAACACAAAATACACTGTACGTACATACAGCACAAATGCCACAGTGTTGAGAATGACGGTAATCTTAAACTTACAGGAACACAATGAAGGTAAAATACGGAATGGGAGAAAAACTGTGTGTAGTGGCAAGTTTGGTGGGATCCGTTATATTTTCTGTCAGCATGTCGCTGTCCATAGCTTGGGAGCTCACTCTGGCCTGTGCCGCTGTTATACCTTTCGCCCTCGCCGCTGCAGCGCTACTTGCCAATGTGAGTATTTCTTGGTTTACATTCAAATTATCTGATTTGATGACTCGGATTCAGATGTTCTGATGATGTAGCTACCGAACGAATCTGTACTTGCAGTGAGATTGTTCTAGCAAATTATTCTACCATTTTATTTGTCTGGACATACAATTAAAATTATATTTGATATACAAAACACATATGCAACCTCCGGCGCCTGGGTCGGATCAGGCAAATTCAGTCATATTGTTTTAGGGGTTAAAGTTGCACTTATAGAATAGGTAAATTTACTGTCAACAAACCCTATACTGTAAAATACAATAAATAAATACCTAAATCGTTAAAGAATATTTCTTACTTCGACCCGCGGCCTGATAAAGTATTTAGATATCACGCCATTAGCTAAGGAGAAGTTGCCCATCGCTGTACTAGATAGACAGACTTGTAACAGGTAAAATATTTGTTTTAGATTCAAATTAAGTCAGCTACTCAGGAAATGGAGTCATACAGCCAGGCAGGCAAACACGCTGAAGAAGTCTTAAAGTCTGTGAAGACTGTGGTTGCTTTTGGAGGAGAGTCTCTGGAAGTGAGCAGGTAAAAACTCTGGTAATTTATATTTATTATTTATTTATGTATCACAGAGTGGCAGAGGCATATTATATGTCCACTTTTCACCGCGTGCATTTCTGTCGCACTTAATAAGTGGTGAGCCCATGACCATGTTGAAATAGACAGATGCAGGCACAAAGAACCATATGCACTGTTCACAGATGGGTTATCTACTTCTATTCCTCTTCCCTTCGGATCGCCACACGGTGTAGACGTTTACAAGATCATTGACAAAATATTTATATCCATCGTGCGTGAGTACTGTGCTTAATACCCACTCGAGAGCTATTTCGTCCTAGTAACAACTACTGTAAAATCCAATAAACGTACACGCAAAAGGCAGAAGCATATTGGGCCACGTCTTCATTAGTACGCACTAAGTACTTACTGTCAATGATTAAATGAACTGGGCTCATACTTTTTGTCAGTAGTGAGTTTAGATTTTTATTTTATTTCATACATACCGTTTTACGCGGCCCTGGCTACCATTCATTAACTAGGTAGTACAGTAATTTTAACTGGTCAAATGGATAAATCGCTCTCTGATACAAATATTAATGAAACGATGAACACTAAACTCCCGCCCTTTGTTTCTACGCGAAAGAAGAGAGCAAGGGAAGAAGATCTACCTGAGGATTTGACCCAAGAAAATGAATTAAAAGTGATTACTTCGAACCTCAAGGACATTCAGCTAACAAATAATAATATTGAAACCGTTATCACTAACCTATCTTTTCAAAACGAAGAGTTTCGTAAGAAAATAGAATATCTGGAGACACAAGGAAAAAAATACCGATATTGACATATTAAAGGATAAGATCGAAGAACTACACAGAAGCAGTAAGAGAACCTGCGTCGAGATAAAGAGTGTCCCCAAAAAGCCTCATGAAAATAATACGGACTTAATAAATATGGTTATGAACTTAAGAAAACTCCGAAGCCTCGAGATGGAATCACGGGACCTGAAAGACGTTTATCGTCTGCCAAGTAAGATAGAGGGTATAATTAACACTCTCATAATTGTTGACCTGAACTTCACCGTATTGAAAACTAATTTATTAAAAAAGGTAAAGTTATACAACGTTAAAAACACTAGTAAACTGCACGTGACACATCGTGGAATAACAAACAACTCGGAGGTACCTGTGTCTATATCCGAACATTTGACCCCTAAAGGCGCACGATAGTTTTTCTTGGCTCGAGATTTGGCAAAAACTAAGCAATATAAGTTTTGCTGTGTTTGGACATGTTTTGGTAAGGAAGGATGAGAATACTCGTGTAATCGTCATAAAAAGTGGAGATCAGGTACATCATTTGATGCAAGAAGCGTGACTAATAAATACTGTCATTAGATTGTCCTTTATGGTAAAAACTTTGTCTTTTTCTGTTGGTATAATTGTTATTCATATTATGCATAGGTACCTTATTCTTTATATTTTTTAAATTAATTCTAAACTATCATAACTGTAAACAAGCTCGTTTCGCTTTTACATCTTCAAACACTACATTTTATGCAAGCCTACTCACTAATTGCATACAATTAAATCAATCAATACACTCACGTACATACACACAACACTCAGTGCGTCAGTATGTCTTGTGTCATTTATTTAGCAAAAAATACACGTACAGATGTAAAAAATATACGTCACCCGATTGTTGTCGTCACACAAGATCGCCACTTCTGCTACTTTTGATATTTCATACTATAATATCTGCCTGCAAAATAATAATTATAACCTTACCTATAAACAAGACCTTACCGTTTTGACTCAAAATATAAGGAATATTTATAATAATTTTGCTAACCTTCAAATTAATTTATCTTAAATTGAAGTTGAGGTCGATGTCTTGGTGTTAACAGAGTGTAGATTAAGCGTTGATAAGAAAATACCAGATTTAAATAACTAATAATATATCCATCACGTCTTATCCCTGAAGGGGTGGCAGAGGCATATTATATGCCCACTTCTCACCGTGTAGATTCCTGTCCCACGTAATAGGTGGTGAGCCCATTGCCGAGTTGAAATGGACAGACGCAGGTTGTGGCTACCTGCTGTTGAACATTTTCAAGCCGCCTATAAGGCCTTCAACCAGGCTTAACGACTGCAATTTTACTGGCAACTGGGACCAACGGCTTAACGTGCCTTCCGTAGCACGGAAACGCTCGCAAATGTAAATGCCACAAAGTGGTCACCCATCCGAGGATCAGCCATAGTGATAGTTGCGTAACTCAGTGATCGTTTACAGAACACTGAGACCGCGGGGCAACGAGCGCATACTATACTTCGCTTCCTATAATTCCCGCTAAATAACTACACGTCGTTTAATACATCAAGACAATTAAAAAAATCAGAATGATGGCGTGGTCGCCTATTTAAAAAACAGTTACTTATTTCAAGTAATAGAAATTAATTTGACACACGCCTCAGTTCTGCAAATCACCATCTCTAACTATATCATCATTGGTATTTATCGGCCCCCATCAAATGCATCTGCTGATAATTTCATTGCCTCCCTAGATCAACACCTTCAAACTGTTTGCTCATATGGGAACATTGTTGTTACGGGGGACATAAATATTAACTTTATCAATAAGCCTACAGAAACATCACGAAATCGGTCTAACAGATTAAATTATTTGAATATGACAGTTTTGCATGGTTTTCTTCCCGGCCACTCTTTACCAACCAGGAAAGACAGCTGTCTTGACCACATGCTCCTTAAGCTAGATAAATCTAAAAACACTGCGTTCGTGGCAGTTTTAAACACGTCCATTACGGATCATGAGATGGTGTTATTGAACATTTCCCTCACATATAAAACCACATCTTATGTTAAATCTAAGACTTTGATTAATTTGGAGAATGCCTACGAATGCCTTATAAGTACAAATACGTCATTTCTTAATGGATATAGTAACCCGAACATGTTGGTAGACGCGATAATATACATGCTTAGGTCATCTCTCCTTCTCTCTCTCTAAGCGTACTCTGAAACCACAGGAGGAAAGATATCCACAGGAGTCATTCAATGTATCAGGTTTAGAAATAAATTGCAATAACAAGTACAGTACAAGCGTTTTCGCACGTTTTGCTCTAATCTTACTAAGAAAGTCAAAAGACAGTATAATAAAAAACAAATTTTGATTTCTGGGAGAAACCTTTTGACTGTTCAAATTCTCCATTTCAAGTCAGCTTATTTGCTGCTAGAGACGGATCCGGTGGAAGTAGATTGTATACTCATGGCACTTGATTCAGGAGGTGCTTCAGGATTGGATGGCATACCCGTAGGTTTCATTAAATTATCTCGAGACATTGTGGTTCCTCTCATATATAAATTAACCTATTTGTATTTTGAGACAGGTATTTTTTGCAATACATTAAAAAGATCTATCATTACGCCTCTGCATAAGAATGGGGATAAGAACGATGTAAATAACTATCAACTGATTTCCGTAATACCATCAATTTCAGAAATAATAGAACGAAATTATGTAAGAGATTAACAAATTACTTTACAAAATATAATATTCTCTCTGACTCACAGTATGGATTTAGAAAGAGACAGTCAACTCAGTATACAACTATTATTGTTACAGGAGTCATCGGCATCAGTGCCGGATTTGTATTTTATATTAGTGTAGACCACTTTAATTCCGCCGCTTGATTTACCTTTCTAAAATAATAATTTTCCATTTAATAATTTTTTTCTCATTATCGCGGGTAATGCTTTTACTCACTGTCATCCCTGCTCCGGAGGACAGTAGGGACGGTGTGCGGAGCTCCCCGCCTGGAATAGGGACCGTCCTACCCACTTAAGCACCGCGGTGTTCCGCCTCACCTAAAACCGGACCGGGTAGGCCAGAGGTAAAGTCACTGCGACTAAGCAAGAGGGGCGCCTCTTGGTGTCGAGGCTCGTCTCGAGGGGTGGCCTCCCGGTACTCCCTAAGGAGCTGAGGACATAAACCCGCATCGCATTGCTCTCAGGCACCTGTCTGAAAGCAGAGGAGGTAGAGAACGGCCAACGCGGATGTGCACTAAATTGGCACCCCCTGGAACACGGGGTACCCATCGCCATGTGACTGTCGTTGTCGGCGGGGTCCCCGACATTAACTCTCAACGACTAACAGTACGGCGGGGCGGGAGTGCCTACTCAGATCGCTCCCGCAACCACAGCGCCTCTCGTTGTGGCATCACCCAGCGAGCGAACTAGGAGACACCAGCTCAACACTGTTGGCTGCCAGCTGGTAGCGATAAATCACCACCGACGATTTCACACGGCACACGGCGAGTGTGTGATCCGTCGAGTACATGGCGACACTTAATGAGTGAATGCCTGACGATACGGCGTCCTGTTCCCCCCCCCTCCCCTCCCGCCAATTCGCACAGGTACTTGCCGATACAACCATGTCCTGAAGAAATCATCCCGAGCTAACTGTCTCCAGCGGTCGATCTCGTCTGGTAGCGGTCGATCTCGTCTGGTAGCGATCGACCACTATTATATCGCATCAAAGCCTCGATATTCCAGGGGAGGCTTCCTGCGATAAGGCAAGCCGTCTCGTAAAGGATATGCCCGCTCCGCCACGTGCGCGCCTTTGCGGTATTGCCACGTCAGACACTCGGGTAATAGGGATAGTGTCTCCTCCCCGTACGTAGCCGGCGTGACCAGGGTGATGATCCGCCCATATAGTCTGGGCCGGAGGAGACGCGGCTCCTCAGTTGAGTCTGAGGATCGCCACCGACACGGCCGGGATTACCACCTCTGTATCTGCCGGCGACTACCTTGGTGTTATCTGCGATGGGACAAATACTTACTGCGCAGGGAAGAGGTAACTGTCGATATTCCTAGCTAATGAGGGCTTAAGAAACGGTTAACAGGAGGCGAGAATGCGTTCACGACCTTGTGCAGGCGCCCCTAGGGATCTTGTTTGATCTTCTCGAGTCACACTTTCCAATCCGCTTAAACAGCTTAGGCCGCCCAATATGGAGCGAGCAAGACTACTCCAAGAGCAGGTAGCCATAAGCTACATTTGGAAGTATGTTCTTACGTATATTTGCTGACTCTCTTTAAAAGGATCAAGTGCACTCGCCAAGTTTCAATCTTCTCCTCTTCTTCAAATTTGCATGCATGCGCGCGCGTACGTGTGTGTGTGTGTGTGTGTGTGTGTGAGGTATCATTTTATAAGATTAACATGTATTTTTTTGTAGTTGACTGTACAGAAAAAATCTCATCAATTCTATTCTTAAGTCTTTTATACTATTGAAGACGAATAACTTAAAATATCCTGAACTGTCAATTTTAGGCAGGTAAAGTTGAAATATAATGAAATGCCATAGCAATGAAACTAAATTGTGTAAGAAGCCATGGCAATGAATTTATTTTCGTTACCGTGTCTTTTTTTTCATTGCCATAGCAAATTTTGGCCACGGAAAGGAAACCACGGTAATGAAAGCATGGCGATGAAAGTCAAGGCAAAAATGTAAAATAACAACAAATCTATTAATTATTCGAAGTAATAAACACATCCCAAATAAACTTACGATAAATGGCATTCTGTTGAATGCTCATTCAAGAGGACAAACTTTTTTAATAGAAGTTATACCTTTTTACACGGCGATGAAAGAAAAAATGTCCAGAACATGAAAAATTGAATATATTAATTTAAAGCGCGGATACGCATGCACTTAGAAGACACCATTATGCAACGTTTAGCGCACAAGGGTGGGACCACAAGTCTTTAGATTAAACAATGTTCCTAAATATGTAAACGACACGGCGATGAAAGGTGGTTCTGGGACAAATGGATTTTTTATTAACCTATCGTTGTTTTCTTTAAATATTTGAATAAATTTATTGCGTAACAATGCTTTAACTATTCACGTATAAAAAAAAACTAAGTTTTAATATAAATAATCAATATGTTTTTAATCAATGAGATATAATATACACCAAGGTGACGTCCAAGGTGTGGACAAACATGGCAATGGACATTTTATATATATATTAAATAATAAATAAATATCCATCACGCCTTATCCCCGAAGGGGTGGCAGAGGTATGCCTATGCCACCCCTTCGGGGATAAGGCGTAATATATGCGTAATAATATGTTATATGCCCACTTTTCACCGTGTGGATTCCTGTCCCACGTAATAGGTGGTGAGCCCATTGCCGTGTTGAAATAGACAGACGCAGGTTGTGGCTACCTGCTGTTGATATTTTAAGGCCTTCAACCAGGCTTAACGACTGTCACTTTACTGGCAACCGGGACCAACGGCTTAACGTGCCTTCCGAAGCACGGAAACGCTCGCAAATGTAAATGCCACAAAGTGGTCACCCATCCGAGGACCTTCCATAGTGAAAGTTCCGTAACTCAGTGATCGTTTACAGAACACTGAGACCGCGAGGCCACGAGCGCTTCATATATTGATATAATATACACCAAGTTGACGTCCAAGGTGTGGACAAACATGGCAATGAACATTTTATATATATTTTGATATAATATACACCAAGGTGTCGTCCAAGGTGTGGACAAACATGGCAATGAACATTTTATATATATATATTGATATAATATACACCAAGGTGACGTCCAAGGTGTGGACAAACATGGCAATGAACATTTTATATATATATATTGATATAATATACACCAAGGTGACGTCCAAGGTGTGGACAAACATGGCAATGAACATTTTATATATATATTGATATAATATACACCAAGGTGACGTCCAAGGTGTGGACAAACATGGCAATGAACATTTTATATATATATGTATTGATATAATATACACCAAGGTGACGTCCAAGGTGTGGACAAACATGGCAATGAACATTTTATATATATATATATTGATATAATATACACCAAGGTGTCGTCCAAGGTGTGGACAAACATGGCAATGAACATTTTATATATATAATTAATTAATTATCTTCACGCTGTATCCCTGACGGGGTAGTCAGAGAGGACAGATCACCAGGCTTCGCGATCCATGCATACTTCTTTCGCTTCGTCGAGATTCATCAATCGCTTCATACACGCACGTCTGGGTATCCGAGTACTTTTGACCTTTCCGTTTTTGAGCAATCTGCTCACGTGGTCTTCATATGTAAGTCTCGGCCTTCCCTGACTCCTTCTACCCTCTACTTTTGAACAATATATATTCTTCGTCAATCGTTCCTCACTCATTCGTTGGACGTGTCCAAACCAACGGAGCACGCCCTTTTCCAGCTTAACGCTGACACTTTCATTCAAACCTGCCATATTGCGTATCACTTCGTTACGTATTTGGTCGGCCAAGGTAACGCCGCACAATTTTCGAAGTGATCGCATCTCCACAGCATTCAATTTACTTTCATGTATCTGCTGACATACCCAGGTTTCACTACCGTAAAGCAAAGTTGGCACTAGCACTGCGTTATGAATCGCCATTCATGCTTCTTTTACGATGCTTTGTCGCTTTACTAACTGGGACAAAGCACCGTTAACTTTGTTTCCAGCAGCTACTCGCCGTTCTACATCCGAATCACATCTTCCATTCGCGCTAAACATACTTCCTAAATACACAATTTCATTTATATATATATTGATATAATATACACCAAGGTGACGTCCAAGGTGTGGACAAACATGGCAATGAACATTTTATATATATATTGATATAATATACACCAAGGTGACGTCCAAGGCGTGGACAAACTTGGCAATGAACATTTTATATATATATTGATATAATATACACCAAGTTGACGTCCAAGGTGTGGACAAACATGGCAATGAACATTTTATATATATATTGATATAATATACACCAAGTTGACGTCCAAGGTGTGGACAAACATGGCAATGAACATTTTATATATACCGGGTGCTTCAAAAAAATGTATACACACTTTGAACTTCCATAGAAAATTTATTTACCGTTCTACAAAGTTAAATTTCAGGAAAATAGAAAGCTGAAAGTCCAATGTAAATGAAACATAAATAACAAATGTTAATACTGTTCAAATTGGTGACCTGCAGCATCAATACAATTCTGAGTACGAGTCACCACAGATTCTGTACATCGTATCAAAACGTCCAATGAGATTTCTCTACACACTGCTTGAATCTCATTCCAAAGAATGTCTAGGTTACGTGGTTTACGTTTGTACACCTCATCTTTTACTGTGCCCCACAAGAAGAAATCCAGTGGTGTAAGGTCTGGAGAGCGTGCTGGAAACTCGATTGGCCCCCTGCGTCCTATCCACTTGCCCGACAAATTTTGATCCAGGTAAGCTCGTACGTCCCTGTGATAGTGCGGCGGAGCACCATCTTGTTGAAAATAAAAATCATCATTACCGTATAATGCACGAATGGCAGGAAATATGGAATCAGCAAGCATTGTTAGGTAATTAATACCAGTTACAGTACATTGGACTTTCAGCTTTCTATTTTCCTGAAATTTAACTTTGTAGAACGGTAAATAAATTTTCTATGGAAGTTCAAAGTGTGTATACATTTTTTTGAAGCACCCTGTATATTGATATAATATACACCAAGATGACGTCAAAGGTGTGGACAAACACGGCAATGAACATTTTCGGGGGTTAATATTTTATTTAGGTCACTATTTTTCCTATTATTAAAATACTAGATGACCCCCACAGCTTCGCCCGTGGAATATTTCGACCTCCCGTCGCACCTATTTAATCCCGTCGCTTATAAATTCTACAACGATGCATACAAATTTGCAAGATTTGTCGATATTTATGACTACTGCTCTGCTCCCCAGTATAGTAGCGAAATGATATACGAGTATAGCCTATAGCCTTCCTCGATAAGCGCATTCCTGAGATTAGCGCATTCAACCAAACAAACTCTTCAGCTCTATAATATTAGTATAGATTTAGTGCTACACATAGATAACTAATTCATGTATCTAAAAAAAATATTAGAACATTATAATTATGTTTTTAGTACCGATTTCATCGATGCCACGCTATTTTTGATCCCGGTAAATTTACACACAAATGTTGTACCATTAGTATACTTGCTGAAGTCATGACTAACTAGAATTACTTTTAATGGATGCCCTGTGAATTTTATTTTTTTGTTTTGTCAGTGACTATAATAAATTATTGTTCTTAAATTTATCAAATTAGAAGCGTAATTAGGCGAATTACACTTATTATTTGCTTAGAATGATAGTGTAACATAACATTACGTTGGTTAAAGTTGTATTTAATTACACGTATCATTGTAGTAATAATATATGGGTTCACATGATTTTCTGAAAAATATAGGCCTTTTTTAAAAGTATGTAAAAGAGATTTTGTCAAACAGAATCCGAAATCTTGACCCGGCCGCGGGTTTCGTAGTAAGGAACTTGAAAACAATCGTAATATTTGTATCAAACGGCACCCTCTTCCTTTTCCCAGACCTCCTTACAGTGACTCCTGGATCTCGAAGAACTTCGACTGATAGGGTTTTGGTGCATGCCTCAAATAAGATCCTTGTTGTCCCTCCGCCAACAACTTGTTTATGTCCATCCGCTTCATAGATTGTCCAGAGCTCACTGGCAGCCTTGAACAGTTGGAGATGCGCAGAATGGTCGCCAGCTTAGTTGCATTTTAGCATTAAACACGGTGAGTGTTTTCAAATAAAACACTTCCAATTGGTCTCACCCTCTCTTTTCCGTTGTTGAACAACACGGCCGGGGAGGGAAGTCATCCTCACACTGCCTTTCGCAACACAATTGGTACACTCTAGTTTTCCCCGTGTAGTACAATCGAGATGTTAAAGATTTACTCATGTCTATTTTTCTCTGTCTAGGTATAAATTACACGGACAGTAAGTTACTATGTTTATAGTTAAGTCGATCTTCTTAAGTAGCGCAGAGTATCTGTTTTTATTATATTTATCTATCACGCCTTATGTGTTGCAGCGGAGGCATTTTACATGCCTACTTTTCACCATGTGTAGTACAGTCCCACGTAACAGGTGGTGATTTCTATTTATTCGTAAATTTAAATATACATTTCAGGTATAGCTCCTTATTAAAACCAGCAGAACATTCCGGTCGCAGGCGTGGTCTGTTTGAAGGTTTTAGTACAGGATTGAACTGGATACTAGTTTACTGCGTGACTACTATTGCCTTGGCGTACGGAGCGCGACTTATCGTCCGGGACATGTCTAATCCCGATGTGGAGCAGAGATACGTTTTTGGAACCTTCTTCAGTGTAAGTTTTCATCACGAGAAAGTAAATGCATATTAGTAATTAACACGTTTTTCAATTCTACAACAGTCGTAATCATGTGAACGATCGCACAATAATGCACAAAATTATCTATATGCCGCAGTGTTACATTCCTGCCGCACGAAATGCCAAAGTATTAAAAAAAGGACTTAGATAATATCAAACAAAATATTGTTTGTTTCAGATTAAAATGAATATGTTCGCATCTACCCAAATTTTGACAATGTGCTTACTGCAATTCGAAGTGTTCTCAGCTGCTCGAGGTGCTGCTGCAAGTTTATTCAAAATAATCAAAAGAGTACCGATAGTAGATAACTTTGACAAGAAAAGTATATTACCATGCACTCCATGCAGAGTTATGGGAGAATTAATGTTAGAAAATATCCATTTCAGCTATCCTTCTCGCCCAGACGTCAAGGTTAGACTACATCGCCATCGTCATAGGTTTGACAGTTGACATCTATTTACATCTAGTTCATTGTATGTACTCTCCATGCTCATTTCTAACAACACCATCGTTAACATCAAGTAATAAATGATTTTGTGTAATTCGGCTAGGAGACCAATACAAAGCTTTACTAAAAGGACTGTATTAAAAGTTGTCGACGGTCTTCGTGGGTAATTTATAATTATAATCAAGAATATTCTTGGGAAGGTGTATTATTCCTCGGAGTAATTCGATGCAAGGGGACCGTGGCAGTTCGGGACAGCCAACACTGAGTGCATAAGTACATGTCTTAGATTAAATTATGGACTTATTTCCAACATGCAGTTACAAATATCTTAACTTAATTGAAGTAACAGGTTGAATAAAGATTTGTGTTTTGAAGACTATGAATCCTAAATTATGTTTCTTTCACATAGATTCTGAATGACATTTCACTTCAAATCAAACCCGGACAATGTGTAGCCTTCGTTGGACCATCTGGTTGCGGTAAAACTACCTTGTTACAGTTGCTACAGAGACTGTACGAACCCACGTCAGGATCGGTGAAGCTCGATGGAAGAGATTTAAAAAAACTTAATTTGAATTGGCTTCGGTCGTCATTCGGTGAGCACCCTGTCGCCTTCAGTGACAAATCAATGCAACTATTTAAATGGCAGATGAAAGTAAATCAACGAATAACCGACATAATGTTGTAATAATGTCATGCTAGGACTTAGTTTTAAACAATAATTATTATAACATAATATAAATGATATATTTTTAGGTGTCGTAGGTCAAGAACCTGTGTTATTTAGGGGTACTATATTTGAAAACATTGCAATCGGTTGTCAGGAAGCAACATTAGACGAAGTTCAGAACGTAGCCCAAATGGCGAATGCACATGAATTTATTAAAAAATTACCAAAGGTTTGTATGAAATATGTAGTTTATTTAAATTCTTTGTGAGCTCTTAATACGTTCATTCTTATTTAACTGCACATTGTATTGCATTTATATTTTTGCTAAATAAATATCCATCACGCCTTATTCCCGAAGGGGTGGCAGAGGCATATTATATGCCCACTTTTCACCGTGTGGATTCCTGTCCCACGTAATAGGTGGTGAGCCCATTGCCGTGTTGAAATAGACAGACGCAGGTTGTGGCTACCTGCTGTTGAAATTTTCAAGCCGCCCATAAGGCCTTCAACCAGGCTTAACGACTGCCACTTTACTGGCAACCGGGACCAACGGCTTAACATGCCTTCCGAAACACGGAAACGCTCGCAAATGTAAATGCCACAAAGTGGTCACCCATCCGAGGACCAGCCATAGTGAAAGTTGCGTAATTCAGTGATCGTTTACAGAACACTGAGACCGCGAGGCCACGAGCGATTTTTGCTCTAAATCTTATTATTGCATGGAGTATTGTTGTTGTCTTAGGGCTACGATACAGTTATCGGAGAGCGCGGCGCTATGCTGTCGGGCGGACAGAAGCAGCGCATCGCCATAGCGCGGGCGCTGCTGCGCGAGCCGGCCGTGCTGCTGCTGGACGAGCCCACGTCCGCGCTGGACGCGCGCTCGGAGGCGCAGGTGCAGACCGCGCTCGAGCGCGCCGCCGTGGGCCGCACCACCGTAGTGGTGTCGCACAGGTGGGTCACCACAGCACCACGGTACATTCATGTTATATAGCGTTCTGTCCTCCTAGGGGGACAAAGCAGGGAGACAGATCGGAATAACCCATTTATTAAATTATTATTGATTTCAGATTATCTACCATAGTTAATGCTGATCGTATTATTTGCATGGAGAAAGGAACTATTGTAGAGCAAGGTACTCACGAAGAATTAATGGCCAAGAATGGTAATATTCCTGTTACAAGTGTGTTACTAGTACACGTTCTGAAACACTGTCATACGGTCTTTTCTGGTTACAGGATATTATCGTAGATTAGCGATGGTAAAAGATCAGAATAAAGAAATGACAAAAATGAGTGAAAAAATTAAACTATCATCAGAGCTATCACAATACAACTCAGAAATAAAACCTGCGATCGGTGAGGAGCGTATGTATGTCAGTATTATGTAAGCTATTAGATGTAGCCGCGACATGCTCAACAATCAAGTACGATTAAAACCTTCACTAGTCCTGGAATTGCGTACGGGTTCACGTGCCTTCCGAGGAGGGTAACGCTCGTAAATGAAAGTATTACAAAGGGGTCAACCATCGCAGGACCTGGATAAGTTCCTGTGGGAGACGGGTCTGGGGAAACTTAACCACCTCGGCGAAGCCGCGATTTAACTTATCAACTAGTAACAAATAAAAACATGTTGTACAAATACAAAAATACAATTCGGTTATTTTCTTTAACAAATTTTAGTTACAATAAAGTGATTGGATTCTACTTGTAAGCAATCAATGACTGGAGTAGAAGATGATGCTCTTAGAGTAATATTTGGTGCTCTTATTGTATGTTGTGGTAGACCAGTGCAGCAGTGCGCTACCATAACATACAATACAGCTCAGTAAACCGTTACCACAGTTGTGATTATGATTTTTGAAAGATAATCCCTCGGTGGCGGACTTTGTACTTTGAGGGTTGCCGACCCTGGCGAGTGCCGGTCGGCAACCTCTGCTGTTGCAAACATCCATAGGCTACGATGACCACTTTCTATGGGTTGGGGCTGTTAGTTGGCCCAATATTAGTTAATGTTGAAAATTGTTAGGTTTTTGGGTAGAATACCAATGTTGATATAATGTGTGTTTTTAACAATAAACGCTCACAAAATCAACATTGTGTATGCTTGTCTACAACCTCAGATAATAAAATCTAACATTCTAAGAAGCGCTCGTGGCCCCGCGAACTCAGTGTTCTGTAAACGATCACTGAGTTAGGCAACTTTCACTATGGCTGGTCCTCGGATGGGTGACCACATGGTGAAATTTAAATTTGCGAGCGTTTCCGTGCGTTACGGAAGACACGTTAAGCCGTTGGACCCGGTTGCCAGTAAAATGGCAGTCGTTAAGCTTGGTTAAAGGCCTTATGGGCGGCTTGAAAATTTTCAACAGCAAGTCGCCACAGACTGCACCTATCCAGTTCAACACAGCAATGGGCTCAGCACCTGTTACGTGGGACAAAAATGCATACAGTGAAATAAATGCGTATAGTATGCCTCTGCCCACCCATTCGGGGATAAAGGCGTAACAATATGTATGTATGCATGTAACATTCTAAGTAGTTATCTAGCAAGTTTTTATCTATTAGGTAGCCCAATTATACTTTCGAATTCATATTAATTATTAAGAGAAATACAATAACGCTTCAGATGTACATAATTTTAGATATAATGTTATTTTTAAACTTTCGCGGTGTATACACATGTTTTATATAATACTCGGGACTTTACGCGAAACAAAATTTTAGATATAAGGCTAGTTTCCGTACCGTTTTAATATATGTACCTACTGTGATCTCGAGAGTATATTACAAAGTACGATTTTATTTATAATCCGTCGCAAATTTTTGATAAATACTGACATTAATTGAGTTATTCATAAGTACAGTATATACTTCGCGGCGATCTTCGTTTTTACGTATTCCCAATTACTTCCAAACCCTATTTGGATGTGCTGGGGTCCTGGGGTCCGCATTTATTAGCTGGCTTTGGTTTGGCTTTCCTGCATCGTCGTTACCTCGTCCGTACGGCTAGCAGGCGAAGTCGCATGACTCCCGAAAATATTGGTGGCGCCCTCAGAACAAATTATAATTAGTTTTAATTAAGTCCAGGCTCGACCACAGGTTCGAAACGTCGCTGTATGTATGTATGAAAATATTATTTCGCGTAAAAAATATTAATTAAAATTGTGTTATAAAGTATTGTGAATTTGTTTTCAGATCATAAAAATCAACGAGAACCTCGAAAGTCTCTTTGTTCAACAGTTCTAGCTGACCTTGCCGACGGGGATAAAGTAAGTGAATCTGGAAACCTATACATATTTTTAGAGGTAAAGTGCACGTCAACGTCTTCGGGCCAAGTCGATCCTACCTATACGTGGGGGGGCTGAATAACAAACGGTGCAGGCACTCTCAAACCGAGCCCGTACGGTAGCACCGTGAAGTCCCGCAAGTAACTCCTCGGTTATATGTTCGGCGTTCAGCGGCTGCAGGTCGGGCTTTGGTGAAAAAGCATATTTCCAGGCCATCAACATGAGAGTCTAGCGGCCTTCAATCTCCTATTTGCTTTCATTCAAGCCGTGCGCCGCCAGTGAGACGTGTTAAGAAACAATATGAGAAACCGTCGTCCGCTCTGTAGGAAAAACACGTGAAAATTAAGTAAAGGATCCTTTCTTGCTTGCTCTCACAAGACAATTACGTTAAATGGCAACTAACCACAGGTTTTGTACTCATAGAATATATTACTTGGACAGCAGTGTCAAACGAACATCTGAATAGCTGCAAAGCACCCGCAACTGGACCTAATTAATTAAACGATGTTCTGTGTGTTGTTATGTTACAGTATATTCAGGAAGTATCCGCGTGGCAGCTCTTGAAACTGAATGCTCCGGAATGGGTTTACATCACCATGGGCTCGATTGCAGCGTTCATTCAAGGATCATGTTTTACCAGTGTTGGTTTACTGATAGGATATACTAGTACGGTAAGATATATAACAATATTAAAACCATTTTTCGTTTTGGACATAGCACGCACTGCGATTAAACGCCCGCGGTTTACCTACGACTAGCTGAAAACGCAAAACCGCGTATCAACACGCAACTGCGGCTGGCGTTGTGCTTCAATTTATTTTAAGTTCCACCATGGGTTTCTAGCGAGCAGCATGTGTTGTGGCTTTGATATTGAAATAAAAATAAATAGAAAACGTAAGTAAACAATGCCGCCGTCATAGGTACTGCGTAAATGCTCTAGTACCACAACGTGCGGCAACGTCCCGATATATTTTATAATTATTACAGAATGTCGACTGCTTCTTTTGCGCCTCTGATAATCTTGTTTTATTGCAGGGCCTTAATATTTCTGTCTCTGTATTGATCCAACGATTTGTCAAATAATGCCTGCCCTTTTTCCACTTCAATGATAATCTGATGTTACTAAGTCGGACGGTCGACGGTAAACCCTCCACTCTCCGACGTCGAGACTGAATAACCACCGTGCTTGCTCCACAGTACTGTTACTCCACCACACATCTAAACCGCGATCAAAACGTAGCAAGTTGGATTTTTACAATCAGTCACTGAAAAAGTCGCTTATGCGTGCACTTGTATAAGCTATGTGTTACATCTTTTCGCGGTTTCAAACCGGCGCCGGCGATAAATCGCGGGCGTTTAATCTCAGTGCGTGTTAAGCCTTAGGAATTATTCCTAAACATGCAACATTTTTTTTGTAAATTAAATAAGTTTAAATCCTGTATTTATATATGATCCCTTGAACCGATGGCGCAGCGTAGAATGATAGCTTCACTGGCTGCGTTTTACCGTTTATACCACGGCAAGTGTTCTGAAGAGCTTTTCAACCTACTCCTTTTCGATCCCGAACAGCGCGTGCCGGGCAGAGGTGCCACTCGCATACAGTGGAAAGAATTTTCGCCAGACCTGAGCGGTTTAAAAGATCGTTTTTCGGTCGCACGACAACAATTTCGAATGCTTTGCCAGCGCACGTGTTTCGCCCGTCTTATAATCTGGGCAACATCTTTGGGCCGCCAACTTGAGAGCCACTGTTTTAGTCCTGTTTTGAACTGCGACAGTGGCGTTCAATTCGCTAGATGTCACTATGGCTTTCCATCAGGCGGGCGGCGTCACTTTGGCGAGTTAAAAAAAAAACTGTCCGGTTCAAGAATGTTTCGTGTTGTTTAGACGCGGTATTTATGGTTATAATGTAATGGTATGCAAGACTAATAAACTTATATGGACTGTGATATTTTCCAAACAACAAAAGTGAATTGATTTCAGATATTCATCCTAGACGACCACGCACAAATAAAACACCTAGCAGATGTATACGCAGGCCTGCTGTTTGTGACGGCATGTGTGGCCGGCACCTGTATGTGCCTTCAGAGCATCACATTTACGGTAGCTGGTTTAAAGATGACTTCGCGTCTACGAACACTATATTTTACAGCTTTACTGAGACAGGTACCAGTGTTTTTTATTTATTTATTTATCTATCACGCCTTATCCCCGAAAGGGTGGTAGAGGCATGTATATTATATGCCCACTTTTCACCATGTGTGTTCCTGTCCCACGTAATAGGTGGTGAGCCCATTGCCGTGTTGAAATAGACAGACGCTGGTTGTTGCTATCTGCTGTTGAAATTTTTAAGCCGCCCATAAGGCCTTCAACTTGGCTTAACGACTGCCATTTTACTGCCAACCGGGACCAACGGCTTAACGTGCCTTCCGAAGCACGGAACTGGGGTGGGTTTAAAGGGCCGAATAAATTTAATAAAATGTGTCTATTTTAGATGTTAAATTCGGAAGAAATTTTGAACCCGTTGCCTATTTAGTGAGGTGGTAACAAGAAGGCTAAAATGTTTTATGTGCTAGACACTCATTAGCACGACCAATTAAAGTCCTGGTAGTCTCGGACTGATTTTTTGTCCTACTATTAGATTTCAATATTCTGATTTATTTGTTCTCTGTTACCTATCATCATACACAAATAGTTCAGACAAAGCTTGGCGAACAACCAACAACATTTTAATAATGTTCTGGTTTTTCTGTTTGGCACTGCTCACTTACGCCACAGATGACCTCCACGACATGTTAGAAGGAAAGTTTAAAGTTCTTCAAAATATAAAGGTGGATGCTTAAAACTAAAATAGAAAACCAAGGAAATAATCATTAGTTTTGCCTTGATATGTAGGTACCATTAATAGATAATTATAAATATTGTAAGATTTTTTTTTACATATCTATCCCAAGGTAAGCTAATTTAAGACCGTGGTATGGTATCTAGACAACCGATAAACATAATTATATAATTTACAATACAAATATTTATAATACATAGGTGATGCCTCTGTGGCGCGGTGGGAGTGCATCCGACTGCTACGCAAGAGGTCGTGGGTTCGATTCCCACCCAGGATAAAACTTTGTGTGATGAGCACGATGGTTTTTTCTGTGTCTGGGTGTTATTTATCTATAATATGTATGTATTTAGAAATATTGTATGTTTATCAGTTATCTAGATCCCATAACACAAGCCAATATTAGCATACTTTGGGCTAGATGGTGCTGTGTGAAAAGTGTCCCACAATATTTAATTATTTATTATTTATTTATTTAAACTCTAAAACAAAAAAATCCAGATCGTACAAATATTTGTTCAGACCCAGGAATCGAACTCGGTATCTCAGCGCGGCAGTTGCATACACTACCGCTTACAAGGCAGTCAAGCAATTTTCAAGTGTTATTTTATGATCCTCATCATTATTAGTAGGAAGCGCTCGTGGCCCCGCGGACGTAGTGTTCTGTAAACGATCACTGCGTTAAGTGGCTATGGCTGGTCCTTGGATGGGTGACCACTTTGTGGCATTTATATTTGCCAGCGTTTCCGTGCTTCGGAAGGCACGTTAAGCCGTTGGTCCCGGTTGCCAGTAACATGGCAGTCGTTAAGCCAGTTGAATGCTTTATGGGCGGCTTGAAAAATTTCAACAGCAGGTCGCCACAACCTGCGCCTGTCCATTTCAACACGGCAATGGGCTCACCACCTGTTACGTGGGACAAAAAGCAAAAGCATACGGTGAAACGTGGGCGTATAGTACGCCTCTGCCTACCCCTTCGGGGATAAAGGCGTGAAAGTACGTTATGTTTATGTTATGTTATCATTATAAATAAAATTCTATTTTGTTATCGCCAGGAGATAGGCTTCTACGATAAGCAGAGTAATACGGTGGGGGCGCTTTGCTCTCGACTCAGCGCCGACACGGCCGACGTGCAGAACGCGACGGGGCTGAAGATCGGCGTCATACTGCAGGGAGTCAGTTCCGTGCTCATCGGCCTTTTCGTGGGCTTATTCTTCGACTGGAGGTTGACGCTGGTTACGTCGGCAGTCTTACCGTTAGTGAGTAATGTCTCCTCTCATAGCGCTTTACCTTACGTAGTGGTAAGATTAAACCTCTAAAAGGCACCTAAATAAAGAGTCCAATAAGTGAAATGTGGGGAGACAATATAAAGTTATAGTAGCTTTTGCCCGCGACTTTGCCTACATGGTATTCGAGATAATGCATCGAAGAGGTTAAAATTAATAAATCAAGATTATATTTATGAAAGAAGAAACTAAGTGGATGGATAACACTTATATTATAGATCAGCGATGGGCTCTGGGACATCGTTCCGAGGAGTTCCCCGGGGCGTCCGGCAATAGACAGTCAGGCGGGGACTGTGTGGTTTTAGCCGGTTCGAGTCCGACATGACATCCGAGGGGATTTCCCGCGGTCTCAGTGTTCTGTAAACGATCACTGAGTTACGCAACTTTCACTATGGCTGGTCCTCGAATGGGTGACCATTTTGTGGCATTTACATTTGCGAGCGTTTCCGTGCTTCGGAAGGCACGTTAAGCCGTTGGTCCCGGTTGCCAGTAAAATGGCAGTCGTTTAGCCTTTTTGAAGGCCTTATGGGTAGCCACAACCTGCGTCTGTCTATTTCTACACGGCAATGGGCCACCCCTTCGGGGATAATATAAGGCGTGATGGATATTTATATATTTAAAAAAAAAAATAGATCAGTGATGGGATTCAGACGTTTACAACAAAATTTCTTTTTTTTTTACCACTGAGGTGGCAGACAACCTTACGGCCCACCTGTTGGAAAGTGGTCACCGTAGCCTATGGACGTTTGCAACACCAACTGCCGACCCTTAGACCCTTTAAAAACCTCCCAAGGCCCCTTTTCTTCATAAACAACATTCCATACCATTTTAGTGGAAGGAGCTAAAAGCTTTGGGTGAGCTCACACACGCAACATTAAACTGCACGTGTCAAAAACAGTCTTGTCGCAGATCAATTCCCGCAAATTTTAAAGTTGGGTTTGGGATTTATTTATGGTCATTGCGAAGAAAACAAAAGTTTAAATAAAATACTCGACGGGCCCGACCCCGTCAGAATAGTCGCTTCTATTAAATTTGAGGCAAAGCCATTGTCATTCATCATTATCATACAGGGGTATTGACACGCACTAAAAACATATGAGAGACCTGCTGGATTAATGGAGAACTCAACAGGATAATGGCTGCTTGGTCTGGACTTACTACGGTATCAATGGCATAGTAAACCATTTCGTCGCCTGGAAACTTATACCATTTAATGATATGCTATAAGTATATCATCAGTAGATGCCGCTTGGTAATTATTTGATGTTAAAATAGCTCGTTCGCGCTGCCATTCCAAGGTGCCATTGGCAAGCTCCGCCCCCTACAGTGGGCACTACAATGTGCTGTATCTGTTCTTCTTTAATATTTAAGAGAAGCGCTCGTGGCCCCGCAGTCTCAGTGTTCTGTAAACGATCACTGAGTTACGCAACTTACACTATGGCTGGTCCTCGGATGGGTGATAACTTTATGGAATTGTGAAAAGTGAAAAGTGGGCATATAATATGCCTCTGTCACCCCTTCGGGGATAAGGCGTGATGGATATTTATTAATTAATATTTAACACTTTTACGGACATGTTGACCACATGACACAATAAATGAAGTTTTTAAAGACTTTGGAAACGGTTAGGTTAGTAGGGTCATGTACTCGTAACGCGGTATGAACGTTATTTGTTACAACCTAAGAAAAGCTGTTTAATCGTTTTTGAAAATACTACCCTTTAGGTGTGAGTTTAGGCGAGTACATATTCATAAAAGTCGACAAATTGGGCTGAATTCTATACGTTACTCGTATTTGAAAACTAATGAATGGTTAGAGATGCGTTAGATATGAGGGGTGCAATGGAAGTGCAAAGGAATTCACGAGTGAAGCCTGTAGGTACAGCATGTTATTTATAAATATATAAGTTAGTAGGTAGACAACAAATATATACGGAGCCGTCGGTGGGCGCGTCCGACTCACACTGTCCGGACAACATGTATTTTATTGCTTATTTCCATTACAACGAGTTTATATATTTACAGACTTCATTTAAAAAACACATTTAAAGTTATAACATTAGTTGTCTACTTAATTACGTAGTTTCATTGTATAACCGTGTCAGTTTGTGACTCTACGGAACTAAATTGATGCGACACCTCAATAAGAACCTGTTATAATTCACAGATCGTGGGTAGCACGTGGCTGGAGGGACGATTATCTCAAACATCGCAAATAAATGAGCGCGCCGCCATGGAGGCAGCCACCAGCTTGGCGACAGAGGCTGTCATTGCGATCAGAACTATCAAGAGCTTGTGTAAGTTCCAAGCTTAGGAAAAAGTTTAAAATAAATAATTATGTGACAGCTAAACATACCACAATCACATTATTCAACATTGTTGTTTTGTGTTTTATATTTATTACTTATGTTAATTAATGAAAAATTAATTTCAACACGGCAATGGGCTCACCACCTGTTACGTGGGACAAAAGTGCATAAAAAATATTAAACAACTACAAACTAAGTACAATACAATGAATATAAGAGATTCTATTCTAAATAAAATAAATAAAAATAAATATCCATCACGCCTTAACACCGAAGGCGTGGCAGAGGCATATTATATGCCCACTTTTCACCGTGTGGATTCCTGTCCCACGTAATAGGTGGTGAGCCCATTGCCGTCTTGAAATAGACAGACGCAGGTTGTGGCTACCTGCTGTTGTAATTTTTCAAGCCGCCCATAAGGCTTTCAACCAGGCTTAATGACTGCCATTTTACTGGCATTCTATTCTAGATTTTTTAATGTATGTTCAAGAATTATTCGAAGACGCCTGAACCGATTTGGGAAATTCTTATTATTCTTTTGTATTCCATTCAAATATTATCGAAATTGGTAGCCTGGCTTTTGAAAAATAAAAAGTAAAAAGCAAAAAAAAAATATAAATTATAAATGTAATGAATTATACATACAAACCTTATTTATGAATAATTTCGGCGAATCCTTCGTTATCATTCACTCATTTGTGAAAACTGTTTCAAATTCCGATCGGTAGTTTTTGTGTTTTTGAAGTCATCGAGATAGTCTTTTTTATATATTATTATTATATTTTCACCGATTACTCACAGACGCCTGAACCAATTTGTAACTTACTCACTATCTTTACGCTATATCCCTGACAGGGTAGTCATAGAGGTCAGATCGTCAAACTTCGCGATCCATGCACACTTCCTTCGCTTCCTGCAGATTCAAATCGCTTCATACACGCACATCTGGGTTTCCGAGTACTTTTGACCTTTCCGTTGTTTAGCAATCTGCTGACGTGGTCGTCATATGTAAGCCTCGGCCTACCCTACCCTACTCCTTCTACCCTCTACTTTCGCACAATATATATTCCTTGTCAATCGTTCTTCACTCATTCGTTGAACGTGTCCGAACCAACGGGGTATGCTTTTTTCCAGCTTTGACACTTTCATGCAAACCTGCCATATTGCGTATCACTTCTTTACGTATTCGGTCTGCCAAGCTTACGCCGCAAATTTTCGAAGTGATCGCATCTCTACAGCATTCAACTTATTTTCATGCATCTTCTGATATACCCAGGTTTCTCTACCGAAAAGCAACGTTGGCACTAGCACTGCGTTATGGATCGCAAGTCGTGCTTCGTTTACGATGCTTTGTCGCTTTATTAATTAAGACAAAGCGCCGTTAACTTGTTCCCGGTAGCTACTCGCCGTTCTTCATCCGAATCACATCTTCTGTCCGCGCTTAACATACACTTCTCTTTCATATGAGTGACTAATCCCTGAAGGTCGAGTTCTGATGAGGCCATGAGCACCGCATCATTAGCGTACAGCAGACAGTTTACTGTAAAGTCACCCAAATTCACACCCATGACACAATTGTTCAACTTCTGCAAGCAACTGTCCAGCCAGATACACTATGAACACCCAGGCGGACATAACACAACTCTGTTTGATGCCTGTACAGACGTCGAAAAGAGATGACAGATCCCCCGCTACTCGTCCGCAAGCCTTATAGTCCCTGTCCCCAGTCGCCCTAGTAATGGAAGAGAGTTCGCCATTTCTATTTAATGTAGGTACCTGTGGACAACTGTAGCAGTAGTATACATGACATTTCAAAAGAAATACCTGTTATCCGCTAATTATATTATGAAATAAGCTCGCTGTCACGGTTTTCCCAACTAACAACAAGATGACCCTTCAAAAATAGCTTTCAAACTTTACAAGTTCGCTCGATGGTAAAATACAAAATTTGGCAAACTTCGGTCGTGAGCTCTAGTCCTGAATATGCAGAGAAATGTAAATGCAAGAAGCCTTGAGCCGGCTCAGCGTAGTCGTGTTAAAATAACTTCCTTGGCTGCATTTTATCTAATCTACCACAGCGAATGTTCTAAAGAACTCTTCAACCTAATTCCACCCTCTTTTTTTTGGAAACCGAATAACGCGCGCGTGACAGAGGCGCCACTCTCATACTGTAGAAAGAATGTTCGCCAGAACTGAGCGATTCAAAAGATCGTTTCTCTGGAACCATAGAAACTTGGAATGAACTGCTAGCGCACGTGTTTCCCTCCGCTTACAACCCTAGGTTCTTCAAGCGGAATTGTAAAAAAGCACATCTTTGGGCCGCCAATTTAAGAACCACTGACAATAGTCTTGTGAGCTGTGATAGTGGCCCACAATTCGCTAGATATCATCATGAATTTCCAACAGGTGGGCAGCGTCACTTTGGCGAACTATATATAAAAATATCGGTTGAATTTCTACCTAAAAGACTCTTGACAACATGTCTACTTTCCATCTTTCAGGTATAGAGACAGTTTTCTTAGATAAATTCCAGAAAATGTTAAGTGAAGCCTGCTCTGCAGTGAGAAGGCCATTGTGCTGTCGAGGCATCACGATAGCAATGGGTCTATATACACCTCTGTTATGTTGTTGTGTCTGCTTCTACTACGGCGCCACCTTAGTAGCCAACGGATCGATGGAGTACAAAGTAATACTACTGTAAGTATAAGTTATGAAGAATTGATTTGGGTGGTAATCAGCATGCCTAATTATGACATGTAGGCATTCCATAAATCAAAACAAATCTAACCATCATTAAACATTATTTTTATAAATGACATAATTTGTTCAGAGTTGCTACGAAAATATAGCAAACAATAAGCTAAAATATAAAAATGAATCGTAAAATATGTTGCTAAGCGCTAATATCAGGAACAACTGGTCGGAAATGAAAGGGTCTTTTTAAGTTGGATAGTCCATTAATCGAGGAAGGTTATAAGCTATCATCACGCTACTACCCAGGAGAGTGGGGCAGTAATCATAAATGTCAAGAAGTCGGGTAAACTTTCATACTCTTTTCGACGGAAGTGTGCTACGGGCAAAGCCGCGGGGGTCAGCTAGTATATAATATTTATGCATTTGTGTACAGATTCAGACGTTTCTTCAAATCAATATGTACTCGTATGCCATGCCATACCTCTGATATTATTAATACACTCTAATTGCTAGTGTTGCTGAATCACTGGTGTTCGGGTCGTTCATGCTGGGTCAGACACTGATCTATACGTCTAGTTTCAACAAAGTTGGCATTTCGGCGGGGAGAATATTATCAGTGATCAATAGAGAGCCTTTGGTTAAGACGTATACCGATATACAGTACAATAAAGATTGGGTAAGTACATTATCAATTACGTTGTGAATAAATGATTTTGCGTTGAGGATAAATGGGAATTTAATATTATATTTATCTTATTAGTCTGCGTCTGGCAACGTGAGCTTCAATAAAGTTAAGTTCTCCTACCCAACACGTAAGAAGCAAGAAGTATTAAGAGGAGTAGACCTCAATGTGGAAACTGGGACGACTGCGGCTCTAGTAGGATCGTCTGGGTGCGGCAAATCGACCATATTGCAACTAATGCAGAGGTTTTATGATCCAGATACGGGAACTATTGTAAGTTGAAACGCAATTTTATTTGTCACTGCAGTTTAAACGTAATTTTAAATTCATTTGTTAGTGGAAAGTAAAGTGAAGTCCCGGACTATTGGCTAATAGCAATTATTATTACCTCTTTACAAAAGCAAATGTTTGAGAACATCACAACAACATCTAAACTGTCCCAGGTACAGAGGAGTGAGCTTAGCTAGTAAACTATATGCTAAGGTAATGATGCAAGAATGCAAGACAAGTCTAAAAAGTACCTGTGGGAGGCTCAATGCGGATTCCTAAATGAATGTGGTTACGTAATTCAAGTATATTCTCTCAGCATGATCGTGGAAAAGATTTTGGTGGTTAACCGGATAGTTTTCTGCACTTTTGTGGATCTGCAGAAAACATTTGCTAAAGTTGTGGCAGATACTCTGTGAAACTTGCTGCCCGGATATGGTGTGGACGGCTCGTTACTGCGGGCATTACAAACTCTCTGTAGGGACTGTAAAATATTTTCCACGTCTGTTTGGGCGTCGAACAGGGTTGTGTCACGTTCGCCTCGCTGTTCATAGTTTCTAAATAGTTGCCTGCAAGATTTCATAGATATCAGTGTGAAATTGGGTGAGGTATAGTATTTAGTACTCTTTTCTTTAACATTAGTCAATTTATGAAAGCAAAGAATGAAAGTAAGCCTTTGCTTGAATGGAACTAAAAAACTGAGGTTTTGGTAATAAAATTTGAAGAAGTAAGAATTGGGCTAAAGATTTGGGTCAACCAGGAACATCTGCAAGTGAATGAATTTGTATACTTAGGGAATATGTTTAGCGTGGACTAAAGATGTGATTCGGATGTAGAACGGCGAGTAGTTCTCGGGAACCAAGAAAATGATACTCTGTTTCAGTTAATAAAGAGACAGAGCACCGTAAAAGAAATACACTTTGGTTTCATAACGCAAGTGCTTGCACCAATACTGCTTTTCGGTACTAAAATTTGAGTGTCTCAGAAAGTGCATATTAGAAAATGGTTTAGTGTAACGTTGGCCGACCAGATAAGTAACAAAGTGATAGGTACTTAATATGGCAGGTTTGAATGAAAGTGACAGCATTGAGCTCGATAGGGCGTGCTCTGTTGGTTTGGACAGGTCGAACGAATAAGAGAAGAACGAATGCCGAAAAATAAATATTTATTGTACAAAAGTAGAGTGTAAAAGGAGACAGGGTTGACCAGGACTTCCATACAAAGCAAAAGAAATAAGCAAGGATCACGAAGCTTTGGCGATGTGGCCTCTCTAACTACCCTGTGAAAATAGTTAGTTTCGTTAATACTTACAGTGTTAAAAATTAAGGGTATTTAGTTATTGTAAACAAATCCATTACCGCTGCAAAATTGATATTTGCCAATTTAGGACCAATTTATTTTGGAACCCCAGTTATCCCCTTTCTACGATTATTTGTGAGATTCAGAATTGTAAGTAGTATTGAAGTTTTAGCTAAAAAGTATCCTATTGAAACATCAACAGAAACTGGACGAAATTGATATAAAGGCATCGTTGACGCTCCCGCGGCTCCGCCAACAACTGGGTGTAGTGCAGCAGGAGCCTGTGCTCTTCGACCGCTCTCTAGCCGAGAACATTGCGTACGGAGACAACAGTAAACACATCGAAATGGATGAAATTATTGCCGCTTGCAAGACTGCCAACATACATACTTTCATCATGTCTCTGCCGAAGGCAAGTATTTCAAATTCATTGAACAAACTTTAAAAAAAGTTAGATCAACTTCTAACAAAAAATAACATAGGTACTTAATAATCTGTGTAAATGCTAAACATAAAAAAAAAAACTATGGGAGCTGATAAAGGAAGCAACTGGCACCACCAAAATTAAAAAACCTGCATTGGAATTGATTTCTAGTGGGAACCCGGTGCACGCGGTGAATGCAGTTAACAGATTCTTTGTTAATATGGGACAAATTTTGGCAGATACAGCTAACAAGACAACCTTCACCTTTATTCCACCGAAATCCAAAAATCCACCATTGCGGTCTTTTGTGCTTCTGCCTACAGATGAAAGCGAGATTCGGTCGCTCGTTGTTAATCTAAAAAATGATTGCACACCAGGCTGTGATGGTTTGTCGAACGCTTTTATTAAAAGATATGTTGACGTTATTGTAGCACCACTTACCTATGTCTGCAACATATCAATTAGTACTGGTGTTTTTCCTTCAGCGTTCAAGCGCTCTATAATTCATCCCATACATAAAAGTGGTGCAAGGGATTGTGTCAATATTTACAGGCCAATTACTATTCTCCCAGCCTTTTCTAAAATCCTAAAGAGTCATTAATAATGGTTTGGTGAATTATTTAGAAGGCGAAGATTTTTTATCAAATGCTCAGTATGGATTTCGTAGAAACAAATGTACCAATGACGCCGTTCATGCAGTAACGAGTCATATTGTAAGCAAATTGGAGCATAAGGATAAGGTATTAGCTATATTCTTGGATCTGGCTAAGGCTTTTGACACGGTCTCTTCACCACTGCTTCTGGAAAAATTGTGTAACCTGGGTATAAGAGGCACTCAGCATAAACTTTTTGAAAGTTACCTCACCGAGCGTTATCAATATGTTAAAATCAATGATGTGGTTAGTGACGATTTGGAGGCTCGGTGCGGCGTGCCACAAGGAAGTATCCTTAGCCCCACTCTTTTCCTTGTTTTTATCAATGACTCGTGTGAATTGGGACTTAGAAACGGGAAAGTTGTGACTTATGCAGATGATACAGTCTTGCTCTTTAGCTTACAAGATTGGGAACAAACTTTCAAATTTGCACAATCTGGTATGAATCTCGTCAATAATTGGCTTTCCATTAACTCTCTGTTCCTTAATGTCGAAAAAACAAATTATATCCCAATGTCTTTAGCCCCTTCTCCTTCCCCTGAACCGTCCGAGTGTGAGTCGTCCGTCGTGAGTCCGAATCTTGATAATGATTGTGCTTGTCCCAAAATTCAAAGTAAAGTGGATACCAAATACCTTGGAGTCATCATTGATAAAAATCTGACATTCAAGCCTCATTTAACCCTATTAGCGTCCAGGATTCGGAAACTTATATACATCTTCAGAAATCTGAGAATAGTCACTGATACAAATGTTATTTTAAATACCTATCTCGCTATATGTCAGTCTCTCATTACTTATTGTATCTCAGTCTGGGGCGGAGCCGCAAACACACTGATTCTTCCAGTAGAACGAGCTCAAAGAGCTGTTCTAAAGGTAGCTCATTTTCTCCCGTTCCATTATCCCACTGATCAATTGTATGAAGTTTGTAAAGTATTGACGGTACGTCAATTGTATATTCTCCACACAGTTGTAATAAAACATTCCGAGATCGGGTACACGCCCCCTAGCCAGTCAAAACGCAGAAATACCAGAATTTGCGCTCCAATTTTGTTTAGAAACAGTTTATCCCATATAATGTTCTGCTTTCTGGGTGGCCATTTGTATAACAAATTCAATCCAATTCTTCAAATAAATAGCTCCCCAGAGGCAAGTGTAAACAATTATCATTAATTGGTTAAAAACCTTAATTACGAGGAAACTGAGAACTTGTTACAAACTTTATTATAATTATTTGAAACACACATACACAGACATTCAATCTCTTACACTTTTTCTCGCTCTCACTTTCACAAGCACACACACACACACACATACACACTCAGACACACACACACACACACACACACACACACGCACACTCAGGCGCACACACACATACCACGTATCACCTTTATTTTGTTTAATCTCTATTTAAGCAAGGACTTTGATTTGTAAAAATAACCAAATAACCAGTGTAATTACGTTTCAAGTAGGAACTTCTAGCACACAGCACCGTTAATTTAGTAAGTGGGAAGCATGGTAATCTGTCTGACAGTATCTTCCTAGTGCAGATACCAGTCTCTCACATAGGTGTTTATCGATGATAAAAAAGAAGTGTATTGTTTTGAAATAAAATATAATTAATTGTGTGTACTGTTGGTAGTCTTAAGTTTAACCTTTGTGAAAGAGAAAATAAATATTATTATTATAAAAAAAAATATTATAATCAAAAATACAAAAATTCGTCTGACTGGATGACTATTATAAACTCAAAAACTACCAAACAGTTATTCATACTGTTGTCACACTTTTCACTAAAAGAAAGAGTGGTTCATGAGGTAGGTTCAATTAGATTAGTACAATTTTATTTATATATTTAATTACAGGTTTTATTTAAATTCACGAAACTATCACTGACATTTTTTTTTTTTTGTCGCGGGGAATGCGTTTACGCGCCGTCAACCCTGCTTCGGGGGCAGCACGGATGGTGTGTGGGACTCCCAGCCCTTTGGGGGCCGTCCTACCCACTAAACCCCGCGGTGTTCCACCTTCTTCCCAACCGGGTCGCAGGATAGGCCTGAGGGCTATTCACTTCGACCCGGCTAGGGGAATGCCCCAAGATGAGGCTCTCCTCGGGGGGTCAGATGTGCTGTTCCCCACGATCTCCCGGAGGAGATTAGTTTGTGCCCGCTTCGAGCCGTCCCCAAACGTCCCCGTGAGAACAGAGAGCGGTGGAGAGCGATCGAGCGGGCACTTGAAGGCACCCCGGAACACGAGGGGTGCCAGCCGCCTGAAGGCCATTGTGAACGGGGTCCCCCGACCTTCCGTCCACGGCCATTATCTAGTCTGCGGCGATCCGGGACTGCACCCGGCGCCGCCCTCGCAATTGCCGGTGGGACGGGAGCGTGCGTCCTGCTCGCTCCCGAACCCGCAGCTCCTCTCTTTTTGCCGCCATCACATCGCTGGCGAAGGAGGCGACGGCGGCCCAGCATTGTCGGCTGCCGTCCATGGCTTGCACCACGGCCGGCAGCGACAAATTCATCCCAACAATGCCCCTGAGGGCATTGCGAGGCCCGTCCCAAGCCGCACACACGGCGAGCGTATGCTCCGCCGTGTCCACGACCCCACTTGGGCAGTGACGGCACACGGGATCCGGCTCCACCCCAGCCACCTCCCACAGGTATTTGGCAAAACAGCCATGACCTGTGAGAAGCTGAGTGAGGTGGTACGTCGGAGTACCGTGCGCCCTCTCTACCCACCGCCGTAGGATGGGCCGGATAGCCCCCACGAGCCGTACGCTCGCGGTGGGGCTCTCCAGTCTATCGGCCCACTTCCAGAAGAGATCATCGCGAGCCGCCTGTCTCCAGCGATCGATAACCTCCGGAAGCGGCCGACCTCCAGTTTGTCGCACCAGGACGCCCTCGATATACACGCGTCGTAGGACTTCAGCCTCGAGATCCCACGGGAGGCTCCCAGCTATAAGGCACGCCGCCTCGTAAGAGACGGTGCGATACGCCCGCGCCGCCCTCTGCGCTAATGTCCGCTGCGGTCTGCGCAGCAGCACTATATTGGAAGCGCAGAGAGCGTCCGCCCAAATAGGTGCTCCGTAGAGCGCCTTGGAACGCATTACACCGTCGTAGAGACGACGGCACGTACTACCCGGCCCCCCGCTATTGGGGAGCAGTCTCGCGAGCCTTCCGGCGTATTGGATCAACTTTGGAGCCAATAGCCGGAAATGCTCAGTGAAGCCCCATCGGTTGTCGAGAACAAGACCCAAATATTTTATGGTTTTACCAACAGCGATGGGGGTACCGCTCACCACAATTTGGGAGCCTCGAGAAGGCCCTCGCCGAGGTCCGTGGAAGAACACGGCCTCAGATTTCTCGAGGGCTACCTGGAGTCCCAGTGCCCTGATGCGACTCACAACTTGGACCACGCCCACCGTGCCCAGAATCTGGGCGTCCCTACATGAGGGGCCCCGCGCGGTGACCAAGGTATCATCGGCGTAGCAGATTACGCCGACTCCCGGCAGCATGGTACCGCGCAGGACCCAGTCGTAACCGATGTTCCACAGGAGCGGTCCGAGAACCGACCCCTGCGGTACACCACACGACATTTCCCTGCGGACCACCCCCGTCCGGGCCGGGTAAAAGATGGCCCGGTCCACAAAGTAGTCCGCAAGGACGCGCCTGAGATACCGTGGCACCCTGTGTACCTCAGAGCCTCCGCAATAGTCTGTCAGGGGATGGTGTTGAAAGCGTTAGCTATATCTAGCGAGACCGCTAACAACACATCCCCCTGACCGACCGCCTCTTGGACGCTGTCCCGGAGCCGGGATATGGCGTCAAGGGTTGACTTCCCACGGCGAAATCCGAACTGCTCGACAGTCAAATTGGGCCCCGCCCCCTCCAGATGCTCGACGAGACGAGCTGCAAGCACTCGCTCGAACAGCTTACTCATCTCGTCGAGCAAGACGATGGGGCGGTAGGCCGACGGTGATTCGGCTGGGCGCCCGTGCTTTTTAAGAAGCACGAGTTTCCCCGTCTTCCATTGCCGCGGGACTCTACCAGACACCAGGCATTCCGACATTAGGGACAGCGTCTCCTCCTCAAACGCCGGCATGACCAGTGAGACGACCCGCCCCGGCACTCCGTCCGGTCCAGGGGCGCGGTTCCTAAGTTTAAGTTTAAGGACAGCCGCCCCCAACTCGGCGTCGGACAAAGGTGGGATCGTCCCTGTGTCTGCCGGCGTCTGTCCCAGCGTCATCCGCGGTGGGACCCATTCCTCCCTTGCTGGGAAGAGAGAGCTGACCACACTTTCGATGAAGGGCGGCTCAAGAGCCCTAGTGAGTGGGGGCGCCCAAGGTCGGAGTTTCTCGCTCACGACCTTATACGGACGCCCCCATGGATTCTGGTTAAGGCTCTCAATCCATTCCTTCCAGGCCGCCTGCTTGGCGGCTCGTATTGCCGATCCAAGGGCCGCCCGGGCTGCCCGATATGCGGCGAGCAGAACTTCCTCTTGGGCAGGGTTCCTAATTCTGCAACCACGGCTGCGGGTGTACTTTCGCTGAGCTGCGTGACTAGCTGTGCGCAGCTCGGCTAGGTGGTCGTTCCACCAATACACACGCCTTCGCGGTGGCACAGGCCCTGCCCTCCGCATTGCCGCATCGCAGACACGGGTGAGAGCACCAGAAAGGCGCTCCGACCTTGCATCGACGTCCGGGCTCTCTTCATCTGCAGCCCAGCGTTCGAAGATGGCCGCCTCCTTGGCCAGCTCTCTGTCTAACGTCTTTAGACGCCACCGCGGTCCTTCCCCAGCCAGGGGACGGGTACCAGGGATCATGAAGTTGGCAGAAACGACGTCAAACCTTATGTATCGATGGTCCGACATCGTCTCCACCCCCTCGACCACCCTCCAGCCACGCGTGCGATTCGCTATTCTAGGACTAGCGAAGGACAGGTCTATGATAGACCTGCCTGTTGGTCGCACGAAAGTGTGAACCATCCCCCGGTTGAGTAGTGCCAAACCGTTGGACACCGGGGTGGGGTGCGCTTCCGCCACCAGACCTCCGACTTCTACGAGCCACTGCTCGTATTCGGCAAGGCTCCGGTTGGGCGAGAAGTACACCCCAATCACTGCAACGTCTCCCAGCAGAGCGAGAACACAGCCACGACCCCTCGACACCCTGTCGAAGGGAGCGAGGCCGGAAGCACTTCGCTGGGAGACTATAGCCACCAAACCGTCGTGGTCCACAACCCAGTTATCCCGAGTATGGGTGTTCTGTTTGCGGCCCAGGTACGGTTCGGAGACTACCGCCACGGTCGCCTGCCATTGTGCAACGGTCTGGATCAACAGATCCTGGGCCGCGACACCATGGCCGACTTTGGCCTGCAGGAAGATCACTGACATTTACAAATTTATGTAGAGTGTAAAAAAAATTTTAAAGAATTTTCCAAATTAGTTCAAGCGTCTTCAAGTAATCAGTGAACATATTATATGTATATAAAAAAATATTCCGATGAATTGAGAACATGCTTCTTCTAAGTCTTTTTTTATTAAATATTTCATTTGCACAACATTTTTTTATAGACTAATTTACGAATTTGCTGCCTCCATTTTTTATATTGAAACGGAAATTAATCAGAAGCTTTCTCGTGTGGCTATAATTTCCCAGGGCTACGAGACTCGGCTGGGCGCGGGCGGCGCGCAGCTGTCGGGCGGACAGAAGCAGCGCGTGTGCATCGCGCGCGCGCTCGTGCGGGCGCCGCGCCTGCTGCTGCTGGACGAGGCCACGTCCGCGCTCGACGCCAACAGCGAGCGGGTGAGCTTGTCTGCCTCGCTTCACACCACCCCCTAGTGCTAACTTGTAATTTATACATCGTTTAGAAGACACCTTAGGAAGTTCTAATATGTCCTTTACATATTCTTTTACTTCTTCTTTTTTTTTCGACATAACTTTAACACGCAGGTGGAGCCACGGGCATTAACTAGTTGCAAATATTTCATTAGGTGGTGTCAGCAGCACTAGTTAAAGCAGCCAAGGGCCGCACGTGTGTCACGATAGCGCACCGACTATCCACAGTACAAAATGCGGATGTTATCTTCGTTATACATGAAGGTACGACAATAAAATAAATAGTAGACTACTAGAATAAGTAGTAGACATCGTTAAATTTTATGTAACCATCTCAACGCTAATTTTACTTTTCTAGGAAAAATTGTAGAAAAAGGAAACCACATGGACCTTATGAAGACACAAGGTCTGTACTACCGGATGTACAAAGAACAAAACAACACAACCAGTTAGCTGCTCCAAAAGCTGAAGGCGGATGACGAATTAATTAGAAAAAAAATATGAGGCCTAATATGTAACTTTTATTTTCTATTTATTAAAACTTAGATACTATACACGCAGAATTTATAGTCGTTTTGGAACGAAATATTTAAAGCATATATGCGATAACACAACCGACTGGAAGGATTAATTTTAAAAACAATAAAATGTTTTTTTAAGAAGGTGACTAAATTTATATCGTTTGGAGAAATGAAATAATTGGTTACCAAGAGGTAACCTTTAAGATCTCTTGGTAGGCCTTTAAGGGTGAACAATTCATTCATTGTTCCATACAAATTGCGTTTAACGACAACTCCTTACTTTATCTCATGTACTACCACAAATGAGATGCAAATTAAGTCTTTATGTTGCCAACTATGTCTGTATGGTATCAAAATACAAAAAACAATAAATATAACATTGTATATTCAAAACTTAAAATAACTTATTTTGATTACAATAAATGTAGACATCAATCTATAATAATTAAAATTCTCAAAGCATTTTTATGAAATTTGCCGTGTGCGTTTTCAATGCGTATCATCTTGCTTCTCTCTTGACTCGTTGCTTACCGCGGGGGTAGAGGAGGGAAAATCAGCGGTTGTGCGGCGGTTGAATGGGGAGAGACAGGGTAGCATCGCGGACTGCGTATTGGCATGTATTTGGCTGATTGGTGTGTGAAGTGAATCATTGTAAACTAGATACTAAGAGGCCGGAAAGTACTTGACTGACAAGACAGTTTGTTCTTCTCAGTCGGTTATTACGAGTATGTATTGTGATGCGTGCGCTTACTTACGTCGCGTCGCCCACCCAACTCTCTTAAGCAAAGGTATGAATGTAACTGGGATTAATGTAATGATGATAGAGTGCAAAATGTTCTATAATAGTGCATTCATACCTATTTATAAAATCCGAACTTTATAATAAAATAAGTAATAAATTAATAATGTTAGACTATTGTATCTAGGTAACTATACCAATATTATAAAGCTGAAGAGTTTGTTTGGTTGAACGCGCTAACCTCAGGAACTCAGGAACTACTGGTTGGATTTAAAAAAAACTTTTTGAGTTGGATATTCCATTTATCGAGGAAGGCATTATTGTACATTGAAATAATATTTAGTAGGTAACAAAGTATTAGGTATTTTTATATTCTATTAGAACTATTTCTTATATTATATTTAGTAGCTGGCACTAGTGACGCCCTGCGGTTTCACCGTGGGAACAACCATAAACATAACAACCTATATAAGATACACAATTTCACCAAACATACCTACATTGTAGGTTTTGTCAGCGTTTTCGTTGAAAGCTCCCAAACGGCTTATATTTTTTAGGACACCTCCAACAAATATTGTAATATTTCAGCCAATTCCTTCAAAAAAACCTTCATCGAGAACCACACTGTCCATTGGTGAAAACAGTATCAAAATAGGTGCCGTATTTTTTGAGTTTATCGCAAACAGAAGTGGCGGAGAACTTTGTTTTATAATATTGTTGCTAGTGCACAGGTGTACTAGTTCTTTTGTGGTATGACCCTGTGTAGCTGACAATGAATGTTGAAGAAGCCAGTGAGGTGTGTAAAGTACCGTGTCATGTAGCGCTCGGTTCTTTGTGACTACCCTGACTGAAATGATACGTACTTACATAATGTCACGCCTTTATCCCCGAAGAGGTTGGCAGAGGCATACTATAAGTATGACCACATTTCCATTTATTGTATTTTCGTACCACGTGACAGGTGGTGAGCCCATTGCCGTGTTGAAATGGACAGACTCAGGTTGTGGCTACCTGCTGTTGGAAATTTTCAAGCTTTCAACTTGGCTTAACGCCTGCCATTATAATGGCAACCGGGATCAACGGCTTAACTTGCCTTCCGTAGCACGGAAACGCTCGCAAAAGGTAAATGCCACAAACTGGTCACCCATCCGTGACCAGATATAGCGAAAGTTGCTTAACTCAGTGATCGTTTACAGAACACTGAATCAGTATAGCGGGGCCCCGAGCGCGAGGGAATCAGTGAGAGCATAATAGAGAGATTATTCTGTTGGGATTGGGATCTAGACAACAGACAAACATCCTTATCTGTACTTCTATACTAATTGTTAGCGGGCCGCTGGTATATTTATAAATACTGTTTGTTACACTTTTGATTGATAGCACTTGGTGGAATTTACTACACATCTTGAACAAAAATACTTGTACATGTTCCACTTATTTCAAAATAAATGGAACAGTACAAGTGTTTTTGTTCAAGATATTAATAAATATACATATTATACATAGGAATTATATATAATATTTATATATATTATAATAAATAAATAAATATAGTTGGGACAACTCACATAACGTCATCTGAGTCCAAACTAAGCAGAGCTTGTACTATGGTAACCAGATAACTGATAAACATAGATACTTATATATTTCTAAATACATACATATTATAGATAAATAACACCCAGACACAGAATAAACTATCGTGCTCATCACACAACATTTTATCCTGGGTGGGTATCGAACCCACGACCTCTTGCGTAGCAGTCGGATGCACTCCCACCGCGCCACAGAGGCAGTGTGTAATATTATACATAGGAAACGCCCAAAACTCCGAAACAAACATATGTGGATCACACAAATATTTGTCCCGATCCGGGAATTAACCCCGAAACCTCAGCGCGGCAGTTGCATACTTACGCCGCCGATCCGAATTTTATTATTGTGCAATAGGTACTCGTAATTTCATATTTGTATCAATGAAACAAACGCGCACACACGTATTAGGTACATGTACATATTGTCACGCCTTTATCCCCGAAGGGGTAGGCAGAGGCATACTATACGCCCACATTTTACCGTAAGCATTTTTGTCCCACGTAACAGGTGGTGAGCCCATTGCCGCGTATTAGGTACGTATTCTTATTATGGCGCACATAGCTCTTTACTGTTCATTACTGGTGCTATTCCGTTCTCGCTGTGCGTCAAGTGAGATAGCACTAATTCTAGCCGCGCCTTCGAACAGTTCGTGCGCTTGATAAGAGCAACCTTAAATGTACTTAACACGCGTACCTATGCTACTACTTACGTTTTACTACGATGATTTTGTGACAGGCGTGGAAGAGAAAAGTAGGAAGGCGGACTAACGGCTTCTTCACATTCATACATTTCGACGATGGATTAAAAGACCTCACTCAGTACAATAACTAATGTCATATATGTAAAAATTGTCAAAGCGTAAATAACAATAGATGAAACGTCATGTCATTAGAGACACGGTATCGAATGGAAAGTATCGATCTGTACTCATGAGTAGTATCGAAAAAGAAGTATCGTACTTATTCAAGTAACGAAATATAAGCACTCGTGGCCCCGCGGTCTCAGTGTTCTGTAAACGATCACTGAGTTACGTAACTTTCACTATGGCTGGTCCTCGGATGGGTGACCACTTTGTGGCATTTACATTTGTGAGCGTTTCCGTGCTTCGGAAGGCACGTTAAGCCGTTGGTCCCGGTTGCCAGTAAAATGGCAGTCGTTAAGCCTGGTTGAATGCCTTATGGGCGGCATGAAAACATTTCAACAGCAGGTAGCCACAACCTGCGTCTGTCTATTTCAACACGGCAATGGGCTCACCACCTATTACGTGAGGCAGGTAAATCCACACAACACAGAGGCAGAGGCATATTATATGCACACACAAAGTGGGCATATAATATGCCTCTGCCACCCCTTCGGGGATAAGGCGTGATGGATATTTATTTTTATTTTATTTATTTAACCATAAGTATCGATACTTCAAAGTATCGAGTAGTGTCTTATTTAGCTTCTAGTGTCTTATTTAGCTTTTAGTGTCTTATTTAGCTTTAAATATGTAAACCCCAACGATATCATTAAAGTATTCAAGTCACTTAACTAAAAAAAAAAACAGCTGACTTGTGGGGTATTTCTGTAAAATTGATACAGGTGCTAATTCTGTTGTTGACATCACTAAACTAAATTTCTCTAAAAATTTCAAATTTTTGTTAAGAGATTGCCAAATGCTATTCTGTTATTAAGTCGAACTAAAGTTGGTGATATCACAAATAGCACTTAATTTGTATCTGATGTCACTAAAATTCATTTTACGTGATAAAATTGAACAAGACGTGAAAAATGTACATAGAGTGTCGAATGTAAATACATGCCGACTAACTTGATGATTGAACTGCCTATGTACATTTTTTACGTTACAACGTTTTAAAAGTTTTCACGTTTCAAACGGTTACTAAAATTAATAAATGACCCACTAAAATTAGTCTTTTCACTAAATTTCTAAATTTTGTGTGGCGTTAAATTTGTATCTGACATCACTAAAATTCATTTTATATGATAAAACCCAACAAAAAGTGAAAAATATACATAGACAGTTCAAAAGCTAAATTTCTCTAAAATTATCTTATTTTTATTAAGAGATTGCCAAATGCTATTCTGTTATTACGTCGAACTAAACTTGGTGATATTATAACAGCACTAAATCTGTATCTGACATCACTAAGATTCCTTTTATGTGATAAAATTCAACAAAACATGTATTTAGATGCCGACTAACTTAGTGATTGAACTGTCTATGTACATTTTTCACTTTTTGTTGAATTATATCACATGAAATGAATTTTAGTGATGTCAGATACAAATTTAACGTCACACAAAATTTAGTAACCGTTTGAAACGTGAAAACTTTTAAAACGTTGTAACGTGAAAAATGTACAGTTCAATCACCAAGTTAGTCGGCATGTATTTACATTCGACTGTCTATGGACATTTTTCACATCTTGTTCAATTTTATCACATAAAATGAATTTTAGTGACATCAGATACAAATTAAGTGCTATTTATGATATCACCAACTTTAGTTCGACTTAATAACAAAATAGCATTTGGCAATCTCTTAACAAATATTAGAAAATTTTAGAAAAATTTAGTTTAGTGATCTCAACCACAGAATTAGCACCACAGTCTATTATTGTTAATATATCACCACATCTAGCTGAAATATTTATTAAGTGTGTTGATAAAGGAGTGTTTCTGGATTTAATGAAACACAGTAAAGTAATACCTCTATTTAAATCTGGATCCAAAACCGACCCTGGTAATTTCAGACCAATTTCAATATTACCTGCCATTGGCAAAATTTTTGAAAAAATTATATTGCAACAATTACAAGCTCATTTTAATTAAAATATGCTATTACATAAAGAGCAGTATGGGTTCATAAGGGGCCGTTCTACCATTCATGCAGCGCCTGGGAGAATAGACAAGATGCTATATTCTGCGATCTGCGATGGTGTATTCTGCGATCTCTCCAAAGCATTTGATTGCGTTGACCATAAAACACTATTGCGAAAACTATTTTATTATGGTATCAAACACTCTGCACTGGACCTTGTTGCTTGTTGCGTTGTATTCGATCGTTTAGGTAGGAACCTAAACGATCGAATACAACATGTTGATGTCAATGGAATTAGCTCCTCTGGAGCATCTGTAGCGTACCGCAGGGATCAATTCTAGGTCCGCTTCTATTTTTAATTTATATTAACGATCTTCCATTCTATATACAGAACTTGTGCGATATTGTTCTATTTGCTGATGATACGTCACTTATTTTTAAAGTTGATCGCACGCTTACTTTGATTTTAACGGCGTAAATAGTTCACTTGCCCAAGTTGTAGATTGGTTTACGACCAATAATTTGCTACTAAACGCTAAAAAGACAAAATGTATCAGATTCAACATGCCTAATGTCAGGAATTGCGGTACAAATATAACATTGAACGGTGATACCCTTAATCTTGTACAATCAGCTGTATTTTTGGGGATAACTTTAGATAGCGAACTGCAGTGGAACGCCCAAATAACGTGTCTTGCAGGTATACTTAGCTCGGCAGCCTTTGCCGTAGGAAAAGTCAGGCAGCTTACTGATGTTTGAAACTGTCAGGCTAGTATACTTTAGTTATTTTCATAGTGTCATGTCTTACGGCATTTTGCTGTGGGGCAAAGCAGCTGATATACAAGTAAATTTTGTAATCCAGAAGAGAGCTATACGTGCAATATATAAATTGAGTGCTAGAGTGTCTCTTAGAGAGAAATTTAAAGAAATTGTCATTTTAACGGTTGCATCACAGTATATATTTGCAAATATCATGTTAGTTAAACAGAACATACATTTATACAATAGACACAGTGACATACATTCGATAAATACTAGAAATAAGCATAAATTAATTGGAACGCATCATCGTTTACAAAAGGTTCATGACTCTTTTGCAGGAATTGGCGTACGCCTATGTAATAAAATTCCTTTAGACATTATGAACCTGCCGTTACATAAATTTAAGGTGGTAATTAAGACGCACCTCTTGAAAAGGGCTTATTACAGAATTCATCAGAACGAGAGAAAACATCAGACAACTAAAGGATTCTAAATTGGCTGCGTTTAGTTCCGGTAATAACCAATATACAAATATGTATTTTGAGTTTGTTATTGTGTGAGCACCAAGTAGACTTATTTATATTTTGAAATTGACATGATAGTTGCTGTGCAGTTTTTGGGTATGTCATGCTCGCCTAAGTGTCCTGGCAGTGGTGGCATATGTATCGGGTCGCCTTATTCCCTATAATACGGTTGAGTATGGCGATGGCTGATATATATGTCATACCCGTGAACGGGTGCCGTCTGTTGGGACTGGTCAGCTCATTGTTATAGCAATTATTACAAATAATATTATCTACATTGAAGGCAAACTAAGTTTAGTCGCCTGTTCTCACATAAATCTAAAGGAACAATGCAAGTGTAATTTTAATGTTGTAAGCCACACATACATTTTAAAAGAGCATCCATTACTTTCTTGCTAGATTCTTCTTAAAGTGTAGGCTGCCCTTAGAACTGGCTACTAGAATAGCTCTAATTTTGATATGATTTTAAACATAACATTGATTTTGTTTTGTATAAATTCATTACTATATTATTGGTCAAACATCATGTCATCATAAAACTAATGTAATTACTGGCGGTTAAAAAAGAGTGGCCATGAGTTTTATTGCCAGGTTCTTCCTCAGGCTCTACCTATTGCTTTGCGAATCTGGCAGTAAATGTAAATGTAGAAGCAATTATCTTGACGTTCATAAGTGTTACTTTGTGACCTACATGAATAAAGATATTTCATTCATTCATTCAGTACTTTTTTAATGATGTCGGGGTAAATATATGTATAGTCTACTACTCACCGTTTTAGGTTTTTGCGATATCCATATATGTCTAAAATCCCAGTGAATATAACAATGCAATTATTAGTATTTGGACAATGCGTTCAGCAAAAAAAAATCCGACTGAAATTCGTGTAATGTGGCCTTTGTGTCTTTGCCCTGTTTTATGGGGAAATTCATTCAAACTGTGTAAAGAAATAAACGGTTTAGTCTCACTAGTTTTTTCAGTAGCAATAAAAATTCAAATTCCGCTGTAAAACTAGCTGAAGGAGGTTTATTCTTCAAGCAGGTAACGGTGAAGTGCTTGTGGCCTCGCGGACTCAGTGTTCTGTTAACGATCACTGCACTAAGCAACTTTCACTTTGGCTGGTCCTCGGATGGGTGACCACTTTGTGCCATTTACATTTGTGAGCGTTTCCGTGCTTCGGAAGGCACGTTAAACCGTTGGTTTGCCATTTATTTGGGACTAACTAAACCCACATTCCCATTACTGTGACTCCTGTAAACCAGGATCTACAGCAATGACCAAAACACCAGAAAAGTTACACCGAGCTCGATCTCGGTGATGTCCCAGGAGAAGCTAGCATGTCTTGGAACCCACAACGAAATTAATCAGAAGATAATGTGAGGAAGTAAGAAAAGAACGTAATGCCTCTTCCCTCCTTTGCAAAGCGGGAGCCCTGGAAAGCAACTAGGTGTAAATCCTATAGAAATAGGGAAGCACCACGTTAATAGTATATTACGTGTCCTATGTGAGCTATGTTTGATTCCAGTAATATGTATGGCAGAAACGTTTAAAAGCACGAAAATTCACCCTCGATGCCACGAGATCCGCATCGTAAACTACTCCCGACGTTACTTGTAAACAATTAAGCATATTATATCGCTCCTTTTTGCCAAATGCTATACTCCCAAAGTATATGATGGGCGGTCTGATCATATTTGGCGTCAGCAGTTGAACACTGACAGAACGGTGACTCAACCAGCTTAAACGAATGTAATTTGCTCCTAAAGTTACCATGTCCCGTAAGAAATTGAGCAACACAGTGATCAACCTCCAGCCAGGACGTTCGTGAACGCCTGGGAAAAACTGGTAGAGGCCCTTTGATGGAAGTGTTCCAACGCAGCTGCCATTCGTCTAAAAGTTCTTCACGTACATTTTCACGATACAGTCTGGCAATTCCATGGCGATCTCTTTCTAACAAAAACCTATCATCCATGAAGCCGCGCGTCTCTGAATTTCGAGGTCAACCGAGAGGACCCCTGCCATCACCGGCAGAGCCTCCGTGCTAACAGTCCTGTAGGCCTTGCATAAAAATATCAATGCAAGGCGTTGACTTTGCAGTAACTTTAAACGTGCAGCACCAATAGTAGCCTTATCTGCCCATACCGGCGCCCCGTAACACATACAGCCTAGATAAGTGGCCCCGTAAACGACCTTCAGTGTTTTGAACGAAAGTCCCCATGTAGCAGTAGACATTCTCGACAACGCATAAAAGCTATTTTTAGCCTTTTCACCTACAGTTTTTATGTGCTCAACGAATGCAAAATTTCGCTCTAAAATCAATCCTCAATAGCAAACCGAAGTTTTATTTTTAATGTAAACGTTATTGAATTTAATGCGCGGTGGTACTTTCAAACTTCCTTTTAAAAGCAACTAAAATGTTTTGTTGGGTGCAACCTGTTTCGTACGCCCCACTCCGCAACGACGCGCAAACACGTGTGTGCTTTCGAGTCCTAAGTTCTAAGGTTTGTCAATTCGATACCTGTCAAAAAGGACTTATTGAGTACAAGTATCGAACACAAAGTATCAGAAGAAAAGGATCAATACCACTAAGTATAGTAACTTTTTTCGTGTCCCTTCATGTTATTCGCTCTGTGACTCTGTCTATGTAGGTAAATATTTTTCTGTTATTTGTTGAATTTCTGGCGTCTTTTTGTATATTTGCATCGAGTAAATAAGTGAGAGTTTATATGAAGTGGCCAGGAGTTCCGGGTGAGCCCTCGAAAGGATAGTCCCAGGGCTCCCGACAGACTTTATTTTTGTCTTCGGAGGTGCTGTCCTACTTCCTTGAGGGGGTGAAAAGCGAACGTGTAGTTGCCACGCCAACGTCTAGGGCCTGCTCCTGTAAGGACGGCGATCAGCCCACCTGCTGTCCTCAGGCCCTGGTCATAAAGGCCGGTGGAGGCGGGTGGAATTTTCTCCCGCTCCTCTCCGTCGCCGCTTTCGCGAGCATAACATGGTTAGAGCATAATTGCTCTCACCATGGTCTCCAGCGTGAGAATGTCCACACCCAGACCCGCAACGAGGTCCCGGCGCTGCAGCTCCCACGCTGAGCACTCCGTCAGTGGTACTAAGTTGATTCTTTAACGGTTAATTCATCGCCTCCACTACCAGTAACTAGGGGAGTTCCACAGCGATCGATTTTGGGTCCAGTTTTATTCATTTTGTACACGGCTGATATTATAGGTTCCTTTCAGCATTGCAGGTATCACATGTATACAGATGATACTCAACTTTATTTGTCATTTAAGCCTGGTGATACATTGATGGCTGTGTTTAAGATCAATGAAGACTTACAAAGGGTCCTTCAGTGGTCAAGGGATCATTCACTAATATTGAACCCTGTCAAGTCCAAATATATGATATAAGAAAATAAGTCACAAATACAATCCATTCTGGAAAGGGACCCTGCAATAGCCATCAATGGGCAGAGAATTTTAAGAGTTCAAGAGGCGGGTAATCTTGGTTTTAATTATGGATTTTATAGGTTTTAGTAACAAACTGCTTTTATAGATTAAAGGTTCTCTACTACATTCGCGATTATATAAGTATTGTAGTCAGGAAACAGCTTGTGGACAGTCTCATACTATCTAAATTTAATTATTGTGATGTAGTTTATGGTCCTTGCTTATTGACTAGAACAAAGAAATTAATTCAGCGAATGCAAAATGCCTGTGCTAGATTTTGTTTTAATATTCCTAGGCGGGGGCATGTCACACCATTTCTGAACAATAATAATATATTGAAAATAGAGGCACGGAGAAAAATTCATCTGGCCAATATGCTTTTTAATGTAATTAAAAGTAAGAATCCAACATATCTACATGAAAAATTATGCTGGAGACTGAGGCCTTACCATTATCCAATAAGATCTAATACAGATATTCTATCTGTACCGAAGCATAGGACATCAGCATTTCGAGGTAGTCTTAAATATGCTGCTATGAGGATTTGGAATGACCTGCCACCGCCTCTAAGACACCTGAAATCCAAATATACATTTAAGGTGAAATACAAAAAGATATTGTTATTTGAACAAAAGATTACACAATAAATGAGTGTAGTAAAATATATTTTAAATAGTAGATACTAGTCGATGACCATGGTGGTGCATGTCTTTTTCCCATTTGCGTTTCTACCAGGAACTTACCCGCCCTGCTATTATGTAACGTTGACAGTTCATGTCGCTTTGGTTTGTTCGATAGCAACCATGCTTTAAAAGCAACTAGAAGGTTGCGTGAAATTGGTATTACGTATTACAATACAAAGCGACTGAGGCACAGCAAACCTTTTGACAACTCTACCCTTTTATCGACATTACGCGGCCATGTTAAATTATACCTATTTAGCCGTTATCTTTGTAGAGTTCACAAACATTTTAACGTGAACGGTTTATAGTTGATAGACACTGAGAATTTAGGGAACGTTGGTTATTTGCGGAAAATTTAAAAACCTTGTGGAATGTTTGGCATCCGAAAGCTATTGTAATTTTGTTTTCTACTGTTCATTGAATATTATAATGTGAGTAAATTATTTTATGTATATCGTAGGCCATTTTAGTTTAATAGTAACAAGATTTTTGTACAGAAAAAATTAATGCAGAAGAGGAAGGGTCCGAATTATAGTCACGTATTTAGGTACAGAACTTTCCAATTTTCATCGTTTTTTTATTATGCCTTATGGCAATGGTAATATAATAATCGCAAAAGACAGGCGTAAGAAAGGTGACTTGGTCGTAGACAAAGTAAACGACTTGGTTGTATTATTATTTGAAATACTTATTTAAAAAAAATTAAAGTCGTCGAAGTTCTATCCTTTATATCTTTTAATTAGTAGTGAAGGAGGTGTTTGGGAGGTACAAGCTCAGATCACATTTCAGTTTTGGAGATATTGCATTGTTAGGTAAGTATGTACCTGCTTGTGTACGATAAACCATAGGTTAAATTAGTATTGCTACCAACAACGCAAGAGCCCTTTTACCAATACTACATGGGTCCAAATCCCGAAATATTTACATGTCTCGATAAACCTACGAGTACATAACCGCCCAAAATTATGCTAAGTTTCAACTTCATATAAAATCAATCAAAACTTGCCCAACTATCGTTTCTATACAAAAGCGTTAATTATTGCCCAAGTTCTGCTCCAGCTCCTAATAATATAATATATATATATATATTACTATACCTACCTACTCTCCCAACTTTCTTCCTCGGCAAATCCCAAAATATGGCACGAGCTACCTTATAAGTTTATTAGTCCCGCAGATCCCCGAGGCAATAGCAAATTTTACACCCACATTTCCCTATATGCATTGGTGGTGGGTGAGCCATGCCTTATTGAAATCTAAACAAACGTACAGATTTGCAGTTATCACACTTGTAAATCTCTGAAGCCACAACGACAAAGCGTGTAAGGATATTATCCCATCAAATTACAAGTACATCAATATTTATTAATTTTGTAGGCTATTGACAATTTTTAAATCAACCGCATAATAATTGTTTGTAAACTTAGTTTTTTAGTTATAAATTTGAAGTCCATTATGCATATAATGGATCCTATATATATCCATCATAATGGATATCGCATCTAAGACGTCATTTCAGTTGCCCACTGAACTTAGATAATACCAAAATTGAATTTTGACAGCTGATTGGCGCAAATCGCAATCAAACTAATATCCATTTTAGTTACATAATACACCTGCTGGCCTGTCTTTTTGTGGGGTATATTTATAATACAGTTACATACAATTTTGAAATCCATTTTAGTTTTTAGCTTGATACAGTAACAAACATTCATGCAAACTTACATTTATAATATTGGTAGGGTAGGATTCCCTGCCTCAATTCATACTTGGTTTAGTAAATCTTAAACCTGTTTCAAATTTGTATCTTGTACTTAGTTGTCTGTGAAGCGATTGATGTATTATAATTTGTTTATTTTTGTTTTCTAAGTCGTGTGTTTTATTGGTATAATTGATAGGCAAGGATTAAACAGTCAATAAATACCGCAATCCAATATCGTGATACTGGTCTCAGTAAATATTGAATCTCATGCGTATTACATTTTCAATAAATATTGACAACAAATTTGTCAGTATTCATTGGTTCACCATTCCGTGTAGACGTGTTTACAATAGGTTTACCTACAATTACATTATGGATTTTAAAACATAAGCTTGTATCGCCATTATGTTAGCATTAAATGTAGGGAAAACATAAATGTGGATGTCCATGCGTTATCAATATACATATTTAAATTTATTAAATGAAATGAAAATATCGGACTCTGAAGATTATAGAAATTACTTTCGTAAGAATAAATTATTTATAATCTATTTTTGAGAATTTAATAGACCGCATACCGCCATATGTTACCAAATAAGATACTCATTTGAGAAGTGCTATAGGTATGAGAGAGATGTTAGCAGTGGCTTTGCGTTACACCGTTGAAGCAAATTCAGGAAGATCGCTCATAGATTTGAGTTATATCAGCATTTTGTTCCCGGCTTCACTCAAAAGATGGATTAGTAACCATTCACAGCTCAGGAAGCGTTTCAAAAGTCTCTATAAATTGTTTAACTAACTATCTTCACGCTGTATCCCTGACGGGGTAGTCAGAGAGGACAGATCGCCAGGTTTCGCGATCCATGCATACTTCTTTCGCTTCTTCGAGATTCATCAATCGCTTCATACAAGCACGTCTGGGTATCCGAGTACTTTTGACCTTTCCGTTTTTGAGCAATCTGCTCACGTGGTCTTCATATGTAAGTCTCGGCCTTCCCTGACTCCTTCTACCCTCTACTTTTGAACAATATATATTCTTCGTCAATCGTTCCTCACTCATTCATTATAAATTGTTTAAGAACAATATTGTAACATTCTACTTCTGCTTCCTCCACTGAACAAGGCGAAGCCACCCGATCTGAGACCGCGGGGCCCCGAGCGCTTCTGTACTTATCAAGTATCTACTAGTATAGTTCTTATAATTCTGGAAAAAAGTGGTTGTGACATACGGACGGACAGACATTATGAATCCATAAGGTAACTTACCGTTTTTATAATTAGTAGTTTCAAAGAAAGCTGATAAAAATTGCTGACAATGTTCACGATAAAAGCGAAATAGTTATCAAAAGGTTACAACAAGTGTCACAAGAGATTTCGTCCGGAAAAATCTAAAACAGAAACTTTTAACTCTCACCCAAAACTATCAAACTAATAAGAATCAGATGTGCAATATCACCTACGCGCAACTCTTTGTCAGAATAGGTGGACTTAAGCCTTAAAATCTTGAAGATAATACAATACAACTAACGACGAAATCAACACAGGATCTAGTAGAATAGGCTCACTACGGTCGTACCCAACAGCCTGGAAGACACAGTATGACGAACTAAAAGCAGCGGATGACAAAACCATGATTTTCTAGGTTCGATGTTCTCAAGGAAATCGACGGTTCCAGTAGAGTGTAGTGTGCATCACGGATAGAAAAACCTATTGGGACAGCGATGACGATATCAGAGCCCCACTAACACGCAATTATATGGAGGCCATCCCTGATATTAATCAAGGGGATTCAGGGTGGTTCTCCAACTACTTAAAAACAATAAATCCCATGGAGAGAACATAATTAGACCGACGAGGGACTGGGTGCGGAAGGCGCCAGAAAGTGTGTTGTAGCATAAATTGGGTGAGCCCTACAGTGGACTGCCATTGGTTGATTTGATTTATCAACAAAAAAAAGAAGGCTGTGGCATACAAGCATACCACCAACTTTATCGAAAATAACTATTTTATTAAAGTGAAAATAGACAATTTGGTTCGAGACGGGGATTGAGCCCGTGACCTTTGCCTAACCAGGACAATGTTCTAGCCACTGAACTACCCGAACCGTACCGAAACAAGTTGAAATTCTTCACTATATTTTAATTGTCATTTTAAGAGTATGATCTATAAGAATAAAATATTTATGTAAAAGTTAGCATACTAATTGCTTTAAAAAAATATTCATCGAAAATGTTTTTTAATTTTTACTCTACAAATGGGAAACAAGTTGCGGCCAGAGTTCAAATGAATGGGCAAGTGTTAGAGTTTGTGGAATCAACTGTGTTCCTCGGTATAACTATTGATGTCAATTTGCAGTGGGGCCCACGCATAGAAAAGACCGCCTCTAAGTTAAGTTCGGCTGCATAAATTGTAAAAAAGATGAGAGAGATAAAATGAAAAACCAACAGTATAATATATTTCATTTAATTCAAATGTAATTGTAACTGCTTCTTTTTTAACCGACCTCCAAAAACGAGGAGGTTATGTGTTCGATCGGTATATTTTTCTATGAAATTGTTTAATAATAATATATTTATTTATATCGAAAAAAAAATATAAAGCTATTGTTTGTAATGAATAGGTAAACCCAAAAATTTCTAGACGAAATTGAAAAATATCTTACTGCTATTTTATCCCTGACCGATGACGAGAATTCCTTAAATACCCTTCCCTACGAAAACTCCAATAATGTAACCCAGAGTGTAAAAAATTTAAAGTGGACAAATACTCAGTCTCGAACTTGATTTCCAAGTAGCGTCTTCTGACTTGCTGGATGAGACGCATTACCAACTTCGCCATCGAGACCTACTCGTAACCGACGAGTTAATCCACCTTTTGCCATCTTAAAGTGACGTAAGGCGCCATTTACCGTTACTTAGCGGTAAATGGCACGTGTAACTGCGCTAAGTAGAGTAGATGGCAAAGAGTCTGAATTTTTATTGCCAGGTGGGTTTTATAACACATGTTTCGTGTGATTTTGTGGGATATTGATTTTCATATATTTTCCAAAACGGATCACATAAACCGAACCTACTCCTGGCACCTTAACCGGTAGGACAGCGTTGTTTTATGTATCGTTTAAATAAATGTTAACCCGTGCGAAACAAGGATGGGCCGATAGTTAGTTACATTATCTCCTAAAATATTCTCATATCTAACATTTGTTCTTTGTACATTTGGTAATACACGCCATGCGTCGCAATAAGATCGCGGTGTGTTCCTCGTTCCACAATTTTACCTAGAACCAATGAAAATTTATGTATTAACGAAAACTAACAGAATGACTCAAAGATATTGCCGTGTAACACACCTTCATGTAAAACGAAGATAAGAGTTGCGTTCTCCACCGTGGACAATCGATGCGCTATCATAACGCACGTGCGGCCCTTGGCTGCCTCGGCTAGCGCTTCTGAAACCACCTGTGGGATTAAACATATTTGAAATAAATTAAAGCATTCTAGGTACCTAATGCAAGTAATATAAGCATTCCACACCACGTACACCTGCACAAATGGTAAATTTCTTTATTTATTTATTTATTTTTAGGAAGACCATCAGCTAAATCAATTACAATACACGACAAAGTAGCAATACAAAGCCATTAATAAGTCTCCACAGATAGTAGCAAAATAACAACATGTAAAGTCAAATAATAAACTAATTGTTCTATAATGAGCAAAGATATATAAACCAGGATCTCTTTTCTCAGTATAGAATCATTTTGGATATTGGATCTAAACGAAATTCCGAAGGGTCCGAACGATAAAAATAATATACTAGCCAATACTGCTAATCGTATATTAACCAAAAGGATTCACACCATATAAAAAATTTCTTAAAGTTATAAACCAGAACTTATAACTAAACAAAGTCGTGATACAGCTATTAGCTATCAGCGCCATCTAGGCCGTTACATGTAATGTCTAACAAAACCATATCGCGATGTAGCATGAACCAATAACGCCATCTATGGAAACTTAAATAATTTAAAACTAGACTTTTAACTATATTCCTATTTGGAGACTAATGTACTCTAGTCATCCAGATACCAAACTAAACCTTGCTAACTAAGCCGGGCGGTGCATGTTTCAACTTAACATTCCGCCCACCAAGGACACAATGAAAGATGTCCTTCCATTCAATCCGCCCACCATGCTAGCTAATCAAGGACACTTAATTAGAAACCGGTAGTACACATAATTTTGATGTAGGTCGTTTTATCAAGGAACCCTTGGTACGAACGGTAACTACCCTAGTTATTTTATCAGGACCCGGATGTTTTTCTTCTATCCTGCCTAGTAACCACTTGCCAGGAGGCATGTTATCTTCCTTGATTAATACTATTGCACCTATGGATGGTTCTGGCTCCTTAAATTCCCACTTATGTCGTTGGAGAAATTGATGTAAATAATCTCGAGACCATTGACGCCAAAAGTCCTGCATCATCCTCTGGTATAGTTGCCATCGTCTCAGGTTATGAATGTTTGTATTTTCATAATTTGAATCTGGTACCACAACGAGTGGTTCCCCGACGAGGAAATGACCAGGAGTTAGTATTACCAACTCTTGTTGATCTGGCACATATGACAATGGTCTCGAATTAAGGCAAGCCTCAATCTGAGCCAAAACAGTAATTATTTCCTCAATGGTTAACGTTGAGTTACCGATAACCCTCTTAAGATGAAATTTGGTGCACTTCAAATTAGATTCCCAGATGCCTCCAAAATTTAGAGCGCTAGGGGGAATAAAGTGCCACTTGGTCCCATTAGTGGCTAGGTAATCAGCTAGTTCCGGATTATAATTAGACCTTTGTTCGTTAAATAGAAATTGCAGTTCACGAGCAGCTCCCACAAAATTAGTAGCGTTATCGCTATGAAGCTCGGCACAACGCCCACGCCTCGCCACAAACCTTCTGAATGCCGCCAAAAATCCTTGCGTCGACAGTTCACTGACGGCCTCTAAATGTACTGCTCTGGTAGACATGCATATAAATAAGGCAATATATCCTTTGTAGGATTTATTTCCTCTGCCCCTTGAGACTCGTATATTTATTGGACCAGCGTAGTCCACACCACTTATTAGAAATGGTTTGTTAGGCGTAACGCGCGATCCAGGCATATTCCCATGAGTTGCGTTCGTGTTTTCGCTGCATATCGAGCACAAGTGACACAACCTTGGTAGTAGCTTTTGGCCAATATTTTTACACCTATAATCCAATATTGTGTTCGCAGATATGCAATCATTCGTTGCGGACCGCCGTGTAGAGTCTTAAAATGGGCATCCGCGACCAATAAGCGAGTTAAAAAGGAGTCCTTTGCTAGGAGTATTGGGTGTTTTTCATCGTATTTTAATTGAGACATTTCTAATCTACCGCCGACTCGTAATATTCCATTGGCGTCTAAAAATATGTTTAATGATTGTAACATTTTCCGTTTTTTAATCAGAGACCCTTCGCATTTCAGCTCTTCTAATTCTTCGGAAAATGATTGTTCCTGAGATTTCCGGATGCATATCTCTCTGGCTTGTTCAATTTCATATGGTAATAAACATAGCAATTTGGGTCCAATAGTTGATGGCGACCTTCTTAAGTTCAGGAATCGCCTGCAATATGCAATCACACGAACGAGTGTATTTAAAGAAGAGAACCTTTGCCAAAATTCGTCCAACATTACTGTATGCACACGAACCTGTTCCAGATTAGTAACAGTGTACTTGGGTTTTATGAAATTCACCTCATTTAATTTCATAAATTCTGGACCATCAAACCACAACGAAAGTGTCGGTAATCCCAGAGGGGAGATACCTCGAGACGCACAGTCTGCTGGGTTTTGCTTAGATGTTACATGAAACCAATGATGAGTATCTAACGTAGTCAAAATTTCCGTCACCCTATTTGCCACAAAGGTTTTCCATCGACTTGGATGGGAGTTCAACCACGCCAAAACTACTTAACTATCACTAAAAGCATACAAGTTAGTTCTCTCTATTCCCAGGACTTCGGCTACTTCAACCATCAGTTTGGCTAAAAGGACAGCCCCACAAAGCTCCAACCGAGGGATAGAAATTTGTTTTATTGGAGCAACCTTTGTTTTAGCACTGACTAAGGTCACATGCACATTTCCACGGTCATCCAGTACTCTGAGATATGTCACTGCTGCATACGCTAGCTTCGATGCATCCGAGAACCCGTATAGCTCTGTTTTCTTTACAGCTTGGTGACTGCTTAGCCATCGTGGGATCCTAACATCAGCTAATGAAGTCAAATGTTGACGGTAAGTAACCCATTCGTCTTGTAAGTTTTTTGGAACCTCTTGATCCCACTCTATTCCCGCTAACCACAGCTTTTGTATTCATATTTTTGCAATGATAATGGTAGGCGCAAGCCAACCAAGGGGATCATATAGACGTGAAATATCGAATATTAATTTTTTTTTTGTTGCAGGTCCAGTCATAGGTGCAAGATCAACAGTATACTGAAAGGAGTCAACGCGTGAATTCCAGGTTAGACCCAATATTTTAGTTGTTTCATCTATTTTAATCCTTAGCTCACCCTCCTTAAGCTTAGTTTCTACTTTTATTTTTTCTAATAATTCTTGACTGTTACTCACCCATTTTTGCAATTGAAATCCTGCTTTACCTAATACCTTTTTCATGTTTTTGTAAATAGTATAGCCATGGTCTACATCTTCCGCTCCAGTCATCAAATCATCCATGTAATAATCATTCAGGATGATTTTCTGCAACTCTGGGTCATCTTGACACTCATCATAAGTGACCTGCTGTAAAGAGCGTACTGCCAAATAGGGTGCCGACGCCGTACCGAATGTCACGGTAAGCAGTTCATACTCCTCCATGTCCTTACCAATATCATCTCTCCATAATATACGCTGATATATAGAATCTTGCCTATTAACTAAAACCTGCCTATGCATTTTTATAATGTCAGCGGCAAGGCAAATCTTGTGCCGTCTCCAACGCATAATCGTATGGCGTAGTTCAGCTTGTAAGGGTGGGCCAATCATTAAATTATCATTTAAAGATTTCCCATTGGCACTCTTACAAGAAGCATCGAATACAACACGAAGCTTAGTTGTATCCCTGTCCTCCCGCATGGTGTGGTAAGTAAAATGCCTGGTCATTACTGTATTCTAATTTTGGAATTTTTATCATATGCTTTAAATCGATATATTCATCAATGACCTTCGTATAGTCCTCCTTCAGTTTCACATTCCTTTGAAATTTGTGTTCCAAGCCATTGAGTCTCTTTTCAGCCATTTTTCTGGAGACACCACAGACAAACCGATAATCCGGATTGTCATCACGAAAAGGTAATCGTACTACGTATCGACCGTTATGATTACGTGTAGTAGTATCTGTGAATAATCTTTCACACCTTATCTCTTCATCTGTGAGCATTCTTTTATTTCCCAAAGGCTCAGCTTCTAATTCCCAAAAGCTTTTCAGTAAGTTATCAACCTCACAACACGAATGCATTACAGTAATGTGAGAATGTATAGTAGATGAATTCTCCACTTCACAAACACCCGAGCAAATCCACCCAAATGCGGTGTTTTGTGCCAACGAGATCCGCTCTGATTCCTTGTAATACCGTCGTGGATAATCTGACTGAATATCTCAGCACCTAATAAGACATCTATTTTATTTGGCCTGTAATACTCAGGGTCAGCCAAATCATCGGACGTCAGGTTTGCCCATTCTATCTTAGTTACCTTTGTAACCGGAAGAAGAGTAGTAACTGACCTCAACACTATGGCATTGACTTCAAATTGGATCTGTGGATTAAACCTTGACCTTATCTTAAATGTGACAGTAGATTTGATGTCACACTTCGGTCACAACCCACTCCCGTAATAGTAGTTTTATATGCCGATTTTTTTAAGCCTAAATAATGAACCATGCTTTCAGTGATAAAAGATCCCTGCGATCCTTGATCCAATAAAGCCCTGACTAACCTGTAAGTGCCGTCCTTCGACTCAGCTTGTACTAAAGCCGTGCTTAGTAGTACAGTCTTATAACTATCTCCTGTCAAAAGACACGACACCAAAGGCTGGTCGGTAACCTCCACTTGCGCAGTAATATTGTGGCTATCCCGTACCACGTCTTCCTTCATCGAATCTGGGTCAGCCGACGAGGTTTTTTGGTGAATTGCCTTAACTTCGTTCCCTTCAGATCTAGAAACATCACTTGGGTGCAATATTGAGTGGTGGCGACGTTTGCACACCTGACAACGAATTATGCTTTTACACTGCTTAGCAGAATGATTACCATTCAAACATAAAAAGCATAACTTTTTATCTACTACAAAACTACGCCGTTTTTCATTAGACAATTTAAGAAATTGCTTTAAGAAATTTGTGATCGTCTGAACAAAACGGACATATTTTAGTTCGTTTTTCATTAACAATATGAAAAGATTTTGTGGCCCGTTTATCCACATTTGGTCTATCCTTTACACCCAAATACTCTAAACCCCTATAACGACTTACCATGAATTCTGAGAATTGGTCAAAGGTTGGTAAGTTATCAGATGGATCGGATGAAACCTTCAACTCCCAGGCCTTTCTAGTGTCCCTGTCCAGTTTAGCGCTAATAATGTGGATAATTAGAATGTCCCAAGATGAAACATCCACCTCCATGTTCCTAATGGCTTCCAAACAATCACAGGTTGTGCTAATAAGGTTTTTAATATCTACAGCTGACTCAGACACCAAACTCTTCTGATTTAACAATCTTTTTAAAATCCCATTTGCTAAAAACCTTTTGTTATTGTACATAAGATCAAGTCTATCCCAAGCTGCTTTATAGTTATCCGATGTTACCTTAAAATTCCTCAATAACTGTTCAGCATCTCCCGTTAAATGTCCCCTGAGATAAAATAATTTTTGGGCATCATCCAACGACTTATTCTGATCTACAAGGCCTATAAACAAATCCCTGAACGTTTGCCATTCCGTATATTTACCGGAAAAACAGGAATCTTAATTTCCGGTAACTTTACTCGACTTTTTACACTATGTGCGGGAGAGACAGAATCGACTTTAGCATCTGAATCAGTACCTTTAGATTTATACAACAATTCCTTTAATTCACATTTAAATAGAACATACAACTCTTCTACATCATCATAAACACCATTTTTGTGATAATCAGATGCCGCTAAGTCACTCCTCTTCACCTCAGTAATTACTTTTGTATGAGTACTTGAAAATAGACTCCATTGCTGCTCTAAATTTTCAAGTCTCGTTTCCAAATAAGGAACTGTTAAACGATCCTTAGGGCATTTTTTAAAATTAGTTCTAACTTTCACAATTTTTACCTTTATATCTTCTTGTAAATTAATCAATGGTTCCATTGTTACCAAACAACAAAACACTTGCAACTTTAAAGCTGATCAAAACAAATTAATTCGGTACTTAAAGTAAATATTCTAAGTCTACAGACTAGTTTCAACCCTATCAATTCAGATGACTGTTTAAAACTATATTCTTATTAAGCAACAACAATTTGAGATACACTACTAAGTGACAATCCCTTACAAAACCATGATCTTAGTAAACACACAATAAATTATCTGAAAGTTAAATTTTGTTAAAAATTACAAGTGTTTACAACTCAAATTATTTCTTAGTGTAATCGGGCATAGGTTCCCCGTTGGTACCACTTTTTACTTAAAATTATTACAAGTCTAAACTAAGAACCAAATTAGAACCTTAAATAAAACAACTTTATAATACAAGTAAAGTAAACTAAAAAAAGTCTAAATGCTTCTGCGTTGCTAAGTTACTTTAATCTTGAACTTGCTTTCTCCTACTTGTAAATAAAGGTTTAAAAGTACTCACAGTTAACACAGCACTCACTGATAACACTTTGACGTGTAGCTTGCAGCCTGTTGCGCCCTCTAGCGCTCTCCAACTGAACCGTACAATGCTCCTCCACAGCTCACGCTCCTCCTCCGGGTGTATGTTCCCAGTTTCACCGCCGACAAGACGCAGCACGTAGCGTCCGTCCTCTGCAGGGATGTGTTCTGGCCAGCGATCCACTAACCAGTAGAAGCGTCGCAGGTGGATTGCCAAATCCACCACTTGATGACTGACAACTTTTCAGTAAAACCGACTCGTAAGGATCATAAACGAAATTCCGAAGGGTCCGAACGATAAAAATAATATACTAGCCAATACTGCTAATCGTATATTAACCAAAAGGATTCACACCATATAAAAAAATTCTTAAAGTTATAAACCAGAACTTATAACTAAACAAAGTCGTGATACAGCTATTAGCTATCAGCGCCATCTAGGCCGTTACATGTAATGTCTAACAAAACCATATCGCGATGTAGCATGAACCAATAACGCCATCTATGGAAACTTAAATAATTTAAAACTAGACTTTTAACTATATTCCTATTTGGAGACTAATGTACTCTAGTCATCCAGATACCAAACTAAACCTTGCTAACTAAGCCGGGCGGTGCATGTTTCATCTGAATAGGATCAAAATGGAATAATGTTTGCACAATAAAACTGAAGTTATTCTGCTCTTCACTAAAAAGTCAAAATAATGAAAAGAGTTTAGACGATGACACATCGTGCAATAGGCGATAAATTTACTCGCATTGTATTACGAAGTGATCTACAGAACTTCCACAAAAATATTGCAAATTAAACTTTGCCATAACTTAAGGAGAGTTGATACCTAATAAGAGAGAGTAGAGAAATTTAGTCGATGCACACGCGCCGCTTCTGCTCCACAGTACCGTAGCACTAAGGGGTGGTGTAAAGCGAGGCAGACAAGCTCACCCGCTCGCTGTGGGCGTCGAGCGCGGAGGTGGCCTCGTCCAGCAGCAGCAGGCGCGGCGCCCGCACGAGCGCGCGCGCGATGCACACGCGCTGCTTCTGTCCGCCCGACAGCTGCGCGCCGCCCGCGCCCAGCCGAGTCTCGTAGCCCTGGGGATCAACGCTACTGTACAGCCGGGTTGTCTATCAAAATATATTTTTCGCAAACATGCACGAAAATATTGTCATTGTTTTCTAAAAAAGAACACACGAGGTACCGAATTTTCGGATAAATAAAATAATATTCATTGCTGGAGCGTTTTTTGAATTTGGAATATGATTACGCTCCAGCAATGTTGTATGAAACGGCGTGCTAGGTAATTCGACACTCGAATTTTCGGATAAAGAAAATAATATTCATTGCTGGAGCGTTTTTTGAATTTAGAACATGATTATGCTCCAGCAATGTTGTATGAAACGGCGTGCTAGGTAATTCGACACTCTCTGACTGGATCTCTTTTATGATTCTTGGCGTTGTTTAATATATGAGAAAGGAGGATTCTTGGGCATAAATAATGTCTTGCCGCGTAAAATCTACTAAAGAAAAAAAATCAATACCATTATCTTTTAGTAATTGCCCCTATATGACTAACGTAACTTTTAATATTAATTAGTGTGTTTAATGTCCCTGCGTTCTTTTGATACAAACACTATAAATGCCTCGGCGGAAATAGCAATTGCCTGCCTCGTATTAGTAAAGTCCGCGCCTACGGCTCGGAAACTCATACTCGACCTATTGCCTATTAACCTTTGCAATAATGCACTATTGAATGTTAAATAAATTTAATTGTCAAAGAGACTAATATAAATGTTCGGTTTGGTGAGAAAAGAAACTTGATGTCATTGCAAGCAACAAAGAATGAATTTTTATTATCAAATACGCTAGTATACGTACAGATAAGTAGTATTAACTCTTCGCATCAACACAGTTCTTCAGAAACGCTTCGCCGAAATACATTTCAGCGAAATTACTTTTCTTCATACATCTTAAAACATGTCACCGAACAAACTTTTAACCAGAAACACTTCATCGAATGACATTTGTCTGAAAGTTGTTGATTATTCAATAAGCGGTAATATATCCATAATTGTCTTTGAGAACAGTGACTTAATCTTGCAAATCTCGTGACCCATGAGCTTACCACGCGTTAAATGACGTTAGTAAAGTCAGGAAATAGATTGAATCATTTTAGAACGATAATAAAGGAGGGGAGGAGGATCCCACCACACACCCTCGATTCGTCAATCCTAACGCACTTAGTCACTTAGTGGCACTTAGTCAACTTCAACTTAGACTAAGTGCCACCTTGTAAAGCGGAATATTGCAAAAAGTTTTGACAACCTGGAGGGTAGGGTTTCCTTTTGCCTCTCCTACATCCTTTTCCTTGAGGAGTTCGGTTCGTCATTCCTCCGTTACAATTGGTGGAGGTTATCCTCGACCGTTGTGCGTTAGGATTGACGAATCGAGGGTGTGTGGTGGGATCCTCCTCCCCTCCTTTATTATCGTTCTACGATGGATTTCCGCCATGTAACGCCCGATTCAATTAGTTGAATCATTTTAATATAACATAGAAAATATTTTTCTCAAACATGTATGGATTATTTCGAAAAAAGAATACGCGGTGTACCGCATTTACGAACAAAGAAAATGAAATACGTTATTGGAGCGTCTTTAGAATTTGGAACATTACAACGTTCCAGCAATGTTGTATGAAACGGCGCGCTGGGGTTATTCTGGTTATTAGATACTCTTTGATTGGATCTCTTTTATCATTCTTCTTCAGCGGACGCTTACTGTAGGTAGGTATATTAGAAACCTATTTTCTAAAATAAGTGCATTTATCTTGTTTCATGTGTGTGAGTTGTGAGTGATGGATTTTGGGATATAAAAGTGTCAACGTGCTATAAATATTAAATAAATATTCTGGGACACTTTTTCACACAGTATAATCTAGCCCAAACTAGCTGTAAGCTTGTGCTATGGGATCTAGAAAACTGATAAAGAAATTTAAATATTTCTAAATAAATACATATATTATACATAGGAAACACCCACACTCCGAAACAAACATTTGTAGATCACACGAAAATTTGTTCTGAGATGGTGGAGATTGGTGGTTCTTGATAAATAAATATTGTACCTTTTCGCACGCCCTTTTAGGTATACGACGATGTGATTGAAGTTAATGGTGACATATTGAGTTTAATAATTTACAAAGGTGAAGTTTGTATTATAGGATGTGTGTTGTTGTGGCTGGCAAAAGTGGAGTGGTTAACTACCTCTTAGGTATTGTCCACCTAAACATCGCAGCAACTTTGCCACTTCGTTTTTGTAGGTGAGTCTGTCATTACAGGTATCAAAATGGTGTTCGAACTATCGACCATTTTTATTCTATTTATGGCATTCAAAAATGCGTTATTATTCTATTTCTTCAATGTTTATTTTATCCAAGTGGCTAGACTTATAATAGGGAGTGTTATCGGGGATTTGATTAAATGCGAACCGCCCGGTAAAACAGTATATGGTTAAATTTTGAAATCAATTACTTTTGACTTATTTTGAATTTAAATAGATTAATACGTTTGGATTTTATATTTTTAAATATGACACTCTGTTGATATTTTATAAATACTAAAAATAATTACTATTAGTTCACACCCCCCTCTTTTTGTAAGATTATAAAAATAGGAGCTTATATAAATAATCAAGCTTCTTTTCATTATATAACTAGTTTGTCTTCTTTACAAACAGTGCTACAGGAGAACAAGCTATCAGCTACAGGAGAATAAGCAAATCTTTAAAATCAGTAGCAACATCAGTAATATCTCCAACACTAACTAACTCATTCAACAAATGACCTTGTTGTATGGCTATACGTACATACCTCATAATGATCTGGTGGCTATCTATCAACATTATCATCACAGCTGATTGACGGTAATGCGGTATTTCGGAAAAGTGTATTTCGAAGAAAAGTATTTTCTGCGAACTGTTCAATTAAGCTTTTATCGGAAAAATGTTTTTAGACGGACTGTTCTCGACCAAAGGTATTTTTGGAGAACTATTTCAGAAAATAAGTATGAGCACTGTTAACTCTTCATGTAAAACTGTGTCACAATCTTTTTTTTTTGTATTAGTCCCAGGCTATAGAAAATGACCTGCGGTAAAGAAACGATGAAGGTATGTATGTTGGCAGCTTTGCAAGCGGCGACGATGTCAGCCATGTCGACTTTTCTGGTGTTGTCTCCGTACGCGATGTTCTCGGCCAGCGAGCGGTCGAACAGCACCGGCTCCTGCTGCACCACGCCCAGCTGCTGGCGGAGCCGCGGGAGGCTCAGCGAGCTCCTCGTGTCAACGCCGTCCAATTTCTGTACAAATATTTTATATTACTCGATTGTCTCGGTGGCGCAGTGGTAGTGTATGAGACTGCCGCGACTGAGGTCAAATAATTGTGTGATATACATGGATGTATATAGAAATATAAAGTATGTTTATCAGTCGTCTAGATCCCATAATAGAAGCGTATATTATTTACTTAGGGCTAGACGCCACTGTGTAAAAAAATAATGTCCCACAATATTTATTTATTAATTTCGTTTACTGCCTAATGTAAATAAACGCCATGGTTTGTACAAAACTCTTATTTAATACTTAAGTTGCCTTTGATGTAAAAAGAGAAATAAAATGGAATATCGGTGTTGAAAGTTGAAAATATGCACACACATAAATGCATAACACATATTTAGCCAATTTTAATTACATACATAAATACATATTGTCACCCCTTAATGCCCGAAAGGCTAGGCAGAGGCATAATGTACGCCCATATTTCCTGTATCAATGCATTTTTGTCCTACGTATCAGGTGGTGAGCCCATTGCCGTGTTGGATCTGGCGACCTGCTGTTGAAAATTTTCAAGCCGCCCATGAGTCCTTCAACCAGGCTTAACGAAGCACGGAAACGCTCGCACATGTAAATTCTACAAAGTGGCCACCCATCCAGGGACCACCTATAGCGAATGTTGCTTAACGCAGTGATCGTTTACAGAACACTGAGTCAGCAGGGCCACGAGCGTTTCATTCGATTTAATTTCATAAATACAGTTATATACACATCTACATTAATATATATATAGACTAGATGACGCCCGCGGCTTCGTCCGCGTAGATAAGTTTTCCTGTTCCCGTTTCCCACAGGAACTTGTTTCCGGGATAAAAAGTAGCCTATGTGTTATTCTAAAGTATCTTTACTAATATTGTAAAGCTGAAGAGTTTGTTTGTTTGGTTGAACGCGCTAATCTCAGGAACTAGTGGTCGGATTTGACAAATTCTTTTTGTGTTAGATAGCCCAAGGCTATATATCATTACTCTACTACACTGGGGAGCAGAGCAGTAGTCATAAATGTCGACAAATCGGGCAAATATTTATGCATCGTTGTAGAATTTATAAGCGACGGGATTAAATAGCTGCGACGGGAGGTCGAAATATGGGCGAAGCTGTGGGGGTCATCTAGTAAGCTATATTATTGTAAAGTTTCATTAAAATCTATTCAGTAGTTTTTACATGAAAGAGTAACAAACATCCACCCATACTTTCGCATTTATAATATTATTAAGAATCATAATTTATACATACACAATACAATATATTAATAATATATTGCATCTGTTGATAACTAAGCCAAGTAAAACTTCGCCGTAATAAGTTCAAAATAATATCGTGGATACTTCTAAATACTAAACAATACAATACAATGTCGAACTTACAATAGTTCCAGTATCGGGATCATATAATCTCTGTATTAGTTGTAAAACAGTCGACTTGCCGCACCCCGACGCGCCCACGAGAGCCACGCTGGATCCAGCGGTCACGTTTAGCTCTATTCCTCTTAATACTTCGCGTGACTTTCGTGTTGGATAAGAGAACTTCACCTCGTTAAACTTTAAATTGCCCGTAGTATACTTAAAAATAAAATAAATCTATATTAATAAAATTACAAGGTGTCACAATTACCAATCAACGCCGAAACCCTAACACCTAGAAATTGAATGTTATCAACTCCCAAGAAAGGATATTCAAAATTCCGTCCCGAAGTGTGTCGGGGGCGAAGCGGAGCCACAGCGAGATTATTATAAGTCTTAGCTTAATCAAAGTGGTGACAGTATTTACCCATTTTTTATCACCTTGGACATCGTGGTGCGTCCTCACCGAGGGCTCTCTATGGATCACTGATAATATTCTCCCCGCCGAAATGCCGACTTTGTTGAAACTAGACGTATAGATCAGTGTCTGACCCAGCATGAACGACCCGAACACCAGTGCTTCAGTAACCCTAGCAAAAAAACAAGTTTTATAACATATAGAATCCTACAGTCCAGAGAAGTCTCACTTTTAATAACTCTGTGATGTGATGTGAACGTTAGTGCAATATGTAATCGACCGCTGCAACGTGTAGTTGAACATAGTCTCCACAATTTGACACGGTCACTCCGCCAAATTAAATGGCGTCCCGCCTTTATTAGGTTAGCCGACTCGCGTTTATTCGCTCCGGTTAAATATCTTTACTTACAGTAGTATAACTTTGTACTCCAGCGATCCGTTCGCTACCAAGGTGGAGCCGTAGTAGAAGCAACAACAGCAACACACGAGAGGCGCATACATACCCACGGACATTACAAAACCTTTCAAGTACGCAGTGCCTCTTGTTGCGGAACAGGCTTCACTTAACGATTTTTGGAATTTGTCTAGGAATGTCGTCTCTAAGCCTGTAAAAATTACGGTGGACACAGTCAAAAAAATAATATAAATATGGTACTACATGCGCCGCCACATTTGTAAGGTTCGGTTACTGTTAAGGTTTTACGTATTAACATAATAGCGTTCTGGAAACGATTACTGTTCTGTCATTTTGCGCTACGATTAGACTTGATGTGTGTGACAGTCAGTTGCATTTTCAATTACCAGCGTTTCTGTGCTTCGTAAAGCTCATTAAGTCACCCATTTCAAGTTAACAATAGTGTCAACTTGAAATGGACAAGGGCAGGTTGTGACTTCTGCGTATGAAAAAAAAATCTTTAACTTGACTCTACGACTACCATGTTATAGGCAGCTGGCTTAGTTGATATGATGATCATGATCATTTCGAAACTGTAAGTTGAATAAAATAACCTTACCCAAGCTTTGGACAGTTTTAATGCTGATTATTGCTTCTGTTGCTACACTGGAGGCCTCTTCCATAGCGTCGCGTTCAGCTATTTGCGATGATTGAGATACTTGCCCCTCCAACCAGGTACTGCCGACCATCTAAGGATTATTGACAGGTATCTATATACTCCGTGAAACGACGCACGCCATCATCATTATAACCGGCAATATGTGTGTGTTATACTTTACCCACCAGAGGTAAGACTGAAGCTAAAACCATAGTCAACCTCCAGTCGAAGAACAAGCCCATACAGAGTCCAATGAGCACGGAACTGATTCCTTGCAATATGATGCCAACTTTCATACCCGTAGCGTTTTGCACATCTGCCGTGTCGCTACTGAGTCGCGAGCAAAGCGCTCCCACTGTATTAGTCTGTTTATCATAAAAAGCTATTTCCTGAAAATAAAAATAGAAATGTAATACATAAAATTAGTTTTTATGATAAGCTTATACTGGGTGCAATGAAATCCGACCGACATCTTGGGTGCCCAAGTCAGCCTCAACAGTAAGCGATGCCACTGCTGACGACGGACGAGGCTATCGTTCCACTGTTTTTCCAAAAATCAAGCAACCCGTCATATAGTATAGGTACTCTCTTTTAAAAACCATTACTTTTGTCTTGTTTAGATTCACATTCATACCTCTGCTTTTGGGTTATTCACCATTTCGACACGGGTGGCTGGACACACGTGTGATCAGTTGGTGAAACTCCAAAAAATAATATTTAATATTTCTTCATCTGCACACGCCAGGATTTTTAAGCGTGTCCACATAGTGAAACTTAAATTAAATTCTTTAATGTTATCGTCAACTGGATATACCTAAGATTTTTGAAAAAATAGGTACAGTCATGTTAAGAATACTTTCATTCGTAGATTTCATAAATGAGGTGAGTTCATGAAAAATATTTCAAACGTCATCATTTTCAAAGTTGGAGACATATTATTACATTATTAGACATATTACATATTGGTTTAGTGTGCCTCTGCCTACTAATTTTGACTGAAACTTTTTTAAAATGTCGTACGATATCGACGCGTGTTTCGCCTCCACACGAAGCATTATCTGGACTATTTGGCAGCAACAGTCTTAATAATGCTTCGTGTGCGAAAAAGCGGAATTTTGCAAAAATAGCATTTACCACAAAATAATTATAGTTTTTAAATTGGATTTCTGCCATGTAACGCCTGATTCAATTAGTTATTTAAATAGAAATATGTAGTTCTGATTATTTAAAATTGTTGAAATTTTTAAGATTGTAAAATAGGGGAATCGTATGTGTCAATGAAAAATAAATTTGTCATTTTAAAAGATAATAATAATTTTAACTAGAAAACTAACGTTATTATTACACATTATAAATAAGTAAACGGGATTACTCACGTTTTTACGACCAGTAATAGACCGACCGGTTTCAGCTGTATTTAGACAGCCTTTTTCAGAGGTGCGAACCGTTTGCCGAGCACTCTTTACGCACACTGCGCGCATCCGCTCTCGCCGCTCGCGCGCTGCCCGCGTTTTGTTGTTTGGGTATTCGGTGGACGTAGGGTTGCGCCGAGGCACACGTGAGATCCGCTTCACTATCGCTGCCATCCAAACTATTTGGAGCGTCTCTGCATGCATAGCTCACTGTGTCTTTAACAGACTCGCTTTCCGAATAACAACGAGCACCACGAAGGCACGGCTTCCATGTAGGAGGTAAACTCCAGCCCCCATCTCTATTAAAATTCGGCCGCCTCCCTATCTCTATGGCTTCTCGAATTTTCCGGGGTACAAAGTGCTTCTCCCGCGACAAGATCTTCACCTTATCAAAACGGATAAAGTGACGCGTATCAGAGCTCAGTGCATGCTCCACCACCGCGGATCCGTTGATATCTTGGTTCTTCATAGAACGTATGTGCTCGCTGAGTCTCGTAGAAACGTTCCGCTTTGTCTCCCCGACGTAACATTTTCCACAATCACAGGGAATCATATAAACACCGGGGACACCCAGAGGGTCTCCTTTATCCTTTGGAGAGCGCAGTAGATGTCGAAGTTGTGTAAGGGGACGGAAGATAGTCTTGATGCTGTATCTTCGGCGTAACAAGTGTCCTACCACATCCGTCACGCCTTTGACATATGGGAGGAAAGCCACCGCTCTCTCCACCGATGCAGGGCGAGTCCGTGCACACGTATTAGCCACCCGCCAACTCTGTCTCCAGTTGTATCCGTTGCTGCACAACACACCCTTCACATGCTCCAGCTCAGTATCCAGGTATTCCGGGTCACACAATCTCAAAGCCCTGTTGATAAGCGTCCGTGGAACTGAAGCGAGATGCGATGGGTGAGTTTTGATGTCGTGTCGCTGTTTACAAATATACCGATAGAGGACGTACTTGAGATAATAGCCGACCTATTAGAATACACTGGCATACCTATCGAGTTTATGGAGTTGATACGCTACATACTGACTAGCGGCTATTTTGTGTGGAAGGGTGAATACTACCTTCAGATCGACGGTGTAGCGATGGGTTCTCCTATAGCTCCAGTTGTAGCCAACATATTTATGGAATGGTTTGAAGATACCTCATTGGCTAACATTCCATACAAGCCGAGACACTGGTGGCGTTATGTGGATGACGTGTTTGTCATTATTCGGAGGGATAGTGTAGGGCCATTGTTGCAACACCTGAATGGTCTCCATCAGAAGATTGCATTTACCGTGGAATACGAGAAAGACGGAGCCTTGCCTTTTCTGACTGGACGTACTGGTGAAGCGAGATTCGAGTGGATTTACAGAAAGCCAACTCACACAGATAGGTATCTGAGAGCGGATTCACATCATCACGCATTTCGCTTCAGTTCCACGGACGCTTATCAACAGGGCTTTGAGATTGTGTGACCCGGAATACCTGGATACTGAGCTGGAGCATGTGAAGGGTGTGTTGTGCAGCAACGGATACAACTGTAGACAGAGTTGGCGGGTGGCTAATACGTGTGCACGGACTCGCCCTGCATCGGTGGAGAGAGCGGTGGCTTTCCTCCCATATGTAAAAGGCGTGACGGATGTGGTAGGACACTTGTTACGCCGAAGATACAGCATCAAGACTATCTTCCGTCCCCTTACACAACTTCGACATCTACTGCGCTCTCCAAAGGATAAAGGAGACCCTCTGGGTGTCCCCGGTGTTTATATGATTCCCTGTGATTGTGGAAAATGTTACGTCGGGGAGACAAAGCGGAACGTTTCTACGAGACTCAGCGAGCACATACGTTCTATGAAGAACCAAGATATCAACGGATCCGCGGTGGTGGAGCATGCACTGAGCTCTGATACGCGTCACTTTATCCGTTTTGATAAGGTGAAGATCTTGTCGCGGGAGAAGCACTTTGTACCCCGGAAAATTCGAGAAGCCATAGAGATAGGGAGGCGGCCGAATTTTAATAGAGATGAGGGCTGGAGTTTACCTCCTACATGGAAGCCGTGCCTTCGTGGTGCTCGTTGTTATTCGGAAAGCGAGTCTGTTAAAGACACAGTAAGCTATGCATGCAGAGACGCTCCAAATAGTTTGGATGGCAGCGATAGTGAAGCGGATCTCACGTGTGCCTCGGCGCAACCCTACGTCCACCGAATACCCAAACAACAAAACGCGGGCAGCGCGCGAGCGGCGAGAGCGGATGCGCGCAGTGTGCGTAAAGAGTGCTCGGCGAACGGTTCGCACCTCTGAAAAAGGCTGTCTAAATACAGCTGAAACCGGACGGTCTATTACTGGCCGTAAAAACGTGAGTAATCCCGTTTACTTATTTATAAAGATAATAATAATATCCAATTACTATGTATGCCTGCTTCTGAAAAGAAATAAACACATGTTTCAGCATTTGTCAAACTCTGCCCTTTAGGGAAAATAGGGAATCAAGGTTGGTATGAAAGTATTTGATAATAATAAATGGCATGGGTTAGAGATGTCGGGTGCAATGGGTGTTCGAAGAATGTCACGGGCAAAGCCGGAGTCTACACCTAGTAATTGTGTTCTATCACTTCGAGTTCCACAGAAATAACGAAAATAACATCATTGTAATCAAAATATACCGAATAACTAAAAATAATCACACACAGTCATAGAAAAATCATTTCAGAAATACTATATAACTCGTGAAAATATTGTTGTTTTTTTTAAGGTATGTCACTAATAATAATAATAAACATTAAATCATAGCATATTATTATAAAATATATTTTTCATTTATTTAAATTTTTCTATAAGTGATACATACAGAGATTACGACTCAAAATTTATCTACGTGACTGTACTTTGTCATTATTTTGGGTAAAATATGAAAGTGTATCCAGTTGACGAAAACATTACATTATTAAATTTAAATTTCACTATGTGGACACACAAAAAAATACTGGCGTGTCCAGATGACGAAATAATAAATATAATTTTTTAGAGTTTAACCAACTGATCACACGTGTGTCCAGCCTCCCGTGTCGAGATGGTGAATAACCCCTGCTTTTTGGCGCATCTTGCATAATGATAGCTAGCAACTGTAACTCCTCTATCATGCTAGTATTACCTGGTCATCAGCGTAACATTTTAAGGCCAGTTCATTCATTCTTAAACCATACGCACTATCTTGCTAATATTTCAAGCAATGTACAAGTTAAATAGCCAATGTGTCTAACCTTTTCAAGTTAAAAATGTTGTGCAAGGTTCGTTGACCCCGATACAAGCATTGGAGCTCGGATATAGAGCACCATTCTGTCATAGACCTTTTCCAAGTCTACAAATAAGTAAAAGACCTTCTGACTTTTCCCGAAAAGAAAACACCTGATCCATGTATCTTACTTACTTTCTTTTAAATCTTATTTTTTTTGTATTTTACGTACTTTCATACTTGCTGTGACTTTTTTCCTTGTACAACGGTACGATGATAAATTTATACAAATCTTATATGCCTATCAGCTATAAATTCTCGAAGTTTTTTATATGGTATACATAAGTTAAGTTTAGTTTTCACACGATATAGAATGATTAGGATTTAAAATTGTCCGAGACTACCAGGATTTAATTGGTCGTGCTAATGAGTGTCTAGCAAATAAAACCATTTAGCCTTTTTGTTACCACCTCACTAAAAAGGCAACGGGTTCAAAATTTCTTCCAAATTTAACACCTAAAATAGAAACATTTTATTAAATTTATTCGGCCCTTTAGACCCACCCCAGTTCCGTGCTTTTGGAAGGCACGTTAAGCCGTTGGTCCCGGTTGCCAATAAAATGGCAGTCGTTAAGCCAAGTTGAAGGCCTTATGGGCGGCTTAAAAAATTTCAACAGCAGGTTGCCTCAGCCAGTTGCCCATTTCAACACGGCAATGGGCTCACCTACTGTGGGACACAAATGCATACGGCGAAATGTGGGCGTTTAATATGCCTCTGCCTACCCCTTCAGGAATAAAGGCGTGACAATATGTATGTAGGATGTAAAATTGTAAAAGTACAATAAATATTTGATCACAAAAGTCTAGACATAGATCGAATAGATCGCCGTGCAATGATTGTTGACATCACCATCCCTCACGATGAGAACCTCATAAAAGCCAAGGTAGACAAATAAAAGAAATAATTCCTTTTGGCTCACTACTAGTGGTAGCTTGGTCCCTGTACCCAATATCGGTGGGCCACTATATTTCATATTTTTAAATGTATTTTTGTAGATATATTTCCCGCTTTCTTTCTCAGCCTTGTGTCTACAATCACAAAAACAATCATGGCTTCTCTGGATTAATTCTAATCTTGTAAGAAAGTGGAAATATTTGTAGTTAATCGTTGTATTAGTACAACAAGAGTTGTGTCGTAACAAACTTCAAGCAAACTTTTTCTTTTGTTCATTCACTTGTTCATCACACTTTGTTCATTCACTTGTTCATCACACTTTGTTCATTCACTTGTTCATCACACTTTGCTCGCTTTACTTTCATATCCATTACGATCCTCTCGTTCTGAATACGTAGAATATCGCTCACAATCTTCCTCTTATTTTGATCCTTTGACAGTCTGTGACACCGCGCGTATATATATAAAAGATGCGGGTAAGTCCAACCTTCAGCCTCAAGCAAAAGGAGTCTTCGGCTTACACGGTCATTTATTTTTACCGATAGTAGTATACTAACTGTATACGGTGGTTACACCAGTAGGCCGTACACATCCTTGTATTGTGGCGACACATTCTTACCTCATTATTAAAATATCAAGCCGTCCCTCTCGCATACCTTATCTTTCAGTTCTTCTCTAACAGGGATAGCCACTTTGCTACATGGAAGTAAAGTGGCTATCCTTAGCCTACTTTTCACACGTGAAACGTGAAAGGGTAGTGACGGACAGAGTTCCAATGAGTAACAAGGATACAAAGTCCACCTAGACTGAGTACCGCTAGTCCAAGCAAGGCTGGCTTTACAATCAGGCACGTTACAACAAGGCTTGCCTCTAGCCACGCAGCACATCAGGACGACAACTTTGGCTTTTCGGCGAGAGAATAAGGTAGAAAAGCATTAGGGATAGTACAAATGATGACATAGGAAAGGGGCTAGGATACAGTGAATCAGTCTAAACCTATTTTTGCATCTAATCCTTAAATTTAAATCAGCCAGGACAGTCGTTACACTCTTTTTTAGGAAAGCGACCAAAAGTAAAGGGAAGCCTTGGAGCGGCGAAGGTGGTGCTCGGTGAGTCTAAGGGTGGACGCAAATGTGACAAGGAAACTTGGTGGTGGAACGACGCAGTCCTGAGGGAGACCAGGGAGAAGAAATCCCTCTTTAAAAAGTGGCAAGCGACCGGATCTCCCGAAGACCACGACGCGTACAGGTCTGCCAAGCGCGCCACAAAGAGAGCTGTAGCCAGAGCCAGACGAGACCACCACTTAAAACCTTTGTATGATACGCTGGAGTCGTCTGAGGGGCAGAAGCTCATCTATAAGCTGGCGCGCTCCAGGGTCAAAGCGGCACAGGATATATCCAAGTGTCGCTGTGTAAAAGACCCTGAGGGCAACCTGTTAAGCGAAGACCTAGCGGTAAAGGAGAGATGGCGCTCGTACTTCCACGAGCTGTTTAATAAACAGCATAAAGAGGTGCAGCCTCCGGACCTCCCTCCGAATCAGGGACTAGTGCCACCGGTAACGCCTGGAGAAGTCCTGACTGCGCTTCGCCGCATGAAGAATCGGAAAGCTGTCGGACCCGATGGAGTCCCCATCGAAGCCTGGAAGGCGATGGGTCCTCGCGGTGTGGGCATCTTAGTAAACCTTTTTAACCGCATACTCCTCAGCGGGCAGATCCCAAACCAATGAAGACTGAGTATTATTACTCCAGTCTTCAAAGGTAAGGGGTCAGTGCAGGAGTGCGGGAGCTACCGCGGTATAAAGGTGATGTTCCACACCATGAAGATCTTTGAGAGGATTATAGACTCTCGGATCCGGCAGGAGTGTACTCTCTCGGGGTGTCAATATGGGTTTCGCCCTGGTCATGGGACCACGGACCTTGTTTTTGCCCTGAGGGTTGTCGCAGAGAAATACAGGTCGAAGAACACGCCTCTGCACTGTTTGTTTCTAGACATGCAGAAGGCCTTCGACTGTGTTCCTCGTGCGATGATCTGGTGGGCACTGCGGTCCAAAGGGGTTCCAGAGGTCTATATTGACACTATCCGGGACATGTACTGTGACTCCGATTCAATGGTTCGGACTGCTGTTGGCGACACGAATCCCTTCCCCATCACCGTCGGGGTACACCAGGGTTCTGTCCTTAGTCCGCTTCTGTTCAGTGTAATATTAGACGAATTGTCGGACAGCATCAAAAACCCGCATGAGCAGCCTCCATGGTTGCTCATGTATGCTGACGATATTGCGCTGGCAGACGCGGACAGGGGCAGATTGGTGCGACGTGTAAAGGCGTGGAATTAGACGCTTGAGAACGGCGGTCTGAAACTAAATGTGGCGAAGACCGAGTACTTGGCACTAAACTCGACAGATCCCACATCCGTCCGCATAGGCGGTGATTTGGTCGAGCGCAGGGACCAGGTTAAATACCTCGGATCTGTTTTTCACACGTCCAGTGACATCGATTGCGATGTCAAGTCACGCATTGCTGCCGCATGGGCCAAATGGCGGGAGATGACCGGTGTCATTTGTGATCCTAAAATGCCGATCCGGTTGAAGGGACAGGTCTACAAAACCATTATTAGACCTGTCCTTTTACATGGCAGTGAGACGTGGCCGATATTGTAGCGACACAAGCAGGAGCTGCGTGTCACGGAAATGAAGATGCTGCGGTGGATGTGTGGAGTCACGCGGATAGACCGCGTGAGGAACTCTCGCATCCGCGGCAGCCTTCACGTCCGTGACATTGCAGACAAGTTGCAAGAGTGTCGCCTTCGTTGGTACGGTCATGTCTTGCGGCAACCGCCGGGCTACGTAGGTAACAAATGTCTGGCCATGTCAGCCCCGCCGGGTCCCGGTAAGAGGGGAAGACCCAAGAAATGCTGGCTTGACGTCGTAAGGGATGACATGCGCGCCAATGGTCTCACTACAGGGGATGCCGACGACCGTGCGAAGTGGAGGAGAAAATGTAGGAAAGCAGACCCCGGGCGTCGCGAGACGCAACTGGGACAGACGCTCGGATGATGATGATGATCAAAAGTAAAGGGAAATTATTCAAAATTATGTGTAAGTATATAAAAGATACCTGTCTCAATAAAGCTCCAAAATATTGCGTCCGTAGACGTGAAGTCATTTTCAGGCCAGCCGTGGTGAATGCGAAACTTTGTAGGCACATACAGGCGCCCGAAACACACGCCACTACTAAGAACAGGGCCGCGTATAAATCTGCTAAATATAATATTTGTTCGTGGTCTTCTAAAACAAATATCTGAAAACAATTAAACCTTACTGTTATTCCTAAATAAACGGTTGTACTCATGTGTATATTTCGGGATCGCCCGACTAGTTTCGGACCTAACAGAGGTCCTTTTTCAAGAGAAGCGTCAAGCCACGTCGGAAGCTGCGCTGGTACCGGCAGGCGTGCTCGGCCACCGCTGATCTATTGGTGTCCATACTTTTCATACTGCGTATGTGCTCCTGCAGTCTTGTTGATATGCTGCGACGAGTCTCACCTATATAGCTACTATTTTTATGTAGTACTATATATACTATATAACTAGTAGGGAGATCCCCAAATATACACGTGAGTACAACCGTTTACTTAGTAATAAAGAACAACGCTCACGAAAGTTATTATTCTAAACCTTATTGTTTTATATTCTTTAAAAATATTAATTTCAACTAAGCTAAGTATATTGCCAGCGTTAAAAGTGTGTTTAAGTGAATATTGTAATTAAAAGGATTACAATTGGTGATTTCCCAACCGATAGCGCTATAAAACTTTGCTTTCGATGCTCAATATCTCGTATGAAGCGCTCGTAGCGCCGCTATCTCAGTGTTCTATAAACGACCACTGCCTTAAGCAACCTTAGCTATGGTTAGTCGCGGATGGGTGATCGCTTTGTGGCATTTCCATTTACGAGCGTTTTCGTACTTAGGAAGGCCCGTTACACCGTTTGTCGCGGTGGCAGTCGTTAAGCCAAGTTGAAGGGCTTAAGGGCGGCTTTTAAAATTTCAACAGTAGATCGCCATAATCTGCGCTTGTCTATTTCAGTACGGCTATGGGCTCACCACCTGTTACGTGGGACAAAACTGCACATGTGAAATGTGGGCGTATAATATGCCTCTGTCTGCCCCGTTTGAGATAAAGGCGTGATTGATACAATATCTAAAAAAAATAAAATAGCATACCGCACTAGTGTAGCCTGTTAGTAGACCACTAACTGAGAAACTTGACCCTTGAATGAAAGCTGCAAATGAGCCCAGAGTAAGGAGCAACCATTCCGGGGCATTTAGTTTCAATAGCTGCCATCCAGACAACTCAGGAATACTCTGGAAAATAAATGTGAAAAAAAAAAAGGTACTATGCTATTATTATTTTCTACGGAGACCTAGAGATAAACCTAAAGTGTTGATTGAATTCGTTGTCAATCTCTAGGGTCTGTCATTGAATGTAACCTTACCTAGAATTGAATATGTCGTACACTACACGTATCATAAGGGTCCAAGGAAAAGATTACGGCTCATCACAGGCACTCCACAAATTGATGTTCTGTTCTTTGTGAGACTCTACGACAGTAGCGTTGTAGCTACGAGCGAATTGTATGGACCCTTATTGAGAAAGAAGATTAAAAATGTTCTGTGTATAAAAGTTATTACAACAATTGATCACATTTTTGTGAAGTTGCTGAAAGTTTCCTCTGTACTTTACATAATTTGGTGGATATGTGTGTGTGTGTTACGGTCGAATATATTTGTGTCATGTTCTGAGAGGTTCTGATACATAACATGAAAACTATTTCGAAATTGAACGTAAACAATTTCCGAGCAAACTGTCCTAAAACGAAACGTTCAATTTGAGTGATACATGTGACATTGGCGTGATGGCAAACATTTCTTTTTTAAATAAATTGAGACATGGAAGAAAAACATTGGAATGTGCTTCTTCAGCAGGCTGTGTGTATAGCAATGAAGTTAACAAATAGAGAATGACAATATTGCCAAAATTGCTATCATCGAATTGCGTCGTTAGTTACTGATTTTCTCCGTTTGTTTTTACAAAACATTTTAAGACTTCTTTTAAAACTCAATGGTGAAAAAGAAAGATTAGAAGGGATAATATTCACAAGATATTTTTCATTCTTGTGTGATGTAAGGGACCCTAGTTTAGTCAAAATAATATGATGCTTTTTTGGTCTGTTATTCAATAAATATAATTTAAAAGTTTTGTACTAAATGTATGTCTCTGTAGTCACGATGGGCTGTGAGAACTGAGGGACCATACTTTGAAGGGCAGTAGTTTTTGGAATACTTCTACAATTCAATTTTTACAAGACTATTACTAAAACGCTTCCATGCCGTGGTCCCATTAAACATACAAACAATTTTTATTTTGCGGACCACGAGCACGGTCTCTCCACTACTCTCCACTACTCTCCACTACTCTCCACTACTCTCCACTACTCTCCACTACACTACACACACTACGCGTGGGTAAAGCCTGTAGCGTAAAACGGTAGAGCTATGAGTATTTGGTCCACTGGCTGTATTGCTCTATCTCTTCCTGTTAGCGTTTTGATACTTAGTGCTACCGAATTAAGCATGGGCGTACCAGGTTCTGGATTTAGGGAAAACGGATTTTTCATCAGCCTAAAACTACCTGCTTTATTTATATCACTACGTTTAAATCTACTATACAGATAAAATTAAAGTTCTGTTTGTAATACCAAGATAACAGCTTTTAACTAAATGCATTATAAAAACTGTGTATATACGATACCTACATAAAAATCTATATTTCAAATTATTCTCTACCTGTTTGTTCCGGCTAATTTCTGAAACGGCTGGATTTTAATAGGAATTCCACTAACAGATGGATATTATAAGGAACTAGCGAACCTTCCCGGCGTCGAACGGGTGGACATTTATTTATCAGTAAAAATAGTCTATATTAATCAGTAATAATGTAGCATTCAAACAATAAAGGATTTTTAAAATCGATCCAGTACTATTTGAGTCAATTCGTTACAATCATACTTATATACAAATCTTTCCTCTTTATAATATTAGTATAGATAGGCTCCATTTTATTACCCTATTCCCACGGGAACGGGAAGTTTTTGGTCGTGAGTGTACTACTGTAATACTGAATCCATAGTTATTTGATCAGGCGATACATGCCTCTCGATAAGTTTCTTGCTGTGCGACATAAATTTATTTAATTTCAGCAATTTGACTTACTATTTCTTCAGTGAGTAAGAAGATTGTAGTCGAAGAGGTTCAGAGGTATGAACACACCCTAAGGCTTCTGACCGAGACTCTGTTATTTTTGTACGGAACCCTCGGCGCACGATCTATGCTTGACTGGTTTTTTTTCTTATGATATGGCATAAATGACAATAATAATGTGTATAAAATGCTTTAGGTAACTAAAGTCGATAAATGATGAAAAGTGTTCTAATGGGTTACTTACTTCGTCACCATCTTCAGGCGATATTGTCGCAAGGGATGGTTGCGATACTCGACGATTCTTATATTCTGAAAACAGACTCATGAGATTAAAATTCATACTTGAACAACGATCCAAAACATTACAAATATTGCTAATTATAATTCGGTATAGCAAAGGGTCCTTACTGTTTATAGTTTTTATTTCTGTATTACATTGTGTTTCCGCTAATGTTGACTCAAACTCTTCATTCTGTTTCATCTTTTCTTTATTGTAGTCATTAACAGTTAAAAACTTGAAGTAAAAATCTGTTAAAAGATTAAATTATGTAGATGATGATGCGTTAATAATTTGTGAAATCCAGATTTCTATGAACTTAAAGGAATATTTTTCTTACCTCTCTTTGTCAATAGTTCTTCATGTGTACCCTGTTCTACAATTAGTCCTTTATCCAGGCATACAATGCGATCTGCGTTAACTATTGTAGATAATCTGCAATTGAGTTAAATGTAATAAAAATATGGACGGAAGTTCATTTTACATTCGGTTTGAACGTTTGTTTGGCAGCCTAACGGCCGACTACTGAAACATCACTTAAATATTAATAATAATTGGGTGGATGGCTAAACTAAAAATAATTATCCTTGGCGGGTTACTGGCAGCTAGCAGCAGATTCTAAAAAGTTTGTCATGATACACTAATTTGGTAAAAATTTAGGCAATTTATTTTTTAACTCTCCAAAGCTGAAAAAAATTTCAATGAAAAAGGTGCCACCACGTCGCTATTAAATAATTGCCTAGCAGCCCCTCTTATATCTCCATCACTTACCCTGGTGATTTTTTTTTATTGTGAGAAGTTTTTATAGATTGGATTTCAGAATTTCCGGCATTTAACGCCCAATTCAATTAGTTAACAATTGCTTTCAAGCAGTCAAAGATTTTTATGTGAGGCAAGTCGAACACAGTGTGATAGTTTCAGAGCCACTGCAGGTCTCGCACTTCTGAGCATTCGCTTCAATACGGGTACTGATTTTTTTAAATTTAGAAAGCTTTTGCCAAAGTGCATCAACAAAAAACTGTTGGTATTGTGAAAACACTGGCAGTTAGGGTTTGAAGACGTACTTTGGCTCCTATGAACCTTGCCAAAGTGCACCTTCAAACCCCGATCACCTTTAAAAAGACGCGCGATACTATCCCCTGGTTGACTCTATAGCGCTGCTTTCAACATTGCTGCTGTTACACATTTTTAATTAATTTAATTAATTTCAATTAAATAAGTACAATAGAATAAGAAACCAACTGTTGTACAATAATAAACACCTTACTGGCAAGTTAAAAATCTCATAAAACACACGAAATCTGTAATATTATTTTTTTAATATACGCACGAATGATAGTCTTCAATACTATCATATTTAATTATTGAAGTGAAAACTTCTTTAGCGGCGTTGAGCACTTTTACTGTAATGGGTATAAAATCTTAAACTCGCGTCAGGACACGTGACCTGATCGAAAAAGCGTAAGATTTTTTTATCATCATCATCTTTACGTCGATCCCGGTCAATTTTTGAAGGAAAAACTTCTTTTAGCGCGGTACGCATATTTTTAGATGAGATAAAATCTCTGGACTCGCGACCATAATCATCATCATCATCTAACGTTGATTCCGGTCATCTACAGGTCTTATTAAATAATGCTGTGTAATCAATTAGGAGTCTTTCAGTGTAGATTTATTTTTCATCATCATCATCATTAACGTCGATCCCGGTCAATTTTTGAAGGAAAAACTTCTTTTAGCGCGGTACGCAATTTTTTAGATGAGATAAATCTCTGGACTCGCTACACCCCGTTACGATACGCAGCTATAGTGTGTGCATATATGCATGTACCAACGCGTCTAGATAAATAAATTATTAATAAATTGAGTTTTCACTTCTGTCGGCACTCCCGGAGTGGTTAGGTTTTTTTAAATATAATCTACCTCTTCACATTCTTTTAAAATGATTAAAAATGATAAGTTATAAATGATTTCTGCATCTCCTCTGTAAGTATAGACGAAGTTGTAACACCGATTAGATGGTTTTCTGTAAAGAGAACATTTCTGTGGTGACCCACCTGTGCGACACCACTACGGTGGTGCGGCCCACGGCGGCGCGCTCGAGCGCGGTCTGCACCTGCGCCTCCGAGCGCGCGTCCAGCGCGGACGTGGGCTCGTCCAGCAGCAGCACGGCCGGCTCGCGCAGCAGCGCCCGCGCTATGGCGATGCGCTGCTTCTGCCCGCCCGACAGCGAGGCTCCGCGCTCTCCGACTACTGTATCGTAGCCCTAAGACATCGTCAATATCTTTACCAACGTTCTAACTGATTCAAATAATGCTTGTTAATTCGCCTTAATGTCGCAGTTGTCATCCATAGTTCTAATAATCCAGTTCATCTAACTCTCAACCGAATAGCCCATTTTGTAGTTGTATATTTTACAATAGTTTAACTCCCATTGGAAGCGGACCATTATCATTCTTATACCTAAGTCAGGCGTGGACTATCAGCAGTGGGGATTAAAATTTCACAAAGGGCCTCTGCGTGTTGGACCAGTATGTCCCCACGTAAGACTACCAAAATGCAGGGTATCTTCGTAAGAAAAAAAAGAAGATGAGAAACCGTGAAGCAGTGAGACATAATAATTAGATGCCCTGGATAGGAGAGTACGGTCCCTGTTGACCATATTCCGAATGCATCATCCTCGTTCATCGGGTTATTCACCATCTCGACACGAGAACCTGGACACACGTGTGATCAGTTGGTGAAACTCCAAAAAATATTATTTATTATTTCGTTATCTAGATACGCCAGTATTTTTACGCGTGTCCACATAGTTAAACTTAAATTAAATACTTTAATGTTTTCGTCAACTGGACATACCTAAGATTTTTGGGAAAAAAGGTACCTACAGTCATGTTAAGAATAGTTTCATTCATTGATTTCATAAATGAGGTGAGTTCATGAAAAATATTTCAAACGACATCATTTTGCGTAATTTCAAGTTGGAAACATAAAATTACGCATATCTCTTCTCTTCTATAAAATCTGTGACGGGTCAAAAAACATTATTGAAATTCAGTAATATCAGAAACCAGGATGGCAGTTTTCTAAAAGGAGAAGAATGTGGGCTAAAAAGATGGAAGGATTATTTTGAAAGCTTAAAAAAGAAAAAAAGAGAGATATGGATAAGGAATATGGAAGCACAAACGAGTTCATGGGAAAGGAAAGAGCTTAGCGACAAAAGCATCATAAGTATGGAAGAAATTGTGGAAGCATTGAATAGTATGATATTGGGTAAGGCTGCTGGATTTAATAGGATTTCTGTTGAGATGCTGAAAGCAGGACATGGCGTGGTAGCTGCCAGCTGTACCGCCTTTTTAATCTTTGCTGGAGGAGTGGCAGCGTGCCAGGAGATTGGGGCACAGCAAGAGTGCAAAAACTACCGCGGCATAAGCTTGCTCAGCATCGTCGGCAAATTGTATGCAAAAGTTTTGATAAAAAGAGTGATGAATGAAACTGAACGGAAAATGTGGGATCTACAAGCAGGATTTTTGAAAGGAAAGGGATGCACGGTTCAGGTCTTTTCCTTATGATGAATAGCCGAAAAATTTTTGGCAAAATGTCAAAAGGTCTATTGCATACTTGTAGACTTGGAAAAGGCCTATGACTGAGTGGTGAGGCATTAGCTATGGACAACACTGGCCAAGTATGGAGTTAGCAGTCACTTGATACGAGCACTGAAATCTCTCTATGAGGGCTCTAGTGCTTGTGTCAGGATCAACGGAGCTTGCACAGACTTTTTCCACACTGAAAAAGGTGTGAGATAGGGTTGTGTAGCGTCACCGGCGCTGTTTAACCTATACATGGACAGTTGTTTGAAAGAACTGCACGAGAGTGCGTATGGTTTAAAAATGAATGAACTGACTCTAAAATGCCTCCTATACGCTGATGATCAGGTAATACTGGCATCATTGGCGGAGGAGTTGCAGTTGATGGTTCACATTATGCATGATGCGCTAAAAAGCAAAGGAATGAAAGTGGATGTAAATAAGACAAAAGTAATGGTTTTTGAAAGAGAGGAAAGTATGACGGATTGCTCGATTTTTGTAGAAGAAAAACGAGTGGAACAGGTGAAAGAATTTGAATATTTAGGTTCAAAATTTGTGAGAGATGGAAAGTGTGATTGTGACATTGAACGAAGAGTTTTGGCTGGAAATCAAGTGAATGGAGCCATGTACACCTTTATGAGCAGTCAGAACGTGTCTGAGAAGGCAAGACTGGCTGTGCATAGAGGAGTACTTGTTCCTTCACTTATGTATAGCAGGGAAAGTTGGGTGTGGCAGAAGAAAGAAAGAAGTAAAATTAATGCAGTGGAAATGAGAAGTCTGCGGAGTATAGCTGGAGTGAAATTGATGGGCAAAGAAAGGAACAGTGTGATAAGGGAACATTGCGGTATGGTAGAAGATGTAGTGGCTAAGATAGAAAAAGGTATGCTTGATGGTTCGGACACGCGGAGAGAATGGATAAAAATAGACTTACAAAACCGATTTATCAGAAGAAAGTGAATGGGCAAACTGGTAAGGGGCGACCTCGACGTACATATGTCAATCAAATAGGAGACATTTTGGAAAAAGGTCAGGTCAAGAGTACCCTTAACCGGCGTGTGTGTATGATAACACTTATGAAAGTGGAAGAAGCGAAAGTTGTATGCCAGGATCGTAGCAAGTGGAAAGTCATAGTCTCTGCCTACCCCGATGGGAGACAGGCGTGACGATATGTATGTATGTATATATGTATCTCTTCTTGATTTCAAATAAATAGATAAAAAGGTAAAAAAAGGTTGTCTTTATTAATAAAATTACTGGGTGACTCATTATTTTACAAGCAACGCCCTGTCGAAGCCCTAGTTAATATTTATAAGGTAAGCTATATTTATAATGTAGGCACTCACTAAAGGGGGTAAAATATGGGATAAGCAGCTGTATAGAAGTTCGAGATTATCGAAGTAAGAAATATCAGACCATGTGCTCGTGTTTCTGTTTACGTATAAATGTATTCGTGCTTCGTGGTTTTCAATATTTTACCTATAAGAAGCTAAAATAGGGGATTATTAAAATTTTTAAAGTTGTAAATTAGGGTACCAAAGTTTGTATGAAACCTTATTAGGGCATGATATAGAAGTCTGAAGGATGCAACAGGTGTTTATTCCAGGTTACAAATAAATGTACAGGTGTATCGAGGGTTTGATGGGGATGAAATAAAGGTTTATATGGGAAATCCTTGATTTTCAAAACTAGCATATATTTTGTATACCTGCTTATCATTAAAAACAGACAAACATATGTTTCAGGATTTGTAATTTATGAAAAAAAAAAAATCTTATTAGAAAACTAGTAATGGGCATAGGTCAGAGGGATGTAAAAGGAGTTTAAAGTAAGTCACGGGAAAAGTTGGGAGGTAAAACTAATGTATTGATAAAATGAAAGATGAAACCCTTACACCTAGAAACCAGATTTTTTATAAAAAATATGCCCTTAAAAGGCACTTACTAAAAAAGGTATTAATAAGTCATATCAAACTTCGAAATTTTTCAACTTCTTTTTTTTTTTCACTTCGATATTGAATTAAATGCCTCGGTATCTTGGCTACGATTTGGTGATCTCTTCGGATAGACAGAAGGGGTTTGTTTTTGCGATTACTGACGAAGTTGTAATGACGAAGAACTACAAGAAGTTTTTCCTGAAGTATGGTACGGTTAATGTGTAAAGCCTGTAATATTTTAAAAATTCACTAAAATCAATGTATAATAAGACAAAAAGAAAACTTCTTAAAGATTGAGATTTGAAAATCCTACCAAAAAGTGTTTTCGAAGAACTGTAATGATGCGGTCCATAGTTGACACGTGTAGAAATTCTGTTTATATGTCTTGAATAAATGCGCTTTAGTCTGAACATCAGCCTTGAAAAATCGCCTTGCTATCTTATTAACTATAATCGAAAGCGCTCTATGCTGTAAATCGATATCAGCATCGTCTTTCATATCCGATGTTAGAATGTGACCAAAGTACCTAAACCTCTCTACTACTGCAACGACGTGACCCCCAACCCATACCGGGAGGGACACAGCTGGGACCTCTACCCCGACCTGAATATCATCATAGGGAATACTCGCAAAACTATAAAGTTATATAACATCAAGATGTTATCATTTATCAAGAGCTAACAAGAAGGTCGTACGACAGCATCAGGGCGTTGCGCGACAAATATATTAATACCCAATATCAAGGTAACGACAAGAAACTTGACAACTATGGATCAGATAGCAGCAACATTATCTCCCGCTGATTTTAAAAGTACCTCGCTAGAATGCGCTATCAGATCACAATACAGGTCAATATAGATTTTCCGGTTAGTTTTAAAATACCAAAATCGAATACTCAATGGTTTGTGACAAGGCGGGATATAAAGAAGGTGTACATAAATCAATTTAAAGACCAGACCCAGAGACCAATAACCAACAGTGTATCGCTAAATCAAAAAGTGTATGTCAAGTGACGTGGAAGGTGATTAAAGATAATGTAAACGTAACAAATATAAAAGCTGATCTGACTGTCATTTAAGTGAGCAATTAAAAATAGATGACATGGTAATTTATAATCTTAATGACATATGCGAATGTTTTAACGATTTTTATATTGACTTGACTAAAATCAACTTTATCTGAGTCTAAAATTAAACTGGCAATTATGTGTATGAAAAACAATATTTGTTTTAAAATGCCTGGCAACAAATGTATAATATTAAGATTAAGATTAATGCCTGGCAATAAATGTATAATATTAAGATTAAGATTTTAACTAGAAGACACGGTGTGGAATGTGCGGAACTATATAATCAGAATCGAGAACCAGGTGTTTCTCGTTGTTACGTGTATTTCCTTTTTTATTACAAAGATGCCCGGTTTTTTGGTAGGCTTACATGGGGACATACTGGTCCAATACGTAGAGGCCCTTTGAGAATATTAATCTAATAGGGTAAATGGTACACCCACTACAGGCAACCCACGCCCGCCTTATGTAGAAGAACGGTTATGTGAGTTAAACTATCATAAAATATGCTAACTATAAAATGGGCTATTGGGTTGGAGTTAAATGGATTGGGAGACTTTAGCTATGGATGAATAAGGCGTTTGCCATTTTAATATCGCATTATCAAAATGCACTAGATAGGCCACCTACACAATCGCCATAGGCATGATAAGCCTGTGAGGCGAAAGCGGACAACACCGGTGTGAGCGGCTTGGGGTGTCGAGCGGTGCGACGCCGGTTTTACCATCGCAGGTCACACCCGGAGCGGGCTTCGCCATAGTTATGCCCCCAAAAATGACACTTTCACCCCCAGCATATAGTTCTGGCTGCTCCCCTATGTCAAGCCAAAAAAGGGACCGATGTGTACTAGCCACAAGCTGCCTTGCGGAGTGGGCTTTCAATAACTGTATGATTCATTTTTTGTTGATATCAGAAAGTGGATGACTCAAAAAGCTATCAAAAGATAACCACAGTCCTCGAGGGGTTTATTATTATTTTCTGTCCGATATGTTGAGACACAACCTGTTTAAGTGGGATGGGTTCAACTTATTATCTATAAGACGTTCAAGCACCTTAACTACAATGGTTGCCAGAGATAGCCTATAATTCAATAAACTCGACAGATTAGCCGTTTTGTTTTTAGGTATAGGGACAACCAAAGCGCGGAAAAGATTCGCAGGTAAGTACTCATGCCACAAACACCAATTGGAATATTGTTGGTCTTGTAATTCTGGTTTCGGCGATACCAATTATCAATACTTTATCGACAATACCCTCGCACTAGTGTGAACGGGACTTACGACCGGCGCACGCGCAACTGCGTAAACCAGTTGATTTATAACATTGATGCGGAGCGCACGCCTCTCAGCCTGACATATTTTAGTAGACGTATTGTCGCTTGTGACATAGCACGCTTAATCAGCTGTGCTATTTCACAAGTTCTTATTCTTCTTCTTCTACTACTGCTTAAAGCCTAGTATTACGAATATATCTATTGCTGTACACTATGTGTGACGTCCCCTACTTTATCTCGGGACACGTCTCAACAATCTCGCACTGAACCCACCCCTCTTCTTCTATCACCCTAGCTTATCTAAAACGTAAATTCTAAATTATTAAAGCGCTCGTGGCCCCGCGGTCTTAGTGTTCTGTAAACGATCACTGAGTTACGTAACTTTCATTATGGCTGGTCCTCGGATGGGTGACCACTTTGTGGCATTTACATTTGCGAGCGTTTCCGTTCTTCGGAAGGCACGTTAAGCCGTTGGTCCCGGTCGCCAGTAAAATGGCAGTCGTTAACCCTGGATGAAAGGCCTTATGGGAGGCTTGAAAAAATTTCCACAGCAGGTAGCAACAACCTTTTGAAAACTTCTTTGTATAACGTTTAATTAACTTAATAAATGCTCATGTTCTTGCAAATGCATCTTTCCTTCATCTCTGTGCGTAAGTCACCCCAAATCCACCCCCAGCCTACCCCTCAATACCCCAGCCTACCCAGCAGCAGCAGCAGCACCTCAATCGTCACACGTCCCACCTACGACACATTTACCACATGTTCTCATCCTTACATGGATAGTTATATTAAGGTTCTTCAAAGGCAAAAAATAGTTTTACCGATACTATTACAAACCTGTGGCAGATTTGTAATAAATTCATGTGCGTTTGCTGTATGTGCAACGCTTTGAACTTGTTCCTGAGTTGCTTCTTGATTACCAATTGCAATATTTTCAAATATTGTTCCGCTAAACAACACAGGCTCCTGGCCTACCACACCTGAAAATAAAAGTATGCAGACTTTAACAGCGTTCTTTTGTTTAGTCAATTAAAGCTAACGGGTAGGTACTACCTACCTACCTACCTACTCACCCAAAATTGATCGCAGCCAACTCAAATTAAGGTCTCTTAACTCATTTCCATCCAGCGTCACCGAGCCAGAGGTGGGCTCATATAGTCTCTGCAGCAACTGCAGCACGGTCGTCTTCCCGCAACCAGATGGACCAACGATTGCAACACACTGTCCCGGTTTGATGCGAAGTGAAATACCACTCAATACCTATGTGACAGAACCCATAATTACCCATCGGCGCCGAGACACGTTACTGGTAGGTACGAGTTCACGCAAGGCGCTGTAGCTGTAGCAATTGTGAGAAGATGTATGCTTACCTCGGTGTCTGGACGTGAAGGGTAACTGAAGTGCACATTTTCTAAATTGATTTCTCCCAAAGCTTTTGGCGGAGAAATACTCGTAGCATCACAGCTATCTACTCGGGGCACGCGATTCATTATCTGGAACAAACTCGCAGCGGCTCCTCGAGCTGTAGCAAACACTTCAAAGTGAGGTAAGCACATTGACAATATTTGGATAGCGGCAAACAAATTCAAATTAATCTGAAACAAACATAATTTTGTAAAATTAGGGGATTAACAAATATAGTTGTATCGTATTCCGACTATTTCGCTCCACTTGCTTGCAAGTCTTGCAACTAAGTATTTATACTATTACTAGTTGATACCCTCGGCTCCGCCCGCTTTGCCGTTTCCGTTTTCTACAGGAACTTGTTCCCGGGACAAAAAGTAGCCTATGTCCTTTCTCGGACTAGAGCCCAGTCCAGCATTTTTGGAAACCGTAAGTCCTACCCAGAGTTAAATTCTCATTTATGATATTTGTAAGGAATATAAAGAAAAAATATTGGTATTTTTGCATGTTTGCATTTTTGTTCGTAATAAATAAAATTCAAAAACTCTTGGAACGTGTTAAAACATCTTTCACTAATATAATGCAATTTTCCCTGAGTGACGTATATGATGTCAATCATTCGAGAACTCCATGAATGCCACGGTGTAAAACATAGAACATCTAACATCGCGCTCTCTGCGAAAACTAACGTTCAATAAGTATTATAATATCAATATAATTTTAAGTAGGTACTTCTTTACATAAAAAACGTTAATAACAACCGGCCCAGTGCGAGTCGGACTTGCGCACGAAGGTTTCCGTACCATCCATAACAACTTTTTGTTATACGAGTAGTGGCATCAGAAATACATCTGTGACAAGTCATTTTATCACGGTTCATGAGATACGCCCTGCTGACACCCTGCTACAGAGATAGTCTAGAGACTATCTCTGGAAAAATTTCAATTTAATCTGTCCAGTACTTTTGGCGTGAAAGCTGGACAAACAGAGTTACTTTCTCATTTATAATATTAGAAGGATAATTAGATAGGCGACCAAGTGGATAATATCAGTTTAAAATTTATTTATTTTCTTATTTATTTATTTTTTTATTTATTTATACAAACACACACTACCCTTACAGGTCAGCCCCAATGCGGTAGTGTGACATCTCATTACAACATCAACCTAACATTTCATCTATTTAAAACGAGAGAAAAAATAAAAAATATATCAGCACTTATAGCATATTATACCTAGTGTTACCTTAATGAATTCACTCAGTGAACAATTAAATAAATTGGTCTCCTTTGCTACTAGGTTCAAAGTGCGAATTGTAAATTCTAAACTCAACTGCGGCGCTAAAGTGAAATAGGTGAAGCTGTATGGTGCTGTTGATGTGAGGAGTGAGTGAGCCGTGAAATTGCAGTCGCCTCCGCTGCTACGGACACACCCATGTGGAGAATAAACGTCCGGCCTGCGGAATGTTTGCTGATTCGTAATATTGTACGGGTGTACCCCAGCAGTTGGCAGTTGTACAACTGCTAAGTATTCGTTGAAAATGGCAAAAACGAGTTTAGAGTGCTTATTAAACACTATTTTTAAGTGGTAAAACTATTAAACAGACCGAAGAGAAATTGAAAAAATATTACGGTGTTTCTACTCCTTCTCATGGGATTCACTGAATTTCCAATAAGGCCGATTGAAGTCACCATTGAGGTTTAATTTTTCATTGGTTAAAAAAATTCACGATATTGTTTTGGCAGACCGTCGAGTGAAGATAGGCAAAATAGTTGATGCTGTGCACTTCTCGACTGAACGAGTTTTTTATATTTTGCATAGTATTCTGGGCATGAAAAAGCTTTCCGCAAGATGGGTGCTGACAGTCGACCAAAAACGAAACCGTGTAACCGCTTATGAGGAGTGCCTGGCCATTTATTACTGCAGTCCGTGTGAATTTATGCGTCGGTACGAAACAGTTGACGAAACGTGGGTCCATCATTATACACCAGAAACTGAGGAACAGTCTAAGCAGAGGACTTCTACCGGGGAACGTGCCCCAAAGAAGGCAAAAACGGTTAATTCGGCTGGTAAAGTGATGGCCACAGTCTTTTGGGACAGCCAAGGGGTAATTCATATCGATTTTTTGGACAACGGCAGGACACCAACCGGAGCTTACTATGCTGCATTATTAGACAGATTCAATGTAGAGTTAGTCAAGAAAAGACCGCATTTTGCAAAGAAAAAAGTTCTGTTTCATCAGGATAATGCTCCGGCCCACTCGTCTGCAATCGCGGCATCAAAACTTGTCGAATTGGGATACCAATTATTGCCACACCCTCCGTATTCGCCAGATTTAGCCCCCTGTGACATTTTTCTCTTCCCTAACATGGAGAAATGGCTTGGCGGGCAAAGATTTTCATAAGACAAAGAGGTGGTAGCTGAAACTGAGGCCTATTTTTCAGGGTTTAATAAAAATATTTTTTGATTAGTTGAAGAGGTTGGAACGTCGCTGAACTCAGTGTGGAGATTATGTAGAAAAATAATTTAAAAAAATCGAAAAAAGTGCGCTTCTGCTTTTAACAGTCACGGGCTTATCAAACCAACCTCGTACAACATTATTAACTCAAAAGGAACACACTAGATCGAGGAGTAGGTGTTCCGCACGTTAAAAGACGCGCCAAGCCAAGTACTACACGGATGGCGCGGAAAAGTGTGCATATTATAAACAACACAACATTTTCAACTTTTTGCATCGATATAGCTAGCTCCGAAATAGCGATTTTTAGGAAAAAGACTTTTTTTACATTATTCTATGATAAAACTTACCGATCAAATGAAAAATACCGAATTTGACAATCTATACTAATATTATAAAGCTGAAGAGGTTGTTTGTTTGTTTGGTTGAACGCGCTAATCTCAGGCACTACTGGTCTTTTTGTGTTAGATAGCCCATTTATCGAGGACGGCTATAGGCTATATATCATTACGCTACTACACTGGGGAGCAGAGCAGTAGTCATAAATGTCGACAAATCAGGCAAATTTTTATGCGTCTTTGTAGAATTTATAAGCGACGGGATTAAATAAGTGCGACGGGAGATCGAAATATTCCACGGGCGAAGCTGTGGGGGTCATCTAGTTTATTTATAATAGTGCTCAACCATCTCACCAATTCTCTGAGAATGCTTTTCTGAGAAGAACAGCGGACGTGAATAGCTAAACGAATTTGAGGTATTGTAGTGGTACTATTTGGATAATGTTTAATATCCAAAAAGTGAAGGTAAATATAATTATAAAGCTCATGACATAAATGAAGAATAAATAAAAACATACGCTATAAAGGCTTCCATAGACATAGTTCTGCTCTTCTGCTGGCTTTAACATATCCCAAAGAACCAATCGAGTTCCGTAACTTATAGCTATAGTAGTCACACAGAATACCAGAATCCAGTTGAATCCAATACCGAAACCATTGAACAAGCCACTCCTACGGCCGTGTCGTTCCGCTGGTTCTAACAGCGCACTGTACCTATAAACAATGGAATTTCACAAAAATATCACACTTTCTATTAAACTTTTATCGCCAACATAGAAAGTGGCGCACGTTTAGATATTTTTAATTTTTTTTTATATTTATCAACCACGCCTTATCCCCGAAGAGGTGGCAGACGCCTATTATGTGCCCACTTACCACCATGTGTTTTCCTGTCCCACGTTATAGGTGTTGATCCCATTACCGTGTTGAAATAGACAGACGCAGGTTGTGGCTATCTGCTGTTGAAATTTTCAATTTGCCTAGTTTTCAATTTTGAAGGCCTTATGGCCTTCAACTTGACTTAACTTAAATGCCCTGTTACTGGTAACGTGCCTTTCGAAGTACGGATTTATTTTGACATAGTAAAGAAAGGGGCAGCTGTTACCTGTTAGCCTCTAAAGACTCTCCACCAAACGCCACCACTGTCTTCACGGACTTTAAGACTTCTTCAGCATGTTTTCCTGCCTGACTGTATGATTCCATTGCATTAGTAGCCGATTTAATTTGGCACTAAAACAGGTCAAAGAAACTCCATTAAGTTTTTTAAATCACACTATTTATTTCTTTGTAAGAGATTGGGCATTTTAGTGACTGTGGAGCGATCACGTTCTCTGTCCAAACTGCTATGAAAAATAGAATTTTTTGAAAACGTAATATGGAATTACTTATTAACGAAAAAGTTTTGATGGATAACTTTACTGTGAATTTGAGAATAGAGTTGGCATTTATGAATTGTTCGATTAATACCCCGAATTTTTTTATTATGCCAATGATGTTGCCTTGTTTTTGGATATCTTTCCCCAACTTGAGTACGCCAGTGATATTGATGATAAATTTAAAACCAGTCATAAGTTTACGCTACAAACACTGACTTTTCAAAAACGTTTGAAATTCACGAAGATCATAATATTTTGGTGAAGAAGCTAGGCCATGCTGGTAACAGTGCAGTTCATCTAACGAGCTCATATAAACAGAGTCGAAAACTTCAGACAACTTGAGTGTACCACCTTACATCTGTGTCGGAAGTTGAATACATATCGTTCAACATACGTAGATAGACAGGTAAAACTTGAGTACTTTGATATGACGTCGCTGGATCTCAGACGGAGGACTGCCGACGCTGCTTTTATTCACGAAGTTCTACATGGGAGGTTCGTAGTAAATTTCAAATCTACGTAACCCGTGTTTGAAGCCGTCTGCATAATTGCAAACTCTTCGCATTGCCTTTCTGTCGTACCAATTACGGGCGACACTCACTATTATACCGGATCTGTAATGAAGTTTGTCATAACCTGGATTTTTCCAGTGCATCGGTGAAAACAATTGAGACATTTTTTCTGGCGAAGTCGAGTTTTGTTAATTTTTTTTTTGTTTTGATATCTTTATTGTTTGAATATTTTCATATTATGTTCCCTTTATATTGAAGTGAAAAAAATGGTTTATTCCCGTTGAGTTCAGAGAACACTCAGTTCTGAAACAGTGTAACTCAATAGGAAAAAAATTTCCATTGAATAACACGTGTGACGCGATGCGACTTTTTTTGCCAATAACTCTCACCAAATAAAAAACAATGTGTAACAGAGTGACCGAATAAGAAAAAAAGATACCCTCAGAGTTACACTGTGACACAATTGCACTTATTATTGCCCGTTGAGTAACATCGTTGCTAAAATCCAACAAAAAACTTCTTTTATTTAATATAAAGGTATACATAAAACTGTTTTCTCAGTTGTATGTTGTATCGTGTTGTAACTTCTCCTGAAAAAAATAGATGTCGCCACCAGCGCTTCATAAGATAATTTATTTATCTCTAAGAACAACAATAAGACGTAATAATAAAATAACGTTAGTAATTTTTATCTTGGTATAAAAATAAAAAGTTATAATAATTTAAGGTTCTCAGTCTAACCGGACCATACAAATTTGCGCACACAGTTTATATTTTTCTATTTTTGTGTGAAAATCTTAATGCGGTTAACAGCATACATCTACTTCCAAGTTTAAACAGTATAGCTCTTATAGTTTCGGAGAAAAATGTCTGTGACATACGACAGAGAGACAGATAGACATGACGAATACACAAGGGTTCAGCTTTTTTTCAATTTGGCTACGGATCCCTGAAAAGAATCCAAATATGCATTTCTTAAAGCTTTGAAAGAAGATTCATACACATATATACATATTGTCGCGCCTTTATCCCCGAAGGGGTAAGCAGAGCATACTATACGCCCACATTTCACCATATGCATAAAGCCGCCTATAACGCCTTCAACCAGGCTTAACGACTGCCATTTTACTGGCAACCGGGACCAACGGCTTAAAGTGCCTCCCGAAGTACGGAAATAACATCCAAGGACCACCTGTTGCTTAATGCAGCGATCGTTTACAGAACATTGAGTCAGCGAGGCCACATCAAGTAGTAAGAATAAAAATGTATCTAAATAAAGCGTACGAAATTACGTATGTAGTATGCTACGGGATAAAAATTAAGATATTACAAACAAATAATGTTTTGTCTGTGCTTTGTCACAGTTAGTCATCTCTTATTAATTTTAAGATAGTAGAGTTTATTTTGAATTTATGATATTATGAGATAATTACCTGTGATATTAAGCCAAATGAACACTAGCCATATTGTTTTATTTTAATTTTGTATTTTTTTTCGTAAATAGTTTTATTTTAAATGAGAGTGACTCGAGACTCAAACAGCGTGTGTGTTCTATCGCCTGTACAGCGGTCTGTGCTCTGGGGATTGGGTGACACTGAGGTGACAGACAAGCCTACGGTCCACCTGAAGGAAAGCGGTCACCGTAGCCTATAGACGTTTACAACACCGGAGGTGCAGCACTCACAGCATATTATTATAAATAATATTGATATTTAATCTTATACAAAAAACTTTAAAATATTTTAATCAATTAATTATTAACAATTAAAAATTTAAGAAATTTCAAAAAACAACACCTGACTATAATTGCGCCATGATTGGTCGCCATCGTTGTGACGTTGTAGCCATCTAACAGTACAACAGCTAGCTAACATTTGTGTACTATCTATGAGTACAGCGTTTACGGCCATTACTCGTGACTAGACAATAATATTGAAATTTAATTGCTAAAAAACGAGTTGTCAGTTGGTTCTGATTAGCTATATGTGATAAAGGATTTATTATGGCAAACTCTGATAATATTACTAAAATTGATATATTAATGACAACCAATTTTTAAATATTTTTTAAAAAATGGCGTTCCGTTAAATTCTGCTGAAGTTCGAAGTGCCAAGGCATCATTATTTTTTAACAAACTTACGTCTGTTTAAAATAATATAATAAATGTAAATATTTATTCTCTATTGTATTATTTATTTATCTATCATGCCTAGGTATAATAACCTACCTACATTTTTCACCATGACAATGTGTATTCCTGTCACACATAACCGGTGGTGAGCCCATTGTCGTGTTGAAATAGACAGACGCAGGTTGTGGCTAACTGCTGCTGAATTTTTTTAAGCCACCCATTAGGCCTTCAACTTGACTTAAAAACTGCCATGTTACTGGCAACCGGGACCAACGGCTTAACGTGCCTTCCGAAGCACGGAAATGCTCGCAAAGTAAAAGCCACAAAGTGTTCACCTATCTGAGGACTAGCCATAGTGAAAGTTGCTTAACTCAGTGGTTAAGCTGAGTTAAGCAACTTTCACTATGGTGAATAGGTACATACCCTGACCAGAACAAAGAGTTCGGAGTAAAGCTTATTTAGTTACTTTATCTTTCAATAAAAAGTCAAGAAAAATTCAGGATGTTCAATGCCATGATTGTGCAGTTTCAGCAGGTAATTTATACTCCTACTAAATTTAAGTTGTTTGATGTTATAAGCAACAATAATCTTTTACATGTTGTCTACAGGTGGTTGTAAACATCCATTAGCATTACTTATGCGGACCCATCGCAGCAGTGAGGACTCGACACCAACGGAGTCGCTTGCTATTGGAAAAATCTCGATTATCAGGCATTGGTACATTGGTAGGTACTTATTATTTTTATATCAACTGCAAAGAGTGAAAACTAGCATTATGACGTCACACGCGCTCGGATTTGTTCGAGAGCTGTCGGCATGTCTTCGGTACTTGATTCAAAGATTAATTTTTATTTTGAAATAACTTTTTAATTATTGCGAATAAAATAAAAATAGTTTAATCATAAAACTTTTGTATGAATGGCCACTTTCAAATGTTCGAAATGATGCCCTACCTTGGCTACCTTCTATCATCGCACCGCTCACCATAGACCGGTGTTCACTCTCACACTTTGCGTCCGGAGCACTCGCATATGGATATAGCAGATTCCACGCACGCTTAGATTGTGGAATGAACTTCCTGTCTGGGTTTTCCCGAACGTCTACAGTATGGGGTTCTTCAAAAGGGGTCTTAGAAAGTTTTTAAAGCATCGGCAGTGCAGTGGTGTTGCAAGTGTCATCAAAAACAACATCCACTGACTTGCCAGGACAGACTCAACCAACTAAGCTAACGAGACCCACTGGAAACGGAGTGCTACCTCTGTCTGCGTTAAAGCTACGTAAGGCGTCATCTACCAAGTAACTTTCAGCAAATTTTCTACTATACTGGTAAGTACAAGGTACTATTTAAACGTTTTTATTTTAGCATATGAGATTGTGAATTGAGCTAAATTATAAAAGAAAATTTTTAATTTTCTTATAATTACGGTAAAAAAATTTCAGTGTATCTATCTATAACTGAGAGTTTATGATAATTCAATTCATCATTCATATTAGATAAGACTTTTATGTACACAATTTAAACCATACCTTTGGATTTAATAAAACGAGTATTTTATAGCAACAGTGTTACTCAACAGGTAAAAATAAGTGCCATTATGTAACAGTGTAACTCTGATTGTGTTACACATGTTACTCAATGGGAATTTTATTCTTTTGAGTTGCACTGTTTCACTCAGCGAGAAATAACCAAAAAATTCATAAAACATGCTGTGTTCGCACTAAGTAGAGTGCTCGGCCGAACTGAGTCCAAATGTATTATGTGAATTAGTCTTGCTGAGGACCGTTTACGAACCACTAATAAAACAAATCCTGGTGTACTCACCTTAGAGAGTGTGACTGAGGCAGCTAAGGCTAAAGGCATAACGGCGGCACAAGCTAGACTCAACTCCCAACCTATGGTAAACGATATGTACACAGAGAACACAACGGTTCCAAACATATTCGATACCGAAACCAATTTTTCGCTCATTCCTTCTTTTATCTTCATCGTGTTCCTGAAAATAAAAATACGGACTCAGTTCTTTATTCACTAGTTTTCTTACCGAAGCAGCTTAGATCAACTACTATCATCTCTGTTCCTTCCCAGTAACCAATATAATATATAATAATAATAAATTTTTCAAACCGCCTATAAGACCTGCAACCAGGCTAAAAGACTACTATTTTACCGGCAACCGGGACTAACAGCTTAACGTGCCTTCCGAAACACGGAAACGCTTGCAAATGTAAATGCAACAAAGGGGTCACCCATCCAAGGACTAGCCATAGCGAAAGATACTTAACGCAGTAATCGGTTCCTATTGCTTGACAGTGCAAAGAATTTCTTGTATTTCAAGATGGCCTTTACTTGAAGTCTTTTGTACTTAGTAATATTTTTAACTATTATAAGGGGAGAATGTTATAAAAAGAAGAAGCAAAGTCTAAAATAAACTAAGTGTACTTACTGTGATAACTATATTTGGGACTGTGGAGTTGTATCGGTTTTCATAAGGCTATTTGAACGTAGCAGCAATGGCAGGTTGCTTTGCAAGGTATCATGTGAACATTGCAGAGTCATTAAGCATCACAGACTAACTTAACAAGACCAGTATTGCCAGTTAAGCGGCGCCGCCCGATAAATGAGCGACATCCAACATTGTTTTTTTATTTCTACTTTGTCATTTTCCCGTAAGCATTTATTTATACTTTGTCATTTTTCCGTAAGCATTTATTTATACTTTGTAATTTTTCCGTAAGCATTTATTTATACTTTGTCATTTTTCCGTAAGCGTTTATTTCTACTTTGTCATTTTTCCGTAAGCATTTATTTCTACTTTGTCATTTTTCCGTAAGCATTTACTTATACTTTGTAATTTTTCCGTAAGCATTTATTTATACTTTGTCATTTTTCCGTAAGCGTTTATTTCTACTTTGTCAGTTTTCCGTAAGCATTTATTTCTACTTTGTCATTTTTCCGTAAGCATTTACTTATACTTTGTCATTTTTCCGTAAGCATTTATTTATACTTTGTCATTTTTCCGTAAGCATTTCCTTATACTTTGTCATTTTTCCGTAAGCATTTATTTCTACTTTGTCATTTTTTCGTAAGCATTTTTTCTACTTTGTCATTTTTCCGTAAGCATTTATTTATACTTTGTCATTATACCGTAAGCATTTATTTCTACTTTGTCATTTTTCCGTAAGCATTTATTTCTACTTTGTCATTTTCCGTAAGCATTTATTTCTACTTTGTCATTTTTCGTAAGCTTTTATTTCTACTTTGTCATTTTTCCGTAAGCATTTATTTCTACTTTGTCATTTTTCCGTAAGCATTTATTTATACTTTGTCATTATACCGTAAGCATTTATTTCTACTTTGTCATTTTTCCGTAAGCATATGTTTATACTTTGTCATTTTTCCGTAAGCATTTATTTATACTTTGTCATTTATCCGTAAGCATTTATTTATACTTTGTCATTTTTCCGTAAGCATTTATTTATACTTTGTCATTTTTCCGTAAGCATTTATTTCTACTTTGTCATTTTCCCGTAAGCATTTATTTATACTTTGTCATTTTTCCGTAAGCATTTATTAGATAATTTCGGCCTAGTACCTCCTTGTTCAAATTATAAAGTACCGATTTAGATGATAGAGTTAAATGTTCAAAGAACAACCGACAAGTGCTGCAGCATTAACGTGACGGAACAAAAGTAAACTTTACTAACATAGTGTATCAAATTTGTGATGATTTAAACCACAACTTGTAGCACTAAATAACTGAAAATTTTACCAAGGGACAGTGGAGAAAAGTGACTATATGCAATCAGTAGGTACTTATCGTTTATTTCACAGAGATGCAAAAAAGCGCTCGTGGCCCCGCTGACTTAGTGTTCTGTAAACGATCACTGCGTAAAGCAACTTTTGCTATGGCTACTGTATTTTCAATTACGAGTGTTTCCTTTCTTCGGAAGGCACGTTTAGCCGTTGGTCCCGGAAGCCAATAACATGGCAGGCGTTAAGCCAAGTTGGAGGCCTTGAAAACGGCTTGAAAAATTTCAACAGCAGGTAGCCACAACCTGCGTCTGTCTATTTCATCACGGTAATTGCCTCACTACTTACTACGTGGGGCAGAAATGCACATGGTCAAATGTGTACGTACGTGATTGATAAACAAACTAAGTACTCACTCCGACATCATGGTCGCTACATTGAAATCACTGTCTGTGTCGAACCAGGACATGTCCTGACGAAGTACAGCCTTCAGGAACAGCACTCTTATTGTAGTTATCTGCCAAAGACGCACAATGTTGATACACAGTTTTTATACTAGTTGACGTTGAGAAGTTTTCCCGTTCCAGTTGCCCACAGAAACTTGTTCCCAGGATAAAAAGTAGGCCATGTGGTATTCTGATGTATAAGCTATATTACTGTAAAGTTTCATTGAAATCCATTTAGTAGTTTTTACGTGAAAGATTAACAAACATCCATACATAATGTGTAGTAACACTTTGGTTTGATACTGATATTCGGAATCTAGTTTAGGATCACCAGCTGTGCCTCTCGCCCTGTATGTGGTCTAACTTTACCTACACGTAACATAGATTTACAACCGAGCCGATTTATCTTATGTTTACTAACTCCAGTACAATTAATAAACCGACTTGGATTCTCTTGTGCTAATTTATTTTCCATATTAGTTCTGATGGTCGGATCAATGGCAATTTGGAGGAACTCTTGTTGTCGCCAGCGTACTCTTCAAATATCCAAATAAAATTACTTATTTTGATGCTGTCGAGCCCCGTTGCCAGTAACATGGTAGTCGTTTAGTCAAGTTCAAGGTCAGCTCGAAAAATGTCAACAGCAAATAGCCACAACCTGCGCTGATGCCTATCCCTCCGGGGTAGAACGTGTAACTTATATTATTTAGTTGCTCAAGAGATGTGTGCTTTCAGGTATTATCCACGGCTCCTCTACCGCTACGGAACGTACAATGCACAGCTCCCTAGCTACTTACTAGCTTGGACAACCCTGAAAAATGGCTGGTAATGATGACTGACCTGCCTCAAAGCACTCCAGCTGATGAGCACAACGCTAAGAGTGACGAGCAGGAAACATGTGATCGTAACAACTGCGGCGCACTTCACGTGAGCGAGTGCATCTTCCAATAAGGCCGCCATGTTTTCTTCGTGGGTAGCGTTGAAACTGTAATAGGGAAAAACTAAAAAGGACGTCAAATAATACGAATGCCGCAGACGTTAAGTTAACCAGGTGTTTGTTAGGCGTACAACTATTTCCTTGATTGATATGGTAATGATTGCACTCACTGCAGTGTGTCATGTATAATGCATACAACCCTTCCATTTGTAGACTCGGGTTCACTGCGACGCACTTCAAGCCTACCCCTTTCAGGTGAGGGATTTTCTAAAATCTTTGTTAATGAACACTAGCGTCATTTGTATGTCAAATCGGTTCTGCAGTTTTAGCTATACGTTGATAGAAACGAGATTAACGGCTGCTTTTTTCGAATTATTAAATTAAACTGTAAATATTAGATACAATTTTGAAATGCTAACTTTTTCTAATTGTTAATTTTAAAGTGGAATAATTGGACTGGGTTTCGATAATTTTTCAGTCTCGAGCTGGAGGAACCAGCGTCTTCTGGTTCCACGCACCAGACACCAAGTACACCAGACACCAAGTACACCAGACACCAAGTACACCACCGAGACCTAATCGAAACTGACGAATTAATCCACCTCTTTACATCTTTGGGCGACCTAAGGCGCCATCGATCGGCACTTAGTTGTTGCACACAACTGTGTGCTAACTGATGCGTTGAACCAGAAGACGCTTCTTCGAGTCCAGCTCGAGACTGAAAAAAATTCCACTTATAATTTAAACTGTAAACGATATAAAGAAAAAGCGATGTAAGAGAAACTCAGTGCGACTTGGTGCTCTCAGATGTTGTGGAAAGCTCGCTGGCGCGGGCGACACACTCACTCTACGAGGGTTGCTAGTTATGTATCCGGAATAGCAAAGTGAAACAAACATGTAGCATTTATTGTAGTTTTATTGCTTTTCAAAATAATCACCATGATGATCGATGCACTTTGCATACGTCGGAGCCAATTTCCGTAGCACTTTTTCCCTTAGGATCGAAAAGTCGTTGACCACTTAGTTTATTTTAGACGGTTCGGAATTCATAAAAGTAGTTGGTGGCCAATTCGAGGCTGTTGGCGGATGACCCGGTAATACGATCTTCCAAATATCGCGTTCTTTCGACCGATGTGTGCAGCTAGGCAGCTAGCATTGTCATGATGAAAAAGGATTCTGCGTTATTGGTTGGTCGTCCTTCTTTTTTATTAAAGGCTTCTGGCCATCAAATGATCGTGTACTTTCAGAATTAACTATTTTACTATCCTCTAATGGCACTGTAGCCCCATGTCTAATTTATACCAAAAAAAAACAAGCGATCATTTGCTTCAAAGTGCTTTTTGAATAAATGACTTTTGTTGGGTTCGACTCTTCTTCCCAAACCGTGGATTATTGTTTAGTTTCAGGATCATAAGCATATATCCAAGGTTCGTCACCTGTGTAGATATTATAGACAGCATTTGACGCACCCTGATTGCACTTTTGTAACATTTTTTTTTTACACATCTTTGGTCAGTTCTCATGTTGTGTGAAATCCATAGTGAAATTTTTTTTACAGCAAACGTTCGTGTTATGTACGAGTATACTAATATTATAAAGCTGAAGAGTTTGTTTGTTTGGTTGAACGCGCTAATCTCAGGAACTACTGGTGGGATCTGAAAATTCTTTTATTGTTAGATAGTTCATTTATCGAGGAATGCTATAGGCTATATATCATTACGCAACTACACTGGGGAGCGGAGCAGTAGTCATAAATGTCGACAAATCGGGTGTAGTATTTATAAGCGACGGGATTAAATAGGTGCGACGGGAGGTCGAAATATTCCACGGGCGAAGCTGTAGGCGTCATCTACAATTTTATATAATATACTCTTCATACATATGCCCAGAGACGTCTCTAATACGGCGGTATGTGACATGACGATCTTGCATCATTAGTTGCCGCACACCATCAATATTTTGAGGTTCAACAACCGACTTAGGGCGACATTCTTGGTGTAGCAGGTATATCAACAGCTCCTTGTGCGAACTGGCTCTTTTCGCCAACTTGAACCTTTTGCCTACTGCGCTATTTGTATTCGTCACTGGGTACAGTTCGGCGTAGCTAGTTTTAGATTTCCTGGCAAGTATAAAATTCTCTTCCATTTTCAGTGGCAATAAGAACAATGAAACACTGTAATGTTTCATTTAACAAATATGCGGTCTATAACGATGCATATGATCGAAACAACTATAAGCAACCATAAGCTTAAAGAAACACGATTTATATGCACAGTATGTTCTCACTGTAGGTGACCGGTGACCGGTCTGGTCCAACCTGATGTCTGAATAACAGGTCATCTTAAAAATAGTATATTTCTTTTAAATTGAAGGTACGAGTAGCAGAACCACTAGTAATAGTGGTTCTGTGAGCCGTAGACTTCGGAGTAATTCTTTTTTATTCCTTTTTTTCTTGTTTTTTTTTGAAGTGAAAACTTCTTTAGCGGCGTTGAGCACTTTTTCTGTAATGGGTATAAAATCTTAAACTCGCGTCAGGACACGTGACCTGATCGAAAAAGCGTAAGACGGATGGAGTTTTTTTATCATCATCATTAACGTCCATCCCGGTCAATTTTTGAAGTGAATATTCTTTTAGCGCGGTACGCATATTTTTAGATGAGATAAAATCTCTGGACTCGCGACCATAAACTTCATCTAACGTTGATTCCGGTCATCTACAGGTCTTATTAAATAATGCTGTGTAATCAATTAGGACTCTTTCAGTGTAGATTTATTTTTCATCATCATCATCTTTACGTCGATCCCGGTCAATTTTTGAAGGAAAAACTTCTTTTAGCGCGGTACGCAATTTTTTAGATGAGATAAATCTGGACTCGCTACTCCCCGTTACGATACGCAGCTATAGTGTGTGCATATATGTATGAACCAACGCGTCTAGATAAATACATTATTAATAAATTGAATAAATATTAAAAATTATTATTATTTATTATTATTAAATTATTATTAATTTTTTATTAGTTTTCACTTCTGTCGGCACTCCCGGAGTGCAACCCGTATTTTTTGAAGTGAAAACTTCTTTAGCGGCGTTGGGTATAAAATCTTAATAAAATAAATAAATAAAATAAAAAATATCTTTATTTTGCATAGACCATTTTAACGGCGCTTACAAAATGTCATACACTATTTAAAATATTTAAAGCGACCACCGGTTCGGAACGCGGCCCACCTGAGAAGAACCGGCAAGAAACTTAGGAAGGCTTTTTTTTTGATGGCCTATGTATATTAATATCGCGTCAGGACACGTGACCCTGATCGAAAAAGCGTAAGATTTTTTATCATCATCATCTTTACGTCGATCCCGGTCAATTTTTGAAGGAAAAACTTCTTTTAGCGCGGTACGCATATTTTTAGATGAGATAAAATCTCTGGACTCGCGACCATAATCATCATCATCATCAAACGTTGATTCCGGTCATCTACAGGTCTTATTAAATAATGCTGTGTAATCAATTAGGACTCTTTCAGTGTAGAATTATTTTTTATCATCATCATCTTTACGTCGATCCCGGTCAATTTTTGAAGGAAAAACTTCTTTTAGCGCGGTACGCATATTTTTAGATGAGATAAAATCTCTGGACTCGCGACCATAATCATCATCATCATCAAACGTTGATTCCGGTCATCTACAGGTCTTATTAAATAATGCTGTGTAATCAATTAGGACTCTTTCAGTGTAGAATTATTTTTTATCATCATCATCTTTACGTCGATCCCGGTCAATTTTTGAAGGAAAACTTCTTTTAGCGCGGTACGCATATTTTTAGATGAGATAAAATCTCTGGACTCGCGACCATAATCATCATCATCATCAAACGTTGATTCCGGTCATCTACAGGTCTTATTAAATAATGCTGTGTAATCAATTAGGACTCTTTCAGTGTAGATTTATTTTTCATCATCATTATGTTTACGTCGATCCCGGTCAATTTTTGAAGGAAAAACTTCTTTTAGCGCGGTACGCATATTTTTAGATGAGATAAAATCTCTGGACTCGCTACCATAATCATCATCATCATCTAACGTTGATTCCGGTCATCTACAGGTCTTATTAAATAATGATGTGTAATCAATTAGGACTCTTTCAGTGTAGATTTATTTTTCATCATCATCATCTTTACGTCGATCCCGGTCAATTTTTGAAGGAAAAACTTTTTTTAGCGCGGTACGCATATTTTTAGATGAGATAAAATCTCTGGACTCGCTACCATAATCATCATCATCATCTAACGTTGATTCCGGTCATCTACAGGTCTTATTAAATAATGCTGTGTAATCAATTAGGACTCTTTCAGTGTAGATTTATTTTTCATCATCATCATCTTTACGTCGATCCCGGTCAATTTTTGAAGGAAAAACTTCTTTTAGCGCGGTACGCAATTTTTTAGATGAGATAAATTTGAACTTGCTACTCCCCGTTACGATACGCAGCTATAGTGTGTGCATATATGCATGTACCAACGCGACTAGATAAATAAATTATTAATAAATTGAGTTTTTTAAGTGAAAACGCCTCTTAGCGTGGTACACATATTTTTAGAGGAGATAAAATCTCTGGATTTGCGACTATAATCATCATCATCTAATGTTGAACCCGGTCATCTACAGGTCTTATTAAATAATATTGTGTAATCAATTAAGACTCTTTCAGAGTAGAATTTTTTTTTCATCATCATCATTAACGTCCATCCCGGTCAATTTTTGAAGTGAATATTCTTTTAGCGCGGTACGCTTATTTTTAGATGTGATAAAATCTCTGGACTCGCGACCATTATCATCATTATCATCTAACGTTGATTCCGGTCATCTACAGGTCTTATTAAATAATGCTGTGTAATCAATTAGGACTCTTTCAGTGTAGATTTATTTTTCATCATCATCATCTTTACGTCGATCCCGGTCAATTTTTGAAGGAAAAACTTCTTTTAGCGCGGTACGCAATTTTTTAGATGAAATAAATTTGGACTCGCTACTCCCCGTTACGATACGCAGCTATAGTGTGTGCATATATGCATGTACCAACGCGTCTAGATAAATAAATTATTAATAAATTGAGTTTTTATTTATATCTTTTTTCGTTTTGAGCGCTCTTGCCAACCACTACGGGACCATTTCCCTTCCCCTGCCTCCATTTCCCCCAAATCGAAAAACCCCCTCGCTAAAAGTTGTTGGCTACATCAGGGATTGTCCATGCCAAGTTGTATGCAAATCCGATGAAAAATGCGACCTGTAGACGAAGTGATTGCGAAGTGATTTCGATGTAAAATATCGGTAGTGACCGGCCATTCTGATGGACGCAATAAGTCATAATAATTGTACTTTTTTCACTTTTGTAATCTAATGTACGGCAAAGGCAACGTATCTTAATACGTTGCTTCGAGTTTGCAAAAACGTCAGTTTGCAAAACGAGCTACAGTTGAGTCATTTTAATAGATCACGTATGACAAGTGTCCGTTTTAGCTTCATAGTGAGATGAACTGATTAAAAATATCCATTAATGTGAATGGAACGATACAAACTTCAATCACATGTGAATCACTATCCTTTTATTCTAAAAATCATCAGTCGAAACCCAGTCCAATTATTATTTATATTTTTTTATATCGTAAATTTGAGGAAAGATATCTGACAACTATTAGAACTATAACGAGAGTATCAATCAAATTATTTTCAAATGTACTGTCTATATTTGCATCTCGTAGCATTCTTTTTCTGCCAGACTTCATAAGTGGCGCTGAATTGCCCTCCTCATCATCATCGGTGGGACCACGGATTATAGGTACGTGGCTGAATCATACACAAAACGAATAAAAGAAAGATAGATTTCTGCACATAAACATAAACAGAATATCTGCCAGGTAATTATTTTTCATACATACATATGGACACGCCTTTATCCCCGCCATACTATACGCCCACATTTCACCGTATGCATTTTTGTCCCACGTAACAGGTGATGAGCCCTTTGCCGTGTTGAATATGTGCAAAATTCTAGAGATAGTTTAGACAGATTTGAATGAAAGTATTTATATTAAGCTGGAAAATGGCGTGCTTCATTGACTTAGACATTTTCAACGAATGAATGAGGAATTATGGATGAAGAATATTTATTGTTCGAAAGTAGAGGGTACAAAGAGTCGGGGTAGACTACAAGTCTCGATTATACGAAAACCATATGAGTAGATTGCACAAAAATAAAAAAGTTACAAATAATTGAATACCCAGACTAATTAATGTTTAAGAAGCCAAAGGAGGATGCAAGGATTGCGAAGCCTGGCGATCTGGTTCTCTCTGACGACCCCGTCAAGATAATTAGTTAGTATTTTTTCAACAACAATGATATATGTAAATAGATATGTAACAATGATATACATTACTAAGGCCCGTATTATAAAAGACGTCTCAAGTATCGTTTAAACTGTGATCATATGAAACTAGTTTTAAGACCAGATCTAAACTTAAGCATTGATCTCTTTTAGAGCGTCACATAAGTTTTGTTCACTTAAAACTAGTTTCAAGCACTGTATTAAAATTACAGTCTGTTCTCAATTACGTTTTCACGTGAACATTATTATTCCGAATCTCACAGCTTTTTATATCGAAAATTATTCTTTTACTAATATTATTTGTTTAAATTTAAATATGTTTAAGAGAATATTCTATCTAGTGTAGCAATATAAATGCATTAATAAAAGCTTCTTTATTACCTATAATTAAACAATATTGATGTGTTATTTTTCAAGCCAAATTATTGGCAAGTACAACTGCTTTTATTGAGCAGGATAGTTGGGCGTGCTCCGTTGGTTTGGACACGTCCAACGAATGAGTGAGGAACGATTGACGAAGAATATATATTGTTCAAAAGTAGAGGGTAGAAGGAGTCAGGGTAGGCCGAGACTTACATATGAAGACCACGTGAGCAGATTGCTCAAAAACGGAAAGGTCAAAAGTACTCGGATACCCAGACGTGCGTGTATGAAGCGATTGATGAATCTCGAAGAAGCGAAAGAAGTATGCATGGATCGCGAAGCCTGGCGATCTGTCCTCTCTGACTACCCCGTCAGGGATACAGCGTGAAGATAGTTAGTTTTAGTTAGTTTTAGGATAGTTTTACCACTTCACATTTGGAAAATGAAATTCCAAAAAACTTGTTTATAGGACAACAGATAATAAATCTGGCCAGTTGACTTTGGCCCCTGAGAATAATCTTAGTAAAAATATTGTATATATAAACCTGGTGCACCATAATGTTAGAGGTTTAATAAATGGTAAAGATTTAGAGTTAGAGCTCTACATTAATGCAAATTCTATTAATATTTTTTGTGCTACAGAGCACTGGTTAAAAGATCATGAAATCACATTGTTGAACTTCGTAAATCACCAGGTTGCTAGCTCGTTCAATAGAAAACATTCTAAACGTGGAGGCTCTTTAATATTAATTAATAAAAACTTAACATTTAAAAAACGTCAAGACTTAGTAGCCCTCTCCATTGAGCGAGTTATTGAGATTGCCAGTATTAAGTTTGAGCATTTCATCTTGTTAAGCGTATACAGTCCCCCTGATGCTTCTTACATTAAATTTGAAGAAAAGCTTGACGAAGCACTGTTCAAATGCCAATATTCTAAGAAATCTATAATAGTTTGTGGAGATTTTACATATACATCATTAACTCCATCAGAGAGAAATAAAACGAAAAATTTATTTAAATTCTTTAAACTGCATAGTACATTCTTAGAACCCACTCGTATTACAGCCACCAGTGCAAAATTTATTGATAATATTTTTACTGATATTAAACGTATAGATAAAGGTATTGTGGATCCTGTTGAGTCAGATCATCGTGGCCAATGGATAAAGTTTCCTAGAAGTAGTAACAAAGTCTGCAAACAACAAATTAAATATGTACCAATTAACCAAAGTCGTTTGAATAATTTTAAAGAAAATGTATTAAAAAGATTACCATATCTACCTAACTTCACTTGTGTAGACCAGTCATATAAACACTTATTTAATTTGATTAATAATGAGTTTGGCAAAGTTTTTACCTCAAAACACTACAGATTGGTGGTCGTCCTGTTTCAGTGACTGGGCAACACCAGGTATCTTTAAAAGTAGAAATATTTTTTTTAATTATATTCAGAAAAATCATATAATTTTAGGCAAACCTTTCAGGAATATGTTAAAAATTATTCAAAGATATTTAAACAAACGTGTTATCTTGCTAAGTCAAACTTCATTAAAAATAAAATTTCTAATTCTGTGAATAAAATAAAAATGACTTGGAACATCATTAACTCTGAATGCGGTAGATCTTTGGTGATTGAAACGGATTTCCATTTAAAAGTAAATGGTTACCATGTTACAGGGGACCTGGAAGTGGCGACGGAGTTTGATCATTTTTTCAAAAATGTACCTAAATTGACAACAAAATCTCTTCAAGCGTCTTCCAGTTCCGCTGAACATTTATTAGAAGAATCTGTTCTTTGTCGCAGGGATGCTTTTGTATTCACAGATATTTGCGTTCAGGACATTGTAAAGACATTTAATGTATCGAAATTAAGAAAACCGCGGACTTTTGGGGATTATCGGTCAAAACTGCATCATGTATAATTGAGGTCATTGCGCCTCATCTAGCAACTGTGTTTAATGACTGTGTTTCTAGTTGTACATTTCCTGATTTAATGAAACACAGCAAAGTCGTTCCCTTGTTCAAGGCTGGCAGCGCTACAGACCCGTCTAATTTCCGACCAGTGTCAGTGCTGCCAACTTTGCTGCAATGCTATCCCATTTTAATAGTCATAAAATATTTCATGCGAATCAATTTGGGTTTACGAAAGGGCGCTCAACTTCCGATGCTGGTGTTGAGTTATTAAAATGTATTCATGAAGCCTGGGAAGACAAGCACGATGCATTCGGTATATTTTGCGATCTATCAAAGGCTTTTAATTGCGTTCAACATGAAACGCTGTGCAAAAAATTACACCACTATGGAATAAGAGGCAAAGCTCTCGACCTTCTGTCTTCATATTTGAACAATAGAATACAGAGGGTTGATATTAATGGTACACGTTCTGTAGGATCCATGGTTACTATGGGTGTGCCGCAAGGCTCGATACTTGGGCCATTCTTGTTCCTCATTTATATTAATGATTTACCATTTTATGTAGGGGACAGGAATATGATTGTTTTGTTTGCAGATGACACCTCAATAATTTTTAAAATTAAAAGATACTTATATAACTATGACGATGTAAACAATGCAATTGCAATAGTAGTTCATTGGTTCAGCTCAAATAATCTTTGCCTTAATGAAAATAAAACTAAGGGCCTCGTTCACCATCTCTGAGTAAAGTGTCGAGTAGACTATTCGTCACATAAAGTCGCAAGTAAAACTTATCCCGAATTTCACGATCTTTAAGTAACGCTAATCACCGGTTAAAGTAACTTGTAACTTACTTGTAACATCGACTGGTGAGTAACTATTTTAATTGTCGATTATGTGCATTGTGTTTAATAGCTTTTGTGACAATTTAACCTATTGCGATACGTAACTAAGAAAATAATGGATTTATTTGATTCAATTGAGCACCAAATTGATGAGTTAGAAGACTACTATTATTTTTTACAAAGAATTCCGAGGATTTGAGTGTATAATGTCCATGATGATAATTTTTCAAAACAGAATTTTTTTGCTTAAAAAATTAAATATCCATCACGCCTTATCCCCGAAGGGGTGGCAGAGGCATATTGTATGCCCACTTTTCACCGTATGGATTCCTGTCCCACGTAATAGGTGGTGAGCCCATTGCCGTGTTGAAATAGACAGACGCAGGTTGTGGCTACCTGCTGTTGAATTTTTTCAAGCCGCCCATAAGGCCTTCAACCAGACTTAACGACTGCCATTTTACTGGCAACCGGGACCAATGGCTTAACGTGCCTTCCGAAGCACGGAAACGCTCGCAAATGTAGATGCCACAAAGTGGTCACCCATCGGAGGACCAGCCATAGTGAAAGTTGCGTAACTCAGTGATCGTTTACAGAACACTGAGACCGCGGGGCCACGAGCTTCTCTCTTCTCTCTTCTTCAATTTTTTTGCTCGATTTCGGTTATCTAAAAATACAGTTAATCATGTGCATAATCTAATTAAGCACAATTTTACTTGAGCCGCAATGTTTTGACGGTCTGAATATTACGCCAAATTGAGCATTGGATGCTTTTTCAATTTGTTCCCACGCCAACTTTTATTTCTTCCAAGTAACACCACCACTTTGCTTATTCTCAATTATATTGCGATATTTTTGCACAAAAGGGCTCGTGACCCCGCTTACTCAGTGTTCTGTAAACGATCACTGCGTTAAGCAACATTGGCTATAGGTGGTCCTTGGATGGGTGACCACTTTGTGGATGTTACATTTGCAAGCGTTTCCGTGCTTCGGAGGGCACGTTAAGCCGTTGGTCCCGGTTGCCAGTATAATGGCAGTCGTTAAGCCTAGTTGAAGACCTTTTGGGCGGCTTGAAAAAAATTCAACAGCAGGTCGCCACAGCCTGCGCCTGTCCATTTCAACACGGCAATAGGCTCACCACCTGTTACGTAGGACAAAAATGCATACGGTGAAATGAGGGCGTATAGTATGCCTCTGCCTACGCCTTCGGGGATAAAGGCGTAACAATATGTATGTATGTATTTTTGCACAAGAGGCACTAATAAATCTCTTTTATCCGAATAAAAATTTGCACTTCTTTCTCTTTTTATAACTTTATTATCCATGATCTTTATAATTTTAATTTAAAAAACCCCACAGTATCCAGTTTTATCTGACAGTGACATTAGTTTGACGTTAATGACAATGATATGAGTGAATTTTTCAAAATGTATGAATGATTAGCCGACATTATTCTTTTAACCGTTGAGTAGCTAATCGGAACTTCATTTTTGCATGTGAAATTGAAAAACGTTACTTTTTAGTTTTACTTGCTGATTAGTTTTAATTGGGAAGTAACTAATTAGAACTTTACTCAGAGATGGTGAACGAGGCCCTAAATGTATAAAATTTACTCTACCAAATGTAAAACAAGTTGCGGCCAATGTTCAACTGAATGGACAAGTGTTAGAGTTTGTAGAATCAACTGTGTTCCTCGGTATAACTATTGATGCCAATTTGCAGTGGGGCTCACACATAGAAAAGACAGCCTCTAGGTTAAGTTCAGGACTCTAACAGATGTGGATACGGCTAGAATGGTTTACTTCAGCTATTTTCATAGTATTATGTCTTACGGTATTCTCCTTTGGAGGAATGCTGCAGAATTATATATTATTTTTGTTCTACAAAAGCGGGCTGTACGCGCTATTTATAATTTTTGTGATGCGCAAGAGCGGCACGCGATGAACGAAACGGATTTCAAAATTAGATAGAATAATAAAAATATGACAATAAAATGACATTTAATAAGTAAACGTTCCGTTATAGCATATAAAGCTGATTCGTTTTATATTAATAAAAAAAAATCTTTATTTTGCATAGACCATTTTAACGGCGCTTACAAAATGTCATACACTATTTAAAATACACTTTCGGACTCTTGCATCGAGCCACCTTACATTCCCGGGCCTAAAAGCCCAATACACAAAAAATATATAATATAACAAAAAAGTTTTTATGCTTTTTGAATGCTGGCATATTTCATCGTCTTTCCCGTATGTATTATTCCAAATTTGAATTTTAGAATTTAAAATAAAGAACAAAAGCCGAGCTTGGTCACTGATTTGAAAAAAATAATGACTGTTGAAAGTTGCTTTTGAAGCAATTTAATGTCGTTTTGGTTTGAATTTTCGCAATTGTTGTTAACCAAAGTTTAGATTAGTTATTTTTCTATAATTTGAACCGTTTTTGGCTATAAAATTATGGATACTTCACCTGAAGTAGCCGCGCAAGCTGTAGCACTTCTTCAATCTGGGCTAAGTCAGCGAGATGTGAGTTCACAACTTCACATAAGTCGTTCCCCTGTTCAAAGAGTGTACCACCGATACCTGGAGACTGGCGGCTTCGTTCGGCGAACAGGAGGACCTCGTTACCGAGTGACAACGGCGAGACAAGATAAAGACATTGTCACTACTAGCTTACGAAATCGACGCCTTAACTCTGTTCAGATACAAGAACAGCTCAGGGACTTTCACGGGGTGGCTGTAAGTGCTCGGACCGTTAGAAGGCGACTCAATGAACGTGGTTTAAAGCCCCATAAGCCAGCCAATGGACCCAAATTGACACGAGCACACCGAATACCCCGTCTAGAGTTTGCGCGCGAACATCTAAATTGGACTCGACATCAATGGAGCCAGGTTCTCTTCACAGATGAGTCCAAGATAATGCTATACCGTAATGACGGAAGGAGTAAGGTGTACCGAAGACAGAACGAGCGTTTCGCGCAATGCTGTATTGACGAGAAAGTGAGTTATGGTAGAGGATCATGGACAGTCTGGGGAGGAATCTCTATGGAAGGCAAAACCGAGCTAGAGGTAGTGACGGGACCACGACTGCCGCCCCTAGATGGCAATAGATACATTCGCCAATGTCTAGAGAACCACGTGATGCCATATGCTGGATTTATTGGCCAAGATTTCGTTTTAATGCATGATAATGCAAGGGCCCATACTGCGGGAATCGTCAGGGAGTACTTAAATGACATTGGTATCACTGTTATGAGATGGCCAGCGCGAAGTCCTGATATGAATCCTATAGAGCATCTATGGGATGAGCTGAAGAGGCGTGTTCGACCTCATCATCCTGCCCCGCAAACCATGCAGGAGCTCAAAAATGTAATTTTGGAAGAATGGGAGGACATTCCTCAACATTTCATAACGACATTGATTTATTCTATGCCAAACCGTATGAGAGCTATCATAAATGCACTGGGAGGCAATACAAGTTACTAAATAAACATTTCTTTTCATGTAAAATATGTCATAATTTAAAAATCGATTAGATTTTTTTCCTTGATAAAACAAATATGGATTTTTTTCAACGTATTTCGACTTTTTTAATAAACTGTAGTTCAAATTTAGAACAGTGGCACTCTAAATGAATGATGAGTATACCAGCTCCAAAACTGCATCAAAATATTTTACTTCTACATACATCTTTTATAAGTGACAGTACTCCAAACCAAAAAAATCAAGGAGGCTCGATTTAGGTGTCCGGGAGTGTATTTAAAGCGACCACCGGTTCGGAACGCGGCCCACCTGAGAAGAACCGGCAAGAAACTTAGGAAGGCTTTTTTTTTGATTTTCTATTTACAATTTAATATTATTTCACTTTGCCAGCAGATCATTTCCAGGCGTCCCTGTCCTGCAAATAGTCTTTAACGGAGTAATAACCTTTTTCACAAAGCTTGTATTTAATTAACTTTTTAAATTTATTTAATGGTAAATTTCTCAGGTCACAGGGAAGCTTGTTGTAAAAGCGTATACAGTTACCCTGGAAAGAATCGCCAATCTTATGTAGTCGACTGTGGTGGACTGAAAGATTATTTTTATTTCTATTTTTTATATTATGTTTATCAAAGAGTTTAGAAAATGGTGATAGATTTTTCTGGACATACATAAGATTGGCAAAAATGTATTGTGATGGTACGGTTAGAATATTTACTTCTATGATTTTTTCTCGGAGAGAAACTCTGGGGAAACATCGCGTGCCGCTCTTGCGCATCACAAATATAGCTGCGTAGAATATCAGATAAATTCAAGTTGAACAATCTTTCGTAATGATCATGAAATAAATCATCCTAAAATATATTCATTTTCCACCAAAATACCTGCGAAATCACTGCTCAACAATAGTTTCGACTTATCTCGCGTAAACATAAATCACGTCTGTCAAAATCTATACTTGATTCTAGATTCCAACATAAACATCGTTATGGAATAAACTATCACTCACTTACTCACTTGAATTTGGGTCAGTGAATTACGTTTCAAATAAGGTTCAATAATTAAATTTTTATTTGAAACCAGTATTAAGACTAGATTCATGCCTGAAAAACCTTTTAAAATAAGGGCCTAACACTTGTTACTCACAGTCTCCTGCCGCCACCGAATACAGATAGTATCGGCAAGCGCGTGGTGAGTCGGTCAGCGGGCGGGTGCGTGCGCTCCACGAACGCGGTGCTCATCTCGCCCAGGACCGACATGTCGACGGTGATTCCGCCTCCGCTCACAAACGACAACACCACGCCGAGGACTGTCGCGGCTTTCTCCACCAGTGTCGCATATTGAAACTGTTTAGTAATTAATAAAAAAGAGCCAATAAACAAGAGTATGATTTTATATGGAGTATCGATATTCTAGTAAACATCACATAATATAACATACTTTCACGCCTTTATCCCCGAAGGGGTAGGCAGAGGCGTACTATACGCCCACGTTTCACCGTTTGCTTTGCTTTTTGTCCCACGTAACAGGTGGTGAGCCCATTGCCGTGTTTCAAATGGACAGGTGCAGGTTTGTGGTGACCTGCTGTTGAAATTTTTCAAGCCGCCCATAAGGCATTCAACTGGCTTAACGACTGTCATGTTACTGGCAACCGGGACCAACGGCTTAACGTGCCTTCTGAAGCACGGAATCGCTCGCAAATATAAATGCCACAAAGTGGTCACCCATCCGAGGACCAGCTATAGTGTGATCGTTTACAGAACACTACGTCCGCGGGGCCACGAGCGCTTCTATTCTAGTAAAGTGACTAAAAAATGTATAAAAATGTAAAAAATATAATGGACCGAGCATATTAGTATTCGCATGAATAAAGCCAGAAATTAACATGCGATCTGGTTATCAAACTTATTTAAATTCAATTAAAAAATTAAATACTATTTGATTATACATCTTTTTTATAAAACGTGATAAATATACTTACAAGGTCACAGTACGTCGCCGTGGCCGCCCTGGTCGCTGCTCCCCTTTCCCTGGAAAGAGTACAGTTTTAATCTATTTGTGTTGTCTGGTACGTGAACTGGATAATGAAATGAAATACTGAACAAAAAGCATTTAAGTTATTTTTATTAGGACTGCATGTCAAACAAGAGTTTGGGGCAGATTCGCCAGGTGCATGGCGGTCCCAATTAACTATTCGCTTCGTCTAGTAAAGTAAAGTACTGATTCAAACGTTTCCGTAACAAATAAATATTCCAACCTGTATGTCGGACACCCACTTTGGTTACTCGAGTATCAAAAAGATTTTTGAACAAACCACCGCCGGTTTAGGACAGTTGGACCTGTGTATTCCTGTCCCACGTAATAGGTGGTGAGCCCATTGCCGTGTTGTAATAGACAGACGCAGGTTGTGGCTACCTGCTGTTGAAAATTTTCAAGCCGCCCATAAGGCCTTCAACTTGACTTAACGACTGCCATGTTACTGGCAACCGGGACCAACGACTTAAGGTGCCTTCCGAAGAACGGAAGCGTTCGCAAATGTAAATGCCACAAAGTAGTCACCCATCCGATGACCAGCCATAGTGAAAGTTGCGTAACTCGGTGATCGTTTACAGAACACTGAGTCCGCGGGGCCACATTTATATTCTATTTCATTTCATGAATGAATAATGAAATTTTACATCGATCCATAACAAAACGGAGCAAATACAATAGTAAATTTTCTCTGTTACGGTCAAAAGTTACAATAAATGTAAAAGGTTACACATTTTATGCAATTCTTCATCTCTAATATAAAAAACCGGCTTCTTAACACACATGACATTCACAACGAAAATTATAATTAAAGCATAATTAAAAAAAAAGTTCGAAAATGGTCAGCGACAGTTTTTTGGAGCGAGCATCGACCAGGAGTTAAGAAAACCAAGTAAAAGCAATTTTCGATTTATAAGACTCCTTGTGACTAAAAGAATAATATTTTATTGTTAAAAACACAAGCTAATAAACGAAAATATTCTACTATTAACAATAGGCTGTATGGACCGAGACTTTTTGCTTAAAAAACAATGGGTCGCTCCAAAAAAATATTTCCACAATGACTTGTCGAGTTCTTCGTCGACACTTCATCGCATAAATAACTCCAGGATTTTGGCGGGAACAGCGAAGGACGTGGTCGTGGTCGCCACTCCGTTATATTTTTTTCAAAACAAGTTTATTTTCGAGTGTTTATGTATAGAAATTATGGTTTATTAAACATAAAAGCTTCGATAACGTGCACAAGTGTTGTGAAATTGAATAACTCAGTGGACCAAGGCATTTTCTGTTACCTTTCAAAATCCACATCCAAATTTCCAAAAAAGAAGAAGAAATAACTCCACGAGCAACCCTCGCTTCCTTTGTGCACAGTTCACAAAATAGTACTTGCACTTTGCATCTTACCGATATTTTGACTACATGACTGCTCGTACACGTCGATGCAACATTATAATTATTACATACATACATACCTATTGTCACGCCTTTATCCCCGTAGGGGTAGGCAGAGGCATACTATACGCCCACATTTCGCCGTATGCATTTTAGTACTACGTAACAGGTGGTGAACCCATTGCCGTGTTGAAATAGACAGACGCAGGCTGTGGCGACCAGCTGTTGAAATTTTTCAAGTAGCCCATTAGGCCTTCAACCAGGCATAACAATGCCATTTTACTGGCAACCGGGATCAACGGCTTAAAGCGCCTACCGAAGCATGAAAACGCAAATGTAAATGTCTTTATTTTGCATCGACCATTTTAACATAAATACATATATACATACATATTATTACGCCTGTTTCCCATCGGGATAGGCAGAGACTATTGCTTTCCGCTTGCTACGATCCTGACATACAGCTTTCGCTTCTTCTACTTTCATGAGTGTTTTCATACACACTCGCCGGTTAAGGGTACTCTTGACCCAGGGGCGTAGCTACCGCCGTATCAGCCGTATCAATGATACGGGGCCCCCGGGTTACAGGGGCCCCCAACGAGTGTAAGCAAAAATTCATAAAATGTTATCTCAATGTTACTTAATCTCGTACTTACCGGAAAAAAAAACATATAAAAAAATTGTCATAATTATATTATCATAATTGTTTAAAGAGGTTTCACTTCAAAAATGACAATTGTCAAAAAAAGCAAATTCTTTTTTCCCAGGTTAAGCGTGCGTCCAAAAGTAAAAAAGATGAACGTGAGGAATGTAAAAATATAATTAACATTTTACACATTTTTTTCTTCACTATTTGAAATCATTAATTCTGTTTCTAAAGCTCTAAAGCATAAAAATAATGACTTAAAGAAAGCTACATGGGAGATAATGTAAGTCAGCCGGCGGCAAAGCGGACGAATGTTGAGGCTATGAGGGGACAAGTTGTGGCGGAACTTGATCGGAGTCTGGACTGCATCTCTCGGTGGGGCTCCGATAATCTGGTCGAGTTCAATGCCAGGAAAACGCAGGCGTGTGCGTTTACTGCTAAATTATCCCCCTTCCTTACCCTTTCAACTCTTTAGAACACAACACTACCGCAGCAAAATTACCTCAGCTTTCTGGGTTAGACGTTCGTTGAGAGCTTAACTTAAATAAAAACTACATTGAGGGGTGCGTCAGCTTGGCCTCTCGCAAGCTCGGAGTACTTAACAGGGTGAGGCGGTTTTTCACGCCGGAACAGAGATGCTTACAATATGTCAGATACGTCCGTGCGTGGAATATTGCTCACATATCTGGGATGGCTCCGCCACATACTTGCTTGAAGCTCTCGACGCTTTGCAGCGACGTGCCATCCGCATAATAGATTGTCCAGAGGTCATTGGCAGACCTGCTATGCAATTCACAAATCACGGATCCAAATCCGCTACGGCGCAAATGTCATCGATATTCATAGAACTCGAATATCAATGACATTTGCGCCGTAGCGGATTTGAATCCGAGATTTGTGATTGCATAGCTGAACCGTTGGAGATGCGCAGAACAGTCGCCAGCTTAGCTGCATTTTACCGCATCCACTACGGTGAGTGTTCTGAAGAACTCTTTCAATTGGTCCCACCCTCCCCCTTCCATTCGCGAACAACACGAGCGGGGCAGAGATGTCATCCTTTCACTGTGGACACAATCGTGCCCAGAACCGAAAGATTCCGTAGGTCTTTTTTATGTCGCACCATAAAAACATGGAACTCTCTGCCGGCGCACGTGTTTCTCTCCTCTTACAGTTCTGGGTCCTTTAAGAGAAGCGTGAAAAGGCATATTTCTGGGCCGTCAAAATAAGGGTCGCTATTGGAACCCTGCGTGCGGTTTGAAATAGCAGCCTGCATTCACGGGTCGTCGTCTTTGCTTATCAACAGGCGGGCGACGCCATTTTGACGTGCCAAATAAAGAAAAAAGCTAGAATTTTATTATGTAAACTTTTGAATAGACTAAAGGAAATAAGAAATCGAAATTTATGATTTGCTAAATGATTGCTATAAATAAATGAGTCCAGAGATTTAGCAAAAAAGTAACAACTATTTTTAAAAATCAACGGCGAAAGATACATAACGAAGCGTTTTTTTATGAGTTATCACAAAATGAGAGACTTTCGACCCGGAATCAAATTTCAAGGTTAATTAGACAGTTGATTAGATATATTTATTTCTCAAAATAAACGTCTTTGTGACCTGAGTTATATGTTCGAAGAATTACAACAGGTGAAACGTCTTTCTTCTTTAAACGAAGTGATAAAAAACGCTTCCGGAAAACTGTCGGCTAAATTCAGTAAAGACATCTCAGATAATCTTTATGCACAATTAATTGTTCTTAAAACATGTCTATAATAAGAAATTAAAAAAATTCATTCCATTAAGGAACTCATGTAATTATTGCTGATACAATTCAATAGCCTTGCATCGAGTTTTCCGGAGTAAAATAACAGCTTTCTATTCTTGACCCTTCCAGATACAACCGTAACAGCTAAAAGAAGTTTTTCAAAATTAAGACTTAAAATTGCCTTCCGTAGTTCAGAAGGCAAGTTAAGCCGTTGGTGTCCGGTTGCCAGTAACATGGCATTCGTTAAGTCAAGTTGAAGGCTTGAAAATTTTCAACAGCAGGTAGTCGCAACCCGCGGCTGTCATTTTAATACGACAATGGGCTCACCATCTATTACGTGGGCCAGGAATACATATGGTATGGAATATATAATATGCCTCTGCTACCCACTAGTAAAAAACTACCTAAGAATTTCGATGGGACAGGAACGGCTTTCAGACTTGTCACTATTGTCTATAGAGGCAGAAATTTTTGAAAATCTGTAATTGTTTTCAGCCATAGATAATTTAATTAATCAATTTGCCGGAATAAAGGCAAGAAAAGTGTACACTTAATTTGAATTGTTTGGCTAACTTAATTTCTAGGAGGAACTGATATGATAACTTAAAATATAATCAATAAATATTTATTTTAATTTAATGCAAGCATTATTGTTTCTTTTGTGAGAAATCTTTTCCTTTAAATGGGCCCCCAACTAATTTTGATACCGGGCCCCTCCAAGGCACGCTACGCCACTGTCTTGTCCTGGCATTTTTCCAAAAGATCGTCGATTTGATTGACATACGTACGCCGAGGTCGACCCCTACCAGTTTGCCCATTCACTCTCGCCACATATATCTGCTTCGTCAGTCTATTTTCATCCATCCTCTCCACGTGTCCGAACTATCTAAGCATCCCTTTTTCTATCTTAGTCACTACCTCTTCTGTCATACCGCAATGTTCCCTTATCACGCTGTTCCTTTCTTTGTTCATCAACTTCACTCCAGCTATACTTCGCAGACTTCTCATTGCCACGACATTTATTTTACTTTTATGCGTCTTCTGCCATATCCAACTTTCACTGCCATACATAAGTGTGGGGACCAGCACTCCCCCATGTACAGCCAGTCTTGCCTTCTTAGACACGTCCTGACTGCTCATAAAGGTGTACATGTCTCCATTCACTTCGTTTCCTGCCAAAACTGTCGTAGTCACACTTTCCATCTCTCCTATATTTTGTACCCAGATATACAAACTCTTTCACTTGTTCTACTCTTTCTCCTTCCACAAGAATTGAGCAATCCGCCGTCAAAATCATTTTAACGGCGCTTACAAAATGTCATACACTAATATACGAGTATATCATATAATTATTATTTACAAAAAAGCCAAAAGCGGCCAAGTGCGAGTCAAATTCACCCAAAAAGTGCTCCGTAGCAGCAAGTAATTGTATGAAAGGTACGAGCAAATTGCGGTTTACGATTTATGTCGTATTAAAAAAAACAACTTTCTAGTTCTCGTTCAAACCAATTTTCGGTGGAAGTTTGCATGGTAATGTATCATATATTTTTATTAATTTCATAATTCTCTTATTTTAGAAGTTACACGGTGGAACACACACACACATTTTACCGGATTCCCTATGTTATATCGACAGACAATTGATCGATTATTATTTCAACGAAAACTATTCATCGATTACTCAATTGAACGATGCCTTATTTCTACGAAGTTATAATTAGCCGATGTAACGTTTCACCGAAAAACCTATTACCGAAATTCATTTCAACGACAATACATATAACCGAAGCATTATTAGTCGATGTAACGTTTCACCGAATTTTAGGTGTAGGTTAAAAACTCGGCTACAGTGACGCCTATCACTCACACGGTAAATTAAAACGGGAAAAATCAAAGACTGTTTTTATTCAGTATTATATAACTAATTAAAATAATTCAAAAATGTAAGAATTTTGTGTAATTTTAAGCACAGTATCTTTATCTCACGAACGCGGGTGAATCATAACCATGCGTAAATATACGTGCAGATTGTTGGCTCAGTGTGCGTAAGTGCAGCAGCTCTCAAGTGCTGGACTATTTACGCAAACAAACATGGCTCACCCGCTCGTGAGATAAACATTCTCCCCGGCCTGACTCCTTCGCAATTACGTGACGACTCGGGATCTGTACAGGGCACCACTACACGCCTTACAAGGCCTCCAACGCCGCCTATCAAGGCCATCCTGAGCAGCAATTGTCTCTGTCATAAAAAAATCGCTCAACCTGACGTGTCTTCGAAGACACCGGAAGCGGCTTCACCGCGCTAGTCTGTTGGCCACTTTCATGCCATAGAAAAAGCTCAAGTTAGCATTGAAAAAACACCCCTAAGAAAAAAGCAAAAAAGGTGTCTAATACTTTACATAGAATTTGCGCACAGCGTGATAATATGGAGCTCGTACCATTTTTAAGAGCAATTGCAAGTCACATCGAGCTGTAATTTATTATGACAATTCCGTAGGATTCCCTATGTTTTATCGACAGACAATTGAAATTGACACTTGACCACATCGGAAGTGTCTCTCGCGCAATCTATTCATTTTAGAAAAAAATGATAATAGTAACCTGAATATCATTTTTGAAGAGCTATTCAGCGACTGAACCCTATCCACGTATGAGTTGAATGAAAAATAAAAAATTAAGTTTCAGTTCTAAAATATGGGGAACCCCTAATTTTTTTTTAATTTCATTATAGGTCTTATAGTTTCGAAGAAACGTGGCTGTGACATACGTACGGACAGACATGACGAATCCATAAGGGTCCCGTTTTTTGCCATTTAGCTACGAAACAGTAAAAAACACCTTGTGTTGCGCAATATGGATAGACACTCAGCTGCTTATGCTTTGGGGACAACATAGCAACTGGTCTTCCGTGACTCCCTCACTTAGTAACCTGACGCAGTCAGCCACAACATCATACTATCACAAACTATTTTAAAATATTTAACAAGCTGGACATACACTCAAATAACTGACATCTAATGATGGCTAATTGGCTAATAATATATATTTAAATTGAAATGTCATTAATGTCGAAAGTTGGTTGCACCCGTTTCTCGTTATCTCTATGTGATGGCCATTACAGAAATGGGTTCAAACGATTAAAAATGTTTTTAATTGTACAATACTTGATTTATTACTACCGATGTTCACTTGTTGTTTGCGATTATCATTTGTTTTCAAGGGCGAAGAATCCAATTGAACCCCGATAAAGAAGGGATCGAGGACAATAACCCAACTAATAAATTACCATATTTAGATAACAAATACAACGACTCCAGTATCTGTAAAAAAAATAAACATCTTGTCAAATATTACAGAAGAAATTAATATTTTTTGTTAACAGGTAATCCAAAAATCTGTGTTTCACAATATTTCTAAATGTCTCCAACTCTTACAATTAAAATAGCGTAGATATTTATTGAGTGTGGAACGTAAGACAGAAACATGTTTCATAGAAAACTTAGTTGACACTCAAGGACCACCTATAGCGAATGTTGCTTAACTAACTGATCGTTTACAGAACACTGAGTCAGCGGGGCTACGAGCCATTTATACCAAATTGAAATTTAAACATTATAAAAAGTACTTTATTTTTGCAATAAATATCGTTAAAGTCGCTATGGACATGTAATAAAATACTACATAATGATATTAAGTAACAGTGTCTTCCTACAAATAAACTTTTTAATTAACCCAGGTATTTGGAAACAGTGGTTTCTATCAAAAGAGTTTACAGCGAGAAGAGCTATCTATTAACCGAGATACTTACTACTGACAGTGATACTTTGAACACAAAGTTTTCGGCACCACGTGCTTTCTATAAACCGAGATTCAACGAATAATGAGTCTATGAACAAACTTTTCGGCGAAACGTGCTCTCTATGAACAGCGATTTCTGCCAACTGCACTTTATATAAACCGAGATATCTACGGACAATGATTCTATCAACTAAGTTTTCCATGAAACATGTTTCTGTCTTTATTTGCACAAAACACAAATATATAAACACTTATATTTATTTGCGTCGATTTTAGTAACAAATATAAAAAAAATATATACATATTTTACATATAAACAGATTACATATTTAAAAAAAAATGGTATCAACAAACTCTTCCACATCGCTGTCAGCCACAACCGTACCCAGAATGCTGGCAGCATTGCCACGTTGAATAGCAATGCCCAAGTACAAACTAGCCCTCTGATCATGAAAACCATCGACCAAAAGCTTAGATAGAGCTCTGAAAAGAAGCTTTGAACTAGGGCCCAGCGGACCAAGAGTTTCGACCGCAAACGGTTCAAATATATAATTACAGTAAAGTGGCAAATCCGACTGTCTCTGGGAAGAGTAGTTGACGGGTAGCTCTGCGCTCGGGCAGGTTATTTTCAGTCAGATAAATATGGCACTTCAAAGTTAACCAGTGACTTAGCTAAAATTTTCCAGGTCAGCTTATCTGTACCATACACCGACGACAAGAAAGCCGCTAAGCTAATAGTTAGATAGCCAAATACTTAGATACGTTATTTAAACTAAATTCAGTGTTTACAAATGGCACGAGTTTAAACGATCAACCATGACTAGGCATATATACATGTGGAAGTAAGACAGAATGACTGATGTTGACAGCGAAAAAGATACTCGAACGTTGACGACGATCTAACAGCTGACTCGACACTGGCAATGGCACGTGTCTACCTCATTTTTACTTTTTTAATATTGGGACTCATCCCACCCGCATTCCCATTACTGTGATTCCTGTAAAGCAGGATCTATAGCAATGACCAAAACCATAAACATACACCGAGCTCGACCTCGGTGAAGTCCCAGTAGAAGTTAGCAGAGAAGTTAGTTTTCTTGAAACCCGCAACGAAATTAATCAGAAGATAACTTGAGGAAATTGGAAGAAGAACGTAAAGCCTCTCCTCTGCAAAGCGGGAGACCTGAAATGCAATTAGGTGTGAAATATTCAACAAACTGGACATACACTCTCTATCCTATAGAGAGAGGGAAACACCACGCGACGATCACTACAGGACGCATCCGGTTGGACACGCCATCCGGATCTCCCGATAAAGCCGCGAAAAGCGTCACGTCAATAGAAGACTCGTCCATAGGGCCACAAAAAGTAGGTGGTGCATTGTGACAATTCTGATGGATAGATTTATTTCTGCAATGAAATCTTCGACGGCACAGCGCCGCTCCTCATCAAATGCACGTAGTTTGCCATACCATAATGTAGAAGAGGAATCGACATCAGCGCCTATGATTATTCTATGGCCCGCAAGAGACTGCAGACGGAGATGGCGCAAGTGAGGATCAATATGATATGAATATTGAAAGTAGCAGCTCACGACAAAAACCCTATAGGATGAGGAAATTAAGCACATAAAAACGGTAGGTAAAAATAGCTTTTACGCGTTGTCGAGAATATCTACTGTGACATGTAGACTTTCGTTCAAAACACTGAAGGTCGTTTACGGGACCACTTATCTTGGCTGTATGTGTTATGAGGCGCCAGTCTGGGCCGAAAAGTGCATTATCGGGGCTGCACGGTTAAAGTTGCTGCAAAGTCAATGCCTTGCCTTAGTATATACGCATATGACATTTTTGGTTGCTGACGTTTAAGTGCTTGCAGTTCTTTGGCTATATTTGCTACATTAGTTTCGTTGCATGACGATTTTGATGCCAGAATAGAAATAATGCCGGTCAATCGCTGGTTTAAATCTGTTTTTTTAGTTAAAGTGATTCGTGATCCCTGATCGTTGACTATATTATTTATTGTGGCAATATAACAGTTTGCCTGCTCGACTAATGTAACATATTCGCCAAGTATGTATGTATGGTATTCCGACAAATCACTATTGACCAAATTAACTGTCTGTGTCCGTTTGTTCACATCTTAGGGTGTTTGGAAAACTTGCGCCATTTCACTAAAAGTCGAATTGTCCGTGGCGACCTTGCAGTCGCACATATTCGCGTTTACCTCCCTCCTGTCCGGAGGTCTCTCGTAAAGATCTATCGCAAAGACATTATTTCTTAATGCTTATTATACGGCACAAATAAACAAGTCTCTAAACAAAGTGTAAAAAATAAAAGTACTAGAAGATATTGTCACGCATTTATCCCCGAAGGGGTAGGCAGAGGCATACTATACGCCCTCATTTCACCGTATGCATTTTGTCCCACATAACAGGTGGTGAGCCTATTGCCGTGTTGAAATGGACAGGCGCAGGCTGTGGCGACCTGTTGTTGAAATTTTTCAAGCCGCCTAATTAGGCCTTCAACCAGGCTTAACGACTACCATTTTACAGGCAACCGGGACAAACAAAGTTAAACCAAAAATAATGATTACGATTACAGAGCGATTGCACTAACCCGCTTGCCCGACAAGAACGAGAAGGAAGATCTTTTTTACTTATAATATCATTGTGTTTATTCATCACTTTAGTTTACACTTATTAACTACTTGTTGTAATAATATTAACGCGACTGTTTATACACTGATTAACTAATATTATTTAGCGATGAAAGTAATGGCTTATATACTCTAGTCCTAGGCTATTGTATATAATCTTCAACAAATCGGGCAAATTTTCATACAAACGTCAAAAATCGGGATATCTTGATAACTACTACAGCAGCACTATTAAAAGTCAATAACCTACAGATGCCACCTGTGGCTATAATATTTATATTTTAAATTTCAACCCAAATTCGTAAAGCCAAAATATCCTGACAAGTGGATAGTGGTCTGGTGTGGCAACAAGTACCATCTGCAAGAGGTAGTCTACTCCTCGACCAATCTCTAAAGAGGCTGTCCGACAGCACGAGGTACTGATACAGTGTATTTCTCATAAGGTCAATAGAGACCAAATATATAATATTGTGTGTGTGAATGTTGAGTGTTGTACCGGCATGGAATCTGTTATTTGTTAATAATTTTAGTTGTTTTTTATGCGTGTGCTCGGTGCTCGGTGTCATCGTCCGAGGTAATTTTGATGTTCTTATTACACGTTTAGACCTTTGCTATTTATTATATTCCTTGCGACCACTGTTTCGGTGGTGTAGTGGCAGTGAGTGGCAGTAAGTGTATGGACTGCCGCGCTGAGATATCGGTGCTGTTGCTGAGGTCTTGAGTTCAATTCCCGGGTCGAAACCAATATTTGTATGATAAATGGTTGTGCAGGTAATACCTATACATTATACGTTTATCAGTAATCTCAATTTCACTAAGTTTCATTAAAAATGTACCTAAGTAGTAAACTTAATACTACTAAAATAAATAAAGGGAATAATAATAAATAAAAGGAATACTGCAACACGCGGGCTAAGCTATGGGCATCATCTACTACCTAGATAATTATAAGACTTACTCTAATTTGGTTCCGTTGGCTCCAGTGGTACTCATGCCACTAGTTTAGTTTTCCGTCGCTGACAAAACTAGCAACAAACATGTGTCTACCGATACACTAGTTCTTAACTGAACGTCACAGTGAGCACGTACTCTAGCTTCTCTAAATATTAACTACTACTTTACTACGCTACACATTGATTGTAACTTTTTGTTTGTACAGTAGTGTGCGTTGCCCGCGCGACACGCGTCGTCAAACTAGTTCCAACAATCGTAACATGAGATAATTATGTTTTGAAGCAATATTTAGTTTAACATTGTTTATTTTGAGTAACAACGATTGGGAATTAAATATACAACTGTTATTTTTATGAAGGATTAGACGCGACCTTCTTGCGCGGCTTTATCGTCTCAAACTGAACGAGACGCGTCTAGACGCTCTGTGGTGACGCGTCATCCCGCAGACGTCACCCCGCTCGTTCCGTCGCGGCGTGAGTGGCGTTGTGGCGACTCACCGGCTCACCGGCTCACCGCGCCACCGGCTCACCGCGCCACCGAATGGCACTGTTTACTGTTGAGTGCCAGTCTATAAACATGTATAGTAAGTTATCCACATAAAAAGTATATTTTACAATTTATCTCTGTCTGTTTGTTCTGGCTAATCTCTGAAATTTCAACGGAACTGTCACTCGTGATAGCCGATGTTTTAAGGAGTAACTTATTACAAATGTATTACAAATGCTTATATAGCAGAATATACTATAAATGTATTACAAATATTTTATTTACAAATGTAAGGGAACTTTGCGCGTGTAGCCGGCCGTCTGATAGTTCCACAATATTGTTGTAATCTGGTGCAAGCTTAGATTATATAAACACCGGTGTTTATATAATCTAAGGGTGCAAGTTTCAGAAGTAGTCCAGTTTCAGTGGTCGGTCGAAGTGATCCATTCAAAGCGATGCGTGACCTTCGCGAGGTCTCGGGTTCGAATCAAGGGTTTGAAAAGTGTTGTGTAGTTTATATTTTTTCGTGGAGACATTCTGATTTTAGTTTTCGTTAGGAATGCATTTATGTACCTACTGTCAACACTGCTATGATGGTGTGTTGCGCTCGCGGTCCGAAAGAGAAGCTGTGCTACCTACTAAACGTGCTACATCTGAGATCGTCTCGGGGGAGCCGAGTGGGTGGACCTCCGGTGCTTTCTAAGGAGTTCAGGAAACGAGCCCGCATCGCAGTGCTCTCGGGCGCCCTTTTGGAAGCAGCGAAGGTAGAAGGTACCCAACGCCATGTGACCGTCCGTAGGGCCCCACGGATGGATCCCACCACAGCCGGCAGCGACAAATCACTAACAACTATTCCTGTTATGTAGTACTTACCGACGACTTAGCATTGTTACTTTGTAATGTAGTACCAACCTAGCCTTGACCTAGTACAATATCTGTAAGTCTCAAAGTCTCTTTAAGCTATCATGTTTACTTTACTTGATACGTAGTTCCTAACCTACTCTTTGTATTAATCATCTCATTAGTATATTATGTTTATTTTACCCTAATGTTACTTATCCACGTATCTTTGTATATTATGTTAACACCTTCAGAATCAGAATCAGAATCAGGTATTTATTTGTGAAACATAGGTAGTACAATAATAATAGATGTCGAATACTATAAAGTCCGCTATGTCTTGTCCCAAGGACGTACAAATATTGTATAAACAGATTTAAACTAATGTCAAATTACAATAATAATCACAAATTACAACAAAAAAGGTACATTACAACTCAAATAATTTACAATTAAGTCAAAAGAATTCCAATTAAATCAGTTAAATTACTATAAAATAAATTAAATTTATTTACATAATCGACAATAAATTATATTATATTTTTATTATGCTATGTCATTATCATTAATAAAATAACTAACTAACTAACTAACTAACTATCTTCACGCTGTATCCCTGACGGGGTAGTCAGAGAGGACAGATCGCCAGGCTTCGCGATCCATGCATACTTCTTTCGCTTCTTCGAGATTCATCAATCGCTTCATACACGCACGTCTGGGTATCCGAGTACTTTTGACCTTTCCGTTTTTGAGCAATCTGCTCACGTGGTCTTCATATGTAAGTCTCGGCCTACCCTGACTCCTTCTACCCTCTACTTTTGAACAATATATATTCTTCGTCAATCGTTCCTCACTCATTCGTTAGACGTGTCCAAACCAACGGAGCACGCCCTTTTCCAGCTTAACGCTGACACTTTCATTCAAACCTGCCAAATTGCGTATCACTTCGTTACGTATTCGGCCAGCCAAGGTAACGCCGCACAACTTTCGAAGTGATCGCATCTCCACAGCATTCAATTTACTTTCATGCATCTGCTGACATACCCAGGTTTCACTACCGTAAAGCAAAGTTGGCACTAGCACTGCGTTATGAATCGCCAGTCGTGCTTCTTTTACGATGCTTTGTCGCTTTACTAACTGGGACAAAGCACCGTTAACTTTGTTTCCGGCAGCTACTCGCCGTTCCACATCCGAATCACATCTTCCATCCGCGCTAAACATACTTCCTAAATACACAATTTCATTCACTTGCTCTAGACGTTCCTGGTTTACCCTAATCTCGCATTTAGTTCTTACGTCACCTCTTTCAAATACTAGAACCTTAGTTTTACTTGCATTCAAGCGGAGACCCTTACTTTCACACCCCTCTTTCATATTAGTGACTAATGCCTGAAGGTCGGCTTCTGATGAGGCCATGAGCACCGCATCATCAGCGTACAGCAGACAGTTTACTGTAAAGTCACCCAAATTCACACCCATATTAAAATCTTTCAACTTCTGCAGGCAACTGTCCAGATACACTATGAACAGCCAGGCGGACATGACACATCCCTGTTTGACGCCTGTACAGACATCAAAAAGAGGTGACACATCCCCCCCTACTCGCACGCAAGCCTTACAGTCCCTATAAAGCGACTGTATTGCCCGCAGTAGCGAGCCGTCCACACCATATCCTGGCAGCAAGTCCCACAGCGTTTCTCTCACAACGTTATCAAATGCTTTCTCTAGATCCACAAAAGCGCAGAAAACCTTCTGGCTAAGAGCCAGAAACTTTTCCGCGATCATGCGGAGAGAAAACACTTGATCCATGCAACCTCTTCCACGTCGGAATCCGCATTGAGCCTCCCATAAATACCTTTCAGACTTTTCTTGCATTCGTGCCGTTATAACCTTTGCATACACCTTACTAGCTAAGCTGACCAAGCTGATCGCCCTGTAGCTGGAGCAGTTTAGGCGCGAGCCTTTCCCTTTGTAAATAGGTACTACAACTGCTACTTGCCAGTCATCTGGGACCTCACCCGTCCGCCAGCACAAGTTGCATAACAGATATAGTGTGACCCAGACACGCGACCCACCGTACTTGATCATCTCAGCAGTGACTCTGTCTTTTCCCGCAGCCTTACCACATTTCATACTTCTTATCGCTTGTTCTATTTCTTTCATACTAATGACTTCAATGACATCGGGATCCGGAGCATCGAAGTGAGCTCCACTTCCCGATGTGGCATCTCTGTCTTTTCTTGCATACATCTTTCCATAATATTCACTCCATCTCTGCAGGACGTCACTTTGGTCTGTTAGGACGTCATTGTTAACACTAAGCACTTTATTCATACTGCAGATTGCCGAACAACTCCGGGTCTTGCCTACCTCTTTCCAGAAGAGCTTGGCATTATCCCGGAAATTGGACGACAACCTTTCATCCGCTTTCATTCTGCACCTTTCACGAGCTTCTTCTATAAGTGCCTTCGTGTTAACTTTCTGCAGCTTGTATCTCTCTTTCATATTAAAATCATTCCGCGAGGCTAAGTAGTCTAGCCATGCTTTCTTCTTCATTCGAACTGCTTCTTTCACTTCCTCATTCCACCATGCATCACGCTTATTACTATTGCCTCTTTTCGTTTCTCCACACACTTCCACAGCGGCATTTATCATACTATCCCTAAGGTTCTGCCATACACTTTCCACATTCTCACTGCTTACATTGACATCGCCAAGCTTTTCGGCTACCCTTTCATTATATTTATCCCTAATGGATGCATCCTGCAGCTTCCAGCTTTTGATGCTATAAGTCGGCTCAGGTTCAGGACACTCGGTACGATGACGCCAACCCGCGAACAGACCCCTAATCCTAGTTATGACTAGGTAGTGGTCTGATCCCAGCTCAGCGCCTTGATAAACCCTTGTGTCAATCACCTGTTTACGGAGCCGACTATCCATTAGGAATAGATCTATCATGCTTCTCTTTGACTTACATCTCCTCGTATACATATGAATTTGTTTGTGGTTGAACATTGTGTTCGCCACAAACAAATCCTTTTCCTTACAAAATGCCAGTATTAGCTTGCCAGCGTCGTTCACCCTTTTATCCCCATACTTCCCGAGTACCTACTCAAAACCATCGCGAGCGGTACCCACCCATCCATTCAAGTCTCCACATACTATGTCTTTCATTTCCTTCTATCACATTTAGAGCTTCTCTCATACTCTCCCAGAAGTCCTCTAGCTCACTCGCGTTCGACGAAGATACTGGCGCGTAAGCAGCTACCAGGAAAATCTTCGTCAAACCAAGTTTTACACGGATCCAGAGGATTCTAGGACCTATCAGTTTGTACTCATACATACCGGAGGCCAATCGCGAGGACAGCAAAATTCCAACCCTCCGACTGCCATGCTCGCTCTCTGGTACTCTAGACCAAAGCGCGAGCATCCCACCCGGGAGCTCCAAGACTTCGCTGCCCTTGCGCTTGGTCTCTGTCAAGCACACTGCATCTAACTTTTTCTCATTCATAACATCCATCAACTCATTCATCTTATCTGTCATTCCTCCCCTAACATTCCACGCAGCTACCCTGCACTCCATCCTCCACTTCCCGCCGTGTCGGGCCGCGCGTGTAGGGTGGCGGTCCACCTCTCATAATAAAATCGTCTATTGAATAATAACATTTAGCGATGAGAATTTTAAGAAGCGTACTTTTAAATTTATTGAATGGCTGGTTTTTAATTATGTCAGGTATTTTGTTATACATATATGGTTGGCGCCATACCATAGAAACTTTTTTTAAATAACGCTGTCTTACATTTAGGGTTGCTCAATTTGTTTTTGTATTGAGCCCGTATTGGACCCCGGCGCACCGATGATACCATCTTAAACAGGTATATATTCTGTCTTACATCCATAATATACAAAGAAGGTACGGTAAGTATTTTAAGACCTATAAAATAAGGAACACAGCTATCAGTTACTCTCAAATTACACATAGACCTGATGCATCTTTTTTGTACCTTGAAAATCGTTTCACGTTCAGATGAGTTTCCCCAAAATATAATACCATACCTAAGAATGAAAGCCACTAGTCCATGATCGGCTGTGTACCATTCTGTACCAGTGTCTCACTGTTTACTTTTTTCGAAAGTTGTCTAAGTGCGTATGCGGATCTATTTAGCCGCCCACACAAATCCTCTATATGAGGTTTCCACGTTAATTTATTATATATCGTAATGCCTAAAAATGTAACATTATTCACCTCACATATTTCACAATCATTATAGCTTGCTTTAACATTATTTTTGATGAACATGATGACAGGTCATTAATATATATTAGAAACCACAAGGGACCCAGCACACTGCCCTGTGAAACGCCATATTGAACTAACCTTGATTTTGACAAATAAGTAGTAGTTATTTTAGTTTTTGGGCATATTCTGGATATTTCGGTGCATTGGTGCCTATTGCTTAAATAAGATTCTAAGAGAATATTGCCTCTGATACCATAACCCTGTAATTTCGACAGCATAGTTGTATTTTTCACATATTCGAAAGCTTTTGTCATATCAGTATACAAAGCACATACCGGGAGCCTTCTGTCTACACATATTATAATATTATTTAAAAATTCATATATTGCCATATTAACACTCGTATGCTTACGAAAACCTTTTTGCTCGTTACAAAACAAATCGAACCGAGAAAGGTATGAATATATTGAATTATACATGACTTTCTCGAATATTTTAGAAAAAACTGTACATTTTGCTATTGGCCTGTAATTTTTTATATTACTTTTGTCACCCTTCTTATGTAGAGGTCTAATAATTACTTTTTTCAAACTGTCTGGATATATACCATCTGATATACATAAATTGATTATGTGTACTAATGGAGGAGTTATTATATCATCAACTGATTTAATTAGACAGACCATCATATCCAACGGTATTGGTATTCTTAAGGCCACTAATAATACGTTTCAAATCATTATCCAAAACTGGCATCATGAATAAAGAGTGTGATGTCAAGTTCTTAAAATTATTATTATTAATATTATTGTGTGATTCTATACTATTTACTATTTCATCAATGAAATTATTATTAAACTCATTAGCAACTTCAAAAGGATTAGATATTAGCATGTCATCTTTATTTATAAATGGTATTTCGTCTTTTGGTAAGCATTGTTTTGAATTATTTATTAATTTCCTCATTGCTTTTGATTTATTTTGAGAGGTACTAATAAAGTAGTTATTTTGTGCTTTCTGAGTCAACCGTATTATCTTTTTATACCGCGTGGAGTAATTTCTTAATATGCTTTTAGTTGTAGGATTCGGTTTCAAGCGATACTTCCATAGTAATTCCCTCTGTTTTTGACTACACAGCTTTATTCCACGAGATATCCATTTAGTACGCCTATTTGTTTTTATCATAATCGTTCTAACAGGGAAACACAATTTATAAAATAGCGATAAATCTTCAAGGAAATTGTCGTAAGCCACATTTACATCGCTTGCATTATATACATGCCCAAAAGATAAAGAACCTAAGCATGACCGAAACCTAATTATATTTTCCTTACTAATGTCTTGTTTTTTTTCTTTCCAAAATTTTAAGTAACAGGTTTTATTAATTGGGATTTTTAATGTTTGTGAAGTGTGATCAGAAAGCATCAGATCAATACTTTTGGATTTGCATGTGTCTTTATTGTAATTATGTGCAAAATTATCTAGGCAAGTCCCCTTGCTCAATCTAGTAGGGGTGTACAATGACAGTCGCAGATTATGACTGAGAAGAAATTGGTCCAGATCCAATGTTATTTTGTTTCTTTTTAAAATATCAATATTAAATTCCCGCACAAAACTATCCTTTTATTTGAATTCAAGTTATATTTATTTAGAACATTAAACAACCTTTCGTAGAAAAAATAACAAAATTTCGTTTAGGTATTCTATACATGCAAATAATAACAATATTATGGTCTATCATTTCCACACCACAGCACTCAAAAACACCTAGAACTGATTGTTTCGCAATGTGTGTTAGTTCTTTAAACTGCAAACCCATTCTTACAAGAATGCAGGCCCCTCCCCTTTTTTTATCACGTGAGAAAATAGCTGCCAATCGAAAATTAGGTATATGCAGTATACTTTCAAGGCCCTTCTTGATAAAATGTTCAGTTATACAGACAACCTCTATCCTACCTTCACTACTCAGCTCTTCAATCTTCACTGACAATAAGTCAGATTTATTTATTAATCCTGCTATATTTTGGTGAACAATATTAAGATAGTTATAGAAAAATCTTAGAACCTGGCTCAACGGGCAATACTATCGGACCCCCTTGCATCTCCCGTTGTAATTCCGATTGCATCTCTGGTTGCATCTGCAGAGAAGAGTTTGTACTAAATGTGCTAATTTCTAAAATCAGATTATGTAAATCTGTAATAACAGTCATTAGGCCAAAACTATTCAACGTGCCGTTACGATAGTTATACATGTCATAATAATAGGATAAATTTAAATTAGAGTCCAAAAGATAAGTATAATTATAAGTCTCATTATCCATATAGAGTAAATTATTAAAAATTTCAATCCTACAGTTATATAAAATATTACAATTTATTTGCTTGAAAGTTGGAAGGCATATAATGAAATTAGTATGTGATAATGGTAACAATAATTTTCTAATATATTGCACAAGTTCAATATAATCCCGTGTTGTCCGAAAATCATCCTCACCCATACAAACCACACAATAATCAAACAAAGTAAAGTCCTGTACTTTTTTATCAATGTTTTCCATAATGTGTTTAATACCACATGTTGGTTTACGATAGTGACAGATTTCATATTGGCTCAAAGATGTACGTTGTGCCAAAGTAAATATTTTGTTTGATGTTTCGCCGCTCAAAATGCAGATTTTATTCTTATTGGAAGGCTGATTCGTTGCAGAGATTATCTTCTGAGCATTCAACGTTATGTTAGAGCATATATTATTGTCCGTATTTTCATCATTCAAGATAGACATACTTTTATTTTTTTCTGTAATGTGACGCCGTGATTTCTTTGCACATTTCTTTGAACTATTTTTCAACAGTTTGGGGCTATTTAAACTCTCTGTAAACATTTTCTTGAATTTAACTTTAGAAGAAGATAATTCTTTGATTTCACTATTTAGTTGAGAATTTTCTAATAATAATCTATCAATCTCGGCATGTGCAATCTCCAATAGTTCTTGTTTATATTCTAGTTCCTGCTTTAATTTTATCACCTCGTCTGTTTCTATACACGGAGATAAATCGACCATACTCGTAGTCGTTGCATTCATATCGAATTCCATATCATGTGATGTATTCTCGTATAGAGATTCGTATGACAAAGTCCTTACCAAAGTGTGTTTACACCTGACAGTGACGTTACTTTGTCCTCTGATCGGCTCACATTGTATTATATTTAAATCAGGTGACTAAGAAACAATCATATACAAATAACAAAAAGACGACGACACTGAGGATCGATCTCACGGCTCGATAGGCGCAGTGATGGACCTGAAGCCTCCGAACCAAACTTGTCTTTAACTGTTACGTGAAATATACCGTTCTTATTCCAAGTGTGTTATATCTTTGTCAATACCAAAGTTTCGTCCGGTCATTAACCGATCGAAACACAATGGGTATGACCAAAACACTATGGACCGTTTTTAAACACACTTTTCACCAATGTTAATGTTGATATTAATGATTTACACTCAATTCGACTAGGTAAAAATCAAGATTTTATTCACTTAGGTATTTACTGTTCTGTACTCGTATAATGAAATTTGAGTTTATTTGATTGTAATGAAAGTTTAGACTGAGATAACTTGCTACGTAACATGCCGTCTGGGGCAGTGATGATAACACACCCCCGCACACCTGCCACAGGTACTTAGCGAAACAACCATGTCTTGAGGAGCAAACGGGTGAAACGTCGCAATAGTAGGAAAAGTCTAACAAATTTTTACATAAAAAATATGCCTAGTTTTTTTTAAACTTTCTTAGATATTTCTCTCAAAATCTTAAAATTCCAATCGTATCCATGACGAATGAGGCCGGGCACCGCTCGTAATCAGGTGCCCGCCTCAACTCCAAAGCCGCTTTCTTGCTAGCTGGTCGGCTCTCTCAATTATACATTTAACTGACTTCTGCTGCAAGAGGATCAAGGCAAAAGGGATTCGCGACTGTCTGGAGTTGTTCATGTACAGTTGAGTCACTGTATATGGCTAGGAGTTCTACCTAATAGATATAGTACAGTACGAGGGCAGACCAAGCTTGCGCGCCCTAACCTCGACCCCATTTTTCCATATGGAAAGTGCGGCTACAACCCTGCTTTTTTCCATATAATTGCAGGCTTAGAGAGTGTTTAGCTTAGATAATCTAAGATTGCAGATCTCAGCTTCTTGTTTACCCGATTCGTGACTTAACAGAAGTGACCTTACACACCAACCTTAACCTAGTTGAGTGTTTAAGTGTTTACAGTTAAAATTATATCGTTACTAAGAAAATAAACATGAACAGTTTATTTTCTGTGTAACGATCATTTACAAATTGTTATAATGTTTTTTTTTTCTCTGTGTTGACTATATTTTTTTTGTTTATTTCCCGTGGTCCTTCTGCGTAGTTCATCTGGGTGGACTCCGGGAAATAATATTTTACCAGCCAGCCACCCAAATAATACACCCAGTCATAATATGACCCTCCAATAATTTTTATTTTTTATTTATTAAACCTTCATCCACAAACAGTTCATACACACATACCAGTCAACCATAGGTGATGCAGAGATAAACAAAGTAGGTGCATTATTGTGTATTAGAGAAACTGAGAAAAATAATACTGATAGAAATACAAAGACCTAATGAAATAGGTATTTTTAGATACGTACGCGGGCCGGCACAGCCCCCCACGAGCCGGGGACTAACTTTAGATACGTACGCGGGCCGCCACAGCCCCCCACGAGCCTGGGACTAACTTTAGATACGTACGCGGGCCGGCACAGCCCCCCACGAGCCGGGGACTAACTTTAGATACGTACGCGGGTCGGCACAGCCCCCCACGAGCCGGGGACTAACTTTAGATACGTACGCGGGCCGGCACAGCCCCCCACGAGCCGGGGACTAACTTTAGATACGTACGCGGGTCGGCACAGCCCCCACGAGCCGGGGACTAACTTTAGATACGTACGCGGGCCGGCACAGCCCCCCACGAGCCGGGGACTAACTTTAGATACGTACGTGGGCCGGCACAGCCCCCCACGAGCCGGGGACTAACCGAGGGGCCTACTAACCTATAGGCCCACTTCCGGAAGAGATTGTAGCGTGCCAACCATATCCAGCGGTCGATAATGTCGGGAAGCGGCCGTCCATCATTTCTTCGCACCTGGGCGCTCTCTTCATAAACTTTCTTTTGGACTCCAGCCTCGAGATCCCAGGGTAGGCTTCCTGCAATGAGGCACGCCGCCTCGTAGGAGACGGTGCAGTACGCCCGTTAGAACGATAATATTGAACCTGCAGCACTCTCCAAAGTGTTATTCGGCCCCTAGCTACCTACAGATGGACTTGGAGTACGTTAACACGGCTAGGTTTCGTCGAAGACTAAAAACCGTGTCATAGATTTTCCTAACGGGAGGTCCCTTTCTACAAACCTTTGTTCAAGCCACGTACGCGAATCTAAAACACAAGGAGAATAATGCGAAAGGTAACTAAACTGAAAGATAAACAAAACTAATAAACACTCTCTTTAATTTTATCTGAATAACCACTAAAGAATTTAACTATAATAGCACATTTAATCAAATATGATCAAATTAATCTAAAAATAGTATTTTTCCGAATTTACACGACAATTTATTTAGCTAATAACAACAAATATTTTATATCAATAAACGAAGTAGAGATCTCACTATCTCACAACGCGTCTTTAATGAGACTTTAAGTACACAAACTATTATTTCCAAAATGAATAATGAACGAGATAAGCGAGACGACGCCTGCGCACCAGGGTTGAAAAAGAAAAAGATCATCCTCTGTTCTCGCGTCACGGGGTTTTTATTAACTCCTAGGATGTTCCCGCCTATCCTGCACCAAAACCAAATCATGCCCATTTAGAACACGCACAGACCGAAAATGAACGATGATCTGGTGGGCACTGCGGTCCAAAGGGGTTCCAGAGGTCTATATTGACACTATCCGGGACATGTACTGTGACTCCGATTCAATGGTTCGGACTGCTCTTGGCGACACGAAACCCTTCCCCATCACCGTCGGGGTACACCAGGGTTCTGTCCTTAGTCCGCTTCTGTTCAGTGTAATATTAGACGAATTGTCGGACAGCATCAGAAACCCGCATGAGCAGCCTCCATGGTTGCTCATGTATGCTGACGATATTGCGCTGGCAGACGCGGACAGGGGCAGATTGGTGCGACGTGTAAAGGCGTGGAAGGAGACGCTTGAGAACGGCGGTCTGAAACTAAATGTGGCGAAGACCGAGTACTTGGCACAAAACTCGACAGATCCCACATCCGTCCGCATAGGCGGTGATTTGGTCGAGCGCACGGACCAGGTTAAATACCTGGGATCTGTTTTTCACACGTCCAGTGACATCGATTGCGATGTCAAGTCACGCATTGCTGCCGCATGGGCCAAATGGCGGGAGATGACGGGTCTGCTCACAAGGTGACGTCTCCCACTTTATCTCGGGACACGTCTCAACGATCTCGCCTACCGAACCCACCCCTCTTCTATATCTATCACCCTAGCTTATCTAAAACGTTATTTCTAAATCTTTTCATTTTTCTTAATTGCTTTGCATAACGCTTAATTAGCCGAATAAATGCTCATGTACTTGCAAATGCATCTTTCTTTCATATCTGTGCATAAGTCATCCTAACTTCACCCCCAGGCTACCCATTCTACGTCACATCACATAGTCCTTATCTGGAGGACTGTAGACACAGAGGACAATGAGTTGCTCAAGTCAAACACAAGACAATTCCTCAGTACGCTCAATAGAAAAGGCTACAATATCTTTACGTTCTTTACATTTTAAATTATTAGATACAAATATAAGAGAGCCACCACGAATAGCTTTCTTTATGAATAAATTTCACTGTTGAACAATAGTTCATGACTTTTTAACCAATGTTCTATAATATAAAAAATGTGAACATTGTGTTCCTTTATATAAATTTCTATTTGTAGTAGTTTGTCAGATATGCCTTCTATATTTTGGTGAACTAAGTTTAAACTACTAGAAGTATTGTTAAAATACACAGAATTATTACAACCAATATAATTTCAGTGTCTTTAAAAAGGTGGACTCAATGGGATCAAAAGACCTATAACCATGGCCAGATTTTTTACCTGTCGTCTTACAATAATTTCCCAAGTTAATGAGTCATTATTATTATGCTCAAAAGGAGCTGGTTTTTAAGCCAATAGTTTGGCTTGAATCAATAAAAAATTAGTTAACAGTACAGCTATCTGACGTCGTAAAAACTTTGATAGTAAATAACTATCTCATGTCAAAAAGTAATTATTTTGTAATAAAGGATTACAGTCAAATAATTCTATATTCCTACAATATGTGGTCAAGGTATGTAACTTTCCATTCATATTGTATCTAATGTTGTTTTCAATTTGTGTAAAAGATTTGCTATATGGCAATTCCTTCTACAGTGGCTCTGCTGCGGGCCTGAATGGTCTTCGACGTGGACATTTGAAGGAGCTTACGTCAGCGTCCGCGGGCGACAGCGGTTCACGTTTGTTGGAGAGCCTGACCCTGATGGTAAATTTGTTGCTAGTAATAGACTCAATCCCTCAATTGGACCCTATCTTTATGAGGCATCGCTTTGTGCCCTTAGAAAGAAGGATGGGGGAGTAAGACCCATAGCGATAGGCAGCACATTTAGGCGGTTGGCTGTTAAACTAGCTTGTCGGTCGGCGAGTGAGGCCATGTCGGAGTATTTGCAGCCTCATCAGCTTAGTTTTGGGACGCTGCGAGGCTGCGATCCATGCCACGTGCGCATTTGTAATGGCCTATTGAATGCAAATTGTGTGGTCGTAATACTAGACATACGAAACGCTTTTAACACCTTGGAAAGAGACATCCTGTTGAGTGAGGTCAGGGAGAGGATTCCTTTACTGTATCCCTTCTTGCACCAGGTTTTTTTTTCTCCCTCTAACCTTTTTTCCGGACGTG